>JAGFNQ010008385.1:0-56983 GCA_024364735.1 Boesenbergia rotunda | reverse complement strand
ATGGAGTCAGGACTAGACAGCCAGACTGAGCTTATAGATGAGACCACTCAGGCTATCCAGACGATCCGCCAGAGGATTGAGACTGCCCAGAGTAGACAGAAGAGTTATGCTGACACACGCCGTAGACCACTTGAATTCGAAGTTGGAGATTCAGTATTTCTCAAGGTCGCTCCTATGAAGGGAGTGATGAGATTTGGTAAAAAGGGTAAGCTAAGTCCTCGCTACATAGGACCCTACAAGATTATAAAGAGAGTTGGGAAGGTAGCCTATGAGCTGGACTTACCAGAGGATATGTCAGCTATCCACAGTACATTTCATGTCTCTATGCTAAAGAAGTGTATTCACGACCCTAGCCAAGTGATTCAGCCTCAGTCAGTACAGATCCAAGAAAATCTTAGTTATGAGAGCAGACCGACACAGATAGTGGACAAAGCAGTTAAAAGATTAAGAAACAAAGAAGTACCACTAGTGAAGGTCATCTGGCAGAATCAAAAGCATGAAGAGGCTACTTGGGAACGTGAGGACAGCATGAGAAAACGATATCCAGAGTTATTCTAAGTTCGAGGACGAACTTTTTATAAGGTATGGGGGATTGTAACGCCCCAAAATTCCCATTTTTAGTTCTTAAAGTCCTTAGAATTATTTAAAAATGGTTTGGAAATATTCTAGATATTTTTAGAAATTTTTGGAGTATTTTTATGGAATTTTCCGAGTCCGTTTGGTATTTTTGGAAAAAGAAAAAGAAAAGGAAAAAGGAAAATTTGGAAAAACGGATTTAGTGCAGCCGGTGGATTGAACCCGCGACCTCCACCGAACAGCACAAGCGCCCAACCGGCTGAGCTAGGGGTTTCAAGCACAGAAAAGGAAAGAATGATAGATATTTAAGCTGTAGTTAAGTTAATCCGCCCCTTAAGTATAAATAGCTAATTAAAGGGAGAAGTTTTATTTTCTCTCAAACCCTCTCCCTCTCCCAATTGCGCCGACCCCTCCTCTCCCTCTCCTCTCTTGGGCGACACCAACACCAAGCCAAGAGGGCCGGCCGAGACCCTTCTCCAAGAGATAATCCTATATTCGGGATCCCCGCGACGAGAGGAACGCGTAGACGCGAAGAATTTTCCGAGATCTCAAGTTTCTTCCGAGCTCTAGACGTTAATCTTGGTTGTAAGTCCAAGATATCAATGTAAGTACTGCTCACCTGCAGTAAGAGGCGGTTTTACCGCGAGAATTTCCTTTAAAAGTTTTTAAAAGAGATATTTCCTTTTTGTTTCAGTTTTTGCATGTAATCTTAGTTTCTTACATGTTTGTATATGTTTGATAAGCACCCTATATGAGATTAGGGACCAAGAAAAGCTATGAGAAAAGAAAAGAGAAGATAAAGATAAGAAAGAGAAGGCCAAGGCCTTAAGAAATCTCCAAAAGTCAAGACTTAGGGATTTTAGCACGCAAGGTGCTCCAGAAAATGCCAAGGCATTTACAGATAAGAAAGAAAAGAAAGAAAAGCTATTTTATTTTATAAGGCCAGTACCCGGCGTCCAAGGGCGTCGTTAAAGAAATCCAGGTGTCCAATTCCAAGGTCTTGGCCCTGGTAGACCAAGGTCTGCTCTATTAGGATTGGTGGCTCGCTACC
This sequence comes from Boesenbergia rotunda, assembly GCA_024364735.1. NCBI lineage: Eukaryota > Viridiplantae > Streptophyta > Magnoliopsida > Zingiberales > Zingiberaceae > Boesenbergia > Boesenbergia rotunda. Next base: position 55,356 of record JAGFNQ010008385.1, on the reverse strand, counting down.
CCAACCTTTTAGGGAACGCGCATTCAGATGGTACTTACGTCTTCAGTGGATCCAAGTGATTAGTATTTTCAAGTATATGCTTTAGCAAAGTTTTCGAAAGTCTAAGAAAGTTTTCAAAAGTTAAAGAATAGCTAAAGTTTCAAGTTGAGCCAAGAAAAGTAAATTGAGATTATTTATTGCTTGAGTATGCATGTTTTGAGTTATACATGTTCTTAGTGTTCTTTCAAGCATATTAGTATCTCATATGATTTTCATATTGATCTAGAAGCATGTTTGCACATATTCGAGTTTTTGTGAGCTAGATAGTACTTACTAAGCTTTTTGCTTACTAGTTGCATTTCCTCTTATTGCAGATAAAGGTAAAGGCAAGCAATTCTGAAGGAAGACGACGAGGCGGTGCTGAGTAGAGTGTGTGTGGTGGCTGATTATGGAGAGATCCTTGAGACGAGACATTTTAGTTATTTGCATTGCAAAGTTTAAGTTTATTCAAATTTCAAGTTCTTGTTTTATGGAGATTATGGAGTATTTGAGTTTTTGGATAGTTTTACATGCTCAATTGCTTAGAGTAAAGTTTCCATGTCATTTCATTTAGCTTATATAATCTTATGCTTGCATTGGATGAGTAGAAATGTGAGTAGATGGAGATATTGATACTTTGTTAGAAAATAGACGCATGTGCCAAGATAGTATCAAATTCTCTTTGAACTAAGTTTTTATTGCTTAAATATGTCTAGAAAAGTTGCATTCATATTCCATAATGCTTTAGCAATGTTATAGAATCTTGCATGATGAGTTTAAATGGTTAGAAGCAAAGATTGGTACAAACCTTAGTGATAAAGTTCATATAACTTTTGTAGTTTGTTTTCTTCCATAAAAGTCCTAAATTCAAGTTTATGAATTCGTTTGAATGGCTAAATCGTTTAGGAAACTGATATAGAGTATAGAAATGATGTCGTAGTTTGATATGGCTCGAAATTGAAGGAATGGTGGCCTTGGACAGCAAGGGCCGAAATCTGTAAAACAGATTACAGCCGTATCAGTCGACTGCCACGTCATCAGTCGACTGATACAGGCTGTTTAAGAGGGGTAAGGTTGTTTTCGATGGGTATTGGCTATGGGATTGAAAAGAGAGTATGACATGGTATTATTATACATGATTGCTTAAGTTAGAACATAATTGTTAGCAGAATTAAAAAAAAAAAAGATTTCCGCAATTTTCTTTAGTCATGTATAGAAGTCAAGAAGTAGAGATAAGTAACGATCCGTCTAAGGTAGAGAGAAGTCGGGTCGCTACATTGTATATGTATTACGAGTGTTGTTTTGTACCCTAAGGGGTTTGTGTATTGGTTGTGTCAACGTAAGTCGGACCGGTCCGCAGTCAGGTATGATTTACTTAGTTGTCGGGTACTTTTACGTTGTGTTTATCTATTTTGGAGGCCTGAGGCCAAATATATACTGCGTGGGTTGTCATATATATTGTTTGTATGTGTAAATTGTCCGCCGGACAGGGGAGGTGTTGTCCGATTTTCTATTGGATCAGCGGCTCCTGGGTCTCGGGGCGTGACATTTTGTATCATATTCTATCATTAATAAAGACATGATTGGTTATTATACTTACTTTATTATTTGTGTCTAATAACTAAGTATAATAATGTCCTTATATAGTAGATTCTTATCTACATTATATCGATTGGTTGAATCGATAGTGAGATAATGTAGAGAACACTATACTAAATTATTCCTAGTCAAGCATTAATATTCAGGGACAATATTAATGCATGGAGACTAGCATGTAGGTCAATTGATGACTTGAGCTCACAAGTCATGGATATGTGATATCAAGTTAACACATTGATATACATTAGAGAATGTGTACTGAATTGACCCGCCATGATAAAGTTTCATAGATTGACATATGAGTGTCATAAACTTTCTCATATGACTATTAGTATGAATAGCCGTTAGACCTGAAGTCACTACGGTTCCCTACATAAGGAGTTATGTACTTTGGTATCATCAAACGTCACTCGTAACATGGTGGACTATAAAGGCGATCACTGGGTATGTAATGAATTATGCGGAGGGATGTGAGTGATGTAGATGAGATCTATCCCTCCCATATGACGGGAGTGATATCTGTGGGCCCCTTGATCGAGTAGGACTACTAAAACGCATGACCATGCTCAAATGAGTCAATATGAGATATTGAGCTCATTTGTTTGAGTGAGTCTACTTGGGGATCAAGATACACAAAGATTGATTGAGGATGACACAGTCTATGCCTCATTGGTCAATCTAGATATCAAGGATAGAAGGGCAAGGTCATACATTATCATAGTCACGGAGGTTTAGTCGGATCTCAACTTTTCTTGTTACTTGGGTAGCAATGATGTATTGCTAGATGCCGCTCATTGCTTATGTGTCTAAAGCGTTTAGGCGCATTGCCAACGTCACAAGAACCTATTGGGTCACACACTGAGGGCATGATGCTTCGGGAGATCTGATCGAGAGCCCGAGTTGGGAACTCGAGAGATCTGATCGGGAGCCCGAGTTGGGAACTCGGGAGATCTGATCGGGAGCTTGAGTTGGGAACTCGGGAGATCTGATTGGGAGCTCGAGTCGGGAACTCGGGGACTTGGTCGGCAGACTTGGTCGGGAGCTCGGGGACTCACTCAGGAAACCGAGAGGCCCGGTCAGAATTGCGGGGAAAATTCATTAAAGTGTTTAATGAAGGAAAGAGAAAAGTCTCTCTTTATTGAATGAAGAGAAGATGAAGAGTCACATGGAAAGATGTGCTCTTTATTGGCTTTAATGAAGAGAAACCCAAGAGACAAAAGTCTCTTCATATTCATGGGATGAGTATAAAAGAGAGTTTAGTCATTTTGAAGTAAGTGAGAGTTTTTCCTTCTTCCCTTCCTCCCTTCTTCCTCTTCTCCCTCTTGGCCGAAACCCTCTTTTGGGTTCTTGGCGGTCTTGTGAACTACCTCAAGTTGCTAGCACAACTAAGGTAGTTCTTCCCGAAGTTGAGAGATCATGCCCGTGTGGATACGAATAGAGGCACGGACACTTGAACGTGCAAGAGATCTGGCGTATCTTGGACGAGTGGGAGAAGTGAAGGGCACGCTCTAAAGGTATACATTTAGATAGATCTATTAGATAGATGAACTTTGCACGAATTTTTCTTTCGCATGGATCGCTCGAGGGATCTTGTTTCCGCTGTGTTTTGTGTTTTGGTGCCGGGAGATCCCAACAGTGGTATCAGAGCCACTTACGAAAGATCGTACAAAGTTTTATGCATTTTATATGTAATATAGAAGTAGGACAAGATTTATTATGAGTAGCATATAACTGCATGATATAGAAGTCGGGCTCCCGAGCTCCCACTTGGGAAGACAGACCCCTGAGGTAACACCGAGCCGAAGGCTCCCGAGGCCACTCGGGAAGACAGACGCTCGGGTCATCTCGGGAGAGGAGACCTCGAGACCGTCTCGGGAAAGGGGAGTCCGAAGATCATAAGGGTCTCGAATTCATGTTGATGAATCTAGGGCAGCGACTCATTCAAGGGTCTCAGATTCATGTTGATGAATCTAGGGTAGCGACTCATAAGGGTCTTAGACCGCCATGAGTTTCTGCTCATGGGCGATATTTGTTTTTGTACTCATAATAAAATCAATGTCCTAAATCTATTGTGTATGATTGATGACATGGTACATGGTTATGACCTTAACCCCAATGAGATTGGATATGTGTGTGTGCATGTTGTAATGTAATTCATAATACAGCCTGCGTGTCGTGCCTTGCCTCTATTTTTTCTAGTTGTAAAAATAGATTTAGACTCGAACGTAACTCGAGTTTTTCCTAAATTGTAATGTACAAAATGAGGAGTGGAGTGTCCATTGAAGAATGAAGTTACAAGAAGGATGCCAACCGCACATGATGACCGAAGGATGCTCTTGGAGAAAATGTTATCCCTAGGTTGACCATCGATCTTCTCATTGGCTTGAGAAGATCGTAGTATACGGGTCATAACCATGTCACGTTTTACTGCTTATATATTGATATATGCAATGTGTGTGTATGTGATGCATGATTAAATGTTTATCTTAATTAAGTCAACTCGATATGCCTACCAAAGTTTGATACTCATAAACTACCTCGATCATTTGTTGTTGGGTTTCCCAAAGCAAAGCAACGCATTTTATCTTGGTAGAGTGCGAGAGAAAAATTGTGATGTCCCGCTATCGAACTTTGGGTGAGACTCAACTAAGTCACCTCAATTGGATTGAGAAACTTAGAGGCATATCCCAAAAGGTTGGGAAAATTAGGTAAGAGAACAGTTATACTAAGTCTTGGGCGATTAGCCAAAGCTAACTCAAGATGATGTGTAATATGGATCTTGACCCTTTGTTTCAAGAGTTGCATAAGATGTAATTAGTAAATATTACCTACCTAATTGTACCAAATCTTGGGCGATTAGCCAAAGCTAACTCAAGATAAAGTATAATATGGATATTGTCTCACATAATATAGTCGCTATTTGGTTTGGAGCAAGTAGTGTGGGCAAATTGAGTTTGCCTACATCCATGACTAGCCCCTACAAAAGCTCTACGATTTAGTGGGAGTATCATTTAATTAAAGGCCTAATTAAATAATCTAGATATGATACTTATTTCTGCATATTTTACTATTGTAGATTACCATGTCGTCTAATACGTCAAATACTCTCTCTCTCTACGATCTGTCCTTGAGAAGGACAAGCTCAACGGAGCTAATTTTCTGGACTGGTACAGAAATTTAAGGATAGTCTTCAAACAAGAACGGAAACTGTATATCCTAGAGCAATCTCTTCCAGAAGCACCCGTCGCTGTCGCCACCCGTGCCGAAAAGGATGCTTATAAGAAGCATCAGGATGATGCACTTGATGTATCATGCCTTATGCTTGCCACCATGAACTCTGAGTTTCAGAAACAACATGAGAACATGGATGCACATGATATAGTTGAGCATCTAAAGCAACTATATCAAGGGCAAGCTAAGCACGAGCGGTTTGAGGTGTCTAAAGCCCTATTTGCATGCACGATGCAAGAAGGAACTCATGTAGGAACTCACGTACTCAAGATGATTGGGTATGTCGAGAATCTTAAAAGACTAGAATTTCCACTGGACCAAGAATTGGCAACAGACCTTATCCTACAATCGTTGCCGGAAGGGTACCATCAATTTGTCATGAACTATAACATGAATGAAATTGGCAAACCTTTCCCTGAGATGCTCAGCATGTTAAGAACTGCTGAACCCAATCTCAAGAAAACCAAGACCAGTAATGTACTGATGGTACACAAGGGCAAAGGCAAATGGAAGCCTAAAGGCAAGGGTAAGACCCAAGCCAAAGGCAAGGCCAACTCTAATATATTCAAGGCCAAAGGCAAGGTGCCTAAGGAAGGGATCTGCTTCCATTGTGGTGAGACCGGACATTGGAAGAGGAATTGCAAACTCTACCTAGAGGAAGTAAAGAAGAAAAGAAGTGAGACTTCTGCCTCAGGTATTTTTGTTATAGAAATCAATCTATCTATCTCTTCTTCTTGGGTATTAGATACCGGATGTGCATCTCACATTTGTACTAATGTGCAGGGCCTTCGAAGAGCTAGATCGTTGACAAAAGGCGAAGTGGACCTACGAGTAGGCAATGGAGCAAGAGTTGCTGCTATTGTTATAGGAACATATTCCTTGTCTTTGCCCACTGCGCTTATCTTAGAACTAGAGGAGTGTTTTTATGTACCTGCATTAATTAAGAACATAATTTCAGTATCTTGTTTGGACAAGAAAGGCTTTTCATTTATCATAAAGGACAAATATTGTTCCATAATGTTAAATGACATGTTCTATTGTAATGCACCACTTGTGAATGAACTCTATGTTCTAGACCTAGAAAACCCAATCTATAACATAAATACTAAACGGTTCAAATCCAATGATGTGAACCAAACGTATCTCTGGTATAGTTGGGACATATAAATGAGAGTCGCATATCCCAGCTCCATAAAGATGGATTACTGGACTCATTTGATTTTGAATCATATGAGACATGTGAATCTTGTCTTCTAGGCAAGATGACTAAGACTCCATTTAGTGGACACGGAGAAAGAGCGACAGACTTATTAGGACTCATACATACTGATGTATGTGACCCTTTCAATATCGCAGCTAGAGGAGGCTATCAGTACTTCATCACTTTCACTGATGATGATACGACTATGTGTATCTCATGAAACACAAGTCAGAATCCTTTGAAAAGTTCAAAGAATTCAAGAGTGAAGTACAAAACCAACTTGGCAAAAGTATTAAGATGTTTCGATCAGATTGAGGTGGTGAATACCTTAGCCAAGAGTTTCGTGACCATCTAGCAGAGTGTGGGATCATATCCCAACTCACTCCACCTGGAACACCACAGTGGAATGATGTATCCGAGCGGAGAAATCGTACTCTATTAGATATGGTACGATCGATGATGAGTCAGACAGATCTTCCTATTTCCTTCTGAGGATTTGCTCTAGAGACGGATCTCTTCACACTTAACCGAGCACCATCAAAGGCCATCATAAAGACACCATATACGATATGGACTGGGAAGAGGCCCACGATGTCTTTTATGAGGATTTGGGGTTGTGAGGCTTACGTTCGACGTCAAGTCTCATATAAACTAGGACCCAAATCTAATAAGTGTTATTTTGTAGGATATCCCAAGGAAACAAAGGGATATTACTTTTACAATCCCACACTAGGTAAAGTGTTTGTCGCTAGAAATGATGTTTTTCTAGAAAAGGAGTTTATTTCTAGAAAAATAAGTGGGAGTAAAACACATCTTGAAGAAGTTCAAGATGCAGATAGTACTGAGGCCTTGATGGACATTAAACAGGCAACACAAGATGTTGTTGATCATGAGATTGTTACACAAGAAGTTGTGGAACAACAAGCTGTTCAAGTAGACCAACCTCTTCGCAGATCTGATAGGATACGTCGTCAGCCTGAGAGATACTCATTTCTCTTGTCTGACCATGATGACGTTACGCTTATTGAGTTGAATGAGCCTACATCCTATCAAGAAGCTGTCATGAGCCCAGATTCTGAGAAATGGCTAGAAGCCATGAGGTCCGAAATGGAATCTATGTACACTAACCAAGTATGGACTTTGGTTGATCCACCTGAGGGAATTAAACCCATTGGGTGTAAGTGGGTCTTTAGAAGAAAGACTGACATGGATGGACTCATGCATACCTATAAAGGGCGATCGGTAGCTAAAGGTTTCAAGCAAATTCATGGTATCGACTATGATGAAACCTTTTCACCAGTTGCAATGCTTAAGTGTATTCCGATCATGCTTGCTATTGCAGCTTACCATGATTACGAGATCTGGCAGATGAATGTCAAAATCACATTCTTAAATGGGAATCTACTCGAGGATGTGTACATAACACAACCTAAGGGTTTTGTAGATCCAGATCATGCTGGAAAGGTATGTAAGTTGCAAAGGTCCATTTATGGGCTAAAGCAAGCTTCTCGAAGCTGGAATCTTCGATTCGATGATGCAATCAAAGTGTTTGGTTTCATCAAGAATGAAGATGAACCTTGTGTCTACAAGAGGGTTAGTGGGAGCACAGTTATCTTCTTAATCTTGTATGTAGATGACATGCTCCTCGTTGGGAATGATATCCTTTCACTACAGTCTGTGAAGACGTGGCTAGGGAATTGTTTCTCAATGAAAGACTTAGGTGAAGCAACCTATATCCTAGGCATCAAGATCTATAGAGATAAATCTAAGAAATTGCTTGGCTTAAGTCAGAGTCCATATATTGACAAGGTGCTTAATCGTTTTGCCATGCAGAATTTCAAGAAGGGTTTTCTACCGATGTCACATGGTGTGAGTCTTTCGAAGACTCAATGTCCCTCTTCTAAGGAGGAGAAAGACCGTATGGATCAGATCCCTTATGCATCCGCTATAGGGTCTATCATGTACGCCATGCTTTGTACTCGTCTAGATGTCTCGTATGCTTTGAGTATGACGAGTAGGTACCAGTCAGATCCAGGTGAAAGTCACTGGACAGCTGTCAAGAATATTCTTAAGTACTTACGAAGGACGAAAGAATATTTCTTGATATTTGGAAGCAATGAGGAGCTAGTTGTAAAGGGTTACAGTGACGCAATCTTCCAAACAGATAGGGATGATTTCAGATCGCAGTCAGAGTATGTATTTTGCTTAAATGGTGGCGTTGTGAGCTGGAAGAGTTCGAAGCAGAACACAGTCGCTGGTTCTACAACAGAAGCCGAGTATATTGTCGTATCTGATGCAGCAAAAGAGATGTTTGAATCTGGAAGTTCATTACAGAGCTTGGGGTTGTTCCTAGCATAGTAGACCCAATAGACCTCTATTGTGACAGCAATAGGGCTATTGCACAGGCTAAGGAACCTCGCTCCCATCAGCGGACCAAACACATACTACGGCGTTTCCATTTCATTCGAGAGATCATCGATAGAGGAGATGTGAGGATATGCAGAGTACACACTGATTCTAACATCGCAGATCCTTTGACCAAGGCTTTGGCACAAAAGAAGCATGATGGTCACACTAGGTCACTGGGTATTAGATATTACAATGATTGGCACTAGTGCTAGTGGGAGATTGTTAGTAGAAGCCCTAGAGCCAATTATGTGATGATTGACTAGGGAATTTTTGTATCATATTCTATCATTAATAAAGGCATGATTGGTTATTATACTTACTTTATTATTTGTGTCAAATAACTAAGTATAATAATGTTCTTGTATAGTAGGTTCTTATCTATATTATATCGATTGGTTGAATCGATAGTGAGATAATGTAGAGAACACTACACTAACTTATTCCTAGTCAAGCATTAATATTCAGAGACAATATTAATGTATGGAGACTAGCATGTAGGTCAATTGATGACTTGAGCTCATAAGTCATGGATATGTGATATCAAGTTGACACATGGGCATACATTAGAGAATGTGTACTGAATTAATCCGCCATGAGAAAGTTTCATAGATTGTTATACGAGTGTCATAAACTTTCTCATGTGACTATTAGTATGAATAGTCGTTAGACTTGAAGTTACTACGGTTCCCTACATAAAGAGTTATGTACTTTGGTATCGTCAAATGTCACCCGTAACAGGATGGACTATAAAGGTGATCACTGGGCATGTAATGAATTATGCGGAGGGATGTGAGTGATGTAGATGGGATCTATCCCTCCCATATGACGGGAGTGATATCTGTGGGCCCCTTGATCGAGTAGGACTACTGAAACGCATGACCATGCTCAAATGAGTCAATATGAGATATTGAGCTCATTTGTTTGAGTGAGTCTACTCGGGGATCAAGATACACAAAGATTGATCGAGGATGACACGGTCTATGTCTCATTGGTCAATCTAGATATCAAGGATAGAAGGACAAGGTCATACATTATCATAGTCACAGAGGTTTAGTCGGATCTCGACTTTTCTTGTTACTTGGGTAGCAATGATGCATTGCTAGATGCCGCTCATTGTTTATGTGTCTAAAACATTTAGGCGCATTGCCAATGTCACGAGAACCTATTCGGTCACACACTAAGAATATGATGCTTCGGGAGATCTGATCGGGAGCCCGAGTTGGGAACTCGGGAGATCTGATCGGGAGCCCGAGTTGGGAACTCGGGAGATCTGATCGGAAGCCCGAGTTAGGAATTCGGGAGATCTGATCAGGAGCCTGAGTTGGGAACTCGGAGATCTGATCGGGAGATCTAGTTGAGAACTCGGGAGATCTGATTGGGAGCTCGAGTCGGGAACTCGGGGACTTGGTCGGCAGACTTGGTCGACAGCTCGGGGACTTGGTCGGCAGACTTGGTCGGGAGCTCGGGGACTTGGTCGGCAGACTTGGTCGGGAGCTCGGGGACTTGGTCGGCAGACTTGGTCAGGAGCTCGGGGACTCACTCGGAAGACCGAGAGACCCGGTCGGAATTGCGGGGAAAATCCATTAAAGTGTTTAATGAAGGAAAGAGAAAAGTCACTCTTCATTGAATGAAAAGAAGATGAAGAGTCACATAGAAAGATGTGTTCTTTATTGGCTTTAATGAAGGGAAGCCCAAGAGACAAAACTCTCTTCGTATTCATAGGATGAGTATAAAAGAGAGTCTAGTCATTTTGAAGTAAGTGAGTTTTTCCTTCTTCCCTTCTTCCTCTTCTCTCTCTTGGTTGAAACCCTCTTTTGGGTTCTTGGTGGTCTTGTGAACTACCTCAAGTTGCTAGCACAACTAAGGTAGTTCTTCCCGAAGTTGAGAGATCGTGTCCGTGTGGATACGAATAGAGGCACGGACACTTGAACGTATAAGAGATCCGGCGCATCTTGGACGAGGGGAGAAGCGAAGGGCACGCTCCAAAGGTATACATTTAGATAAATCTATTAGATAGATGAACTTTATACGAGTTTTTCTTTCGCATGGATCACTCGAGGGATCTTGTTTCCGCTGCGTTTTGTGATTTGGTGCCGGGAGATCCCAACAGCATCCAACGTGGATAGCTTCTCCTTGGGTATGAAAGCTAGGTGAAGTGGAATTGGGTGCAAGACACGACTATAGCCCCTATTTCGATTGTGCACCTTACGCAGTTGATCATGACCACTATAGAGAAAGTAAGAAAGTGACAATGATGCCCCCGGGGCTATGGTGCAGTGATAAGGTCGTTAGTAGTTAACCCAAATATCCTCGATTCGATCCCCAGCTACGGTACATTTTGCAGGAATTTTTCCTCCAAATGGGGCACGAACCCTGGGACGCTGGGCTTCTAGACTGCCCCCGCGAGCGCTTCCCGATTTACCCTGGTGATCGGTGAGAAACTTCCGTGAGACCGGACCGATTACTCCAGGTTCAATTTGTTTGCTGCCTGATTTATCATAGAAAGTGACAATGATATATCAAGTATCTCCAACATCTAACGTGGAGACTAAAATGTCATATAGTAGACTCCTTGATTTTAGAATCTACATTGCAAAATTCCCGGAGAATAGCTATGCCTTTTCATTCAGAGAGGGAGCCCATCAAGACCGTCCACTAAGATGGTTGTGAGACTCAAGTGCCTTTCGTATATATAACAAAAGAGGATTATATTCATATTACATATTCCTTAATTATAATTGATCTCATTATATAAAGAGAAAAAAATCACGAATTCAATTTATAACTAATATTCTTAGAGAAAGAGTTGCTAATTTTTACTTCAATTAAGAGAGTACAATGGCATGAGAGATATGGAGGAATATCTATCCCAATTAAAAAAATGCAGCTCTCCTCCATCAATCCCTGAACATTGTCCAGTAGAGTCTTTCTCGAAAAATTTCTGCCTTATTCTGGTTCTTTATAATCTTTTTCATCAAGGGTGCTTTTGTAGTATCGTCAAAGTAAATAAAAAACACAAGACGTACTTTTTAAATTTAATTTGAAATAATATTCTTAAAAACATTAAACATTTACAAAGTGAGCAGCAAAAATCTTATTTTTATTCCTTCGTGATCAGCTATTTTTTCCTTAATATATTTTGCAAAAAGAAAAGTTTGGTGGCATTTTCCTCCCAATTTATCGTTTGTTGATCACCTCGTTTTATCACGGAATTTGCGATTTTTAATTTGCTAGTAAAAAGCCTGGATTTTAATTGGTCCATCTGTCAGATGCTTAATATTAGTCCCACAACCGTTGTTTTTACGGCAGAGTAAGCCTTTATTATTGCAGCGGTGACAAAATTGGGCACGACCTTACTTGAACAGGATCTGTTCTATAGGCTCGTACAACTGTATCCTTGAGTGTTAAGGAGACAGGCAATAAAATCTGGTTGATGACAAGAAATCTCTTGATCAGAGCATGATTAATGGCTCAGATCGGTTAGGATCTGTGGCCGTAGAGGATTGTTCTCAGCGGATAACAGTTATCTTCTGGGGTGGTCTTGAGATTATCTGACAGATACATTAGTTTTTTGTTATTATTTATTCTTCCTATTTAAGGAAGTGTTATTGAAAAACAAAATAATAAGCTCGCGTTTCCTAGAATTATCCTCGGATAATAATTCAACACAAAGATAATAAGCTAAAGTAACGCATTAAATAAAACAATTGAGTTTATGTTGTTAATTAGCATGAAAACAATGAAAATTGATATATATAAGAAATTTATGTCTGTTTAAATGATTTTTTTTCATAAATTAATTTCAGTTTAGGAAAAGAAAATTCAATTCTAATTTGGAAACGCAATGATATATAACTTCTATATACATGAACTAAAAATACATCATAAATATATTGATATAATCGCATGGTCGGATCACTTTGGAAGCATCCCCACATCATATTCACTTTGAGAATTTTTTCGTATGGTAACTTCTCCATATATAGAAGTCATACAAATATTATTCCTGATCGATAATATTCCTACAGCAACACACTTGGAAATATCCTGAAACATAATTCTCATTGTATATTCACTTTGAGAATATCTCCGATCAAGAACATCCCGTAGGTGTTCACACCTTCGAAATATCTCGACCGGGAACATCCCACAACATTGCAACACACATTTTGGAAACAACCGTGCATGATCGATCGAAAATATTTCTGTACGTAGCAGTTCACACATTAGGAACATCCCTGTTGAGTTAGATCCCTCCGAATCAAACCTTTGATCGTTTCTAACGACCGCAATCAGCTGTTGCCAACAACCGCGCTTCTGAGAGGCTAATGGGCAGGGGCAGAGTTTGCAGTGAGCAACTGATCGTAGATATATTACACTAATTAACGTCGTTGTCGCCTCTACTACCCGGCACAGCTCCACCATGTAGGCCACCATATGATAAGGTGACATCATACATGGGCAATAATGCCTTTGAGAAACATGTTTAACATGATAGGGTTACCTACTTAAGCTTTCAACAAATGTTTCAGAAAAGTGATATGTGAATATAACATATACCTATATTGATAGAGAAAGAGAGACTAAAAAAAACTTAATTAGCAATGATAAAATAAAATAAAATAAAATTCCTTTGTATATAGGAGAATTTATATAGTGTCATATTTATAGTGAAAAAATTAAAGACATTGTTATTATTGTTTTATTCGCTCTGTGATCAAAGGATTCATGGGATATTGACTCCTCGACGTGTTCACGGCTGAGCTCTTTAGGCAGCTAGGTCAAATGTGTTTCAAGTCAGATTTCGACTTTTCATTGAGTTGGCTCCTATCTGGTTGGGTCTTGTTGGGACGACCTTTCTGTGCTAAGTAATGTTATGAACTCGAGTGAAAATCTTTGAAACTAGCCACTAAAAGGATTAGAAGGGGGTTAGAAGGGAGCCAAAGAGAATCTTGACTTGGCCCTTCGACACTTAAGTCAAATTTAATGTTGTTGTCATTACCTTATATAGTAAATTAAACACTATCTCGTGACATGCCTTTTAATGTTGTTATCATTACCTTTCATAGAGGATGAAGAAGTGACATCTATCTCTACGGAGGAACTTCTTCCCTTCTTCCGAAAGGCATCATCTTCTATAACCATCATTTGCTATATATAACTTACACATCTGATAGGGATGAGTAATTCGGGGAGGACACGTGATACGAAAAAACTATGTGACATGACTCACCGAACTAGTGCCTCAAGGTCAGACCGGGAATCAGACTCTCGAGACTATCTCGGGAGAACGGAAAAAGCGCCCGAGATTAGACCGGGAATCGGGCTCCCGAGACTATCTCGGGAGAACGGAAGAAGGCCCCGAGGTCAGCTCGGGAGATAAGACTCCGATGTGAGAAAATAATCCAGACATTATCTGCATATTTTTTTTGATAATTTTTATAGCTTAGTCTTTGGTGTTAGCCTTTCGTATTCTTATGGTGTTAGCTTTTCCTATTCTTATGGTGATAGCCTTTCCTATTTTTATGGCTAGTTTCTTATCACTTATGGTGTATATATACAGTGCAAAAGTGTGTAGAAGCCATATCATTTTTTTATAAGAACTCGTTCCTAGTTATTTTCTCCTTGCCTTTCTTCCATCTTTGTGTGTGTGTGCCGGCGGTGTGCTACTCATTATTCTAAGCCAACCAACATTTGGTATCAGAGCTAGGTCACACTTCATCGGACTAACCACTGAAAGAAGCACTAGTTAGTGTTGGTGCAATCTTTGTTAGGTCAGGGTTGACCTAGTTTGACTAGGCTCGAGTGAGCTTATGTCTGATAAGCTTGGTAATATTAAGGTTGGATGTTCAATGTTTGATAATGATGTTTGAATATCGTGTGAGTCAAGTGTGTCAAGGTTGACTGGAGACTTGACTGAGAAAAGACATAGTGGGACTAGGTGAAGTCCAGGTGGATCGGGGAGATCGCACGCTGACATGAGAAAAGACCTAGGGGGACTAGGCATACCTAGTGGGACTAGGTGAAGTCCAGGTGGATCGGGGAGATCGCACGCTGGCATGGGAAAAGACCTAGGGGACTAGGCACACCTAGTGGGACTAGGTGAAGTCCAGGTGGATCGGAGAGATTGCACGCTAGCATGAGAAAAGAAGTCCAGGTGGATCGGGGAGATCGTACGCTGGGAAGGTGGAAGTCTACCGAGAGACTAGACCTAACTCAAGGGTTAGGCAAACCTGGTTGGGAATTATGTTAAGTCATAGCTGGGAGCTAAGCAGGAGAAATCCAGGTTAGTCAAAGGGGTTGACCGGACACTTGGTAGGGAAGTCCTAACAGGTCATGGTTGACCAAGGTTAGGTAAGGGATCCTTACACTTGTGCACACTAGTTAGAGTTGGACTCAATCGATTGGGTAATCGATTTAAGTTTCATTTCTCGCAAACAGAAGCCTTCTTGATCGATTGGGTGATCGATTAAGGAAGGTGTGGATCGATTGGGAGAAATAAGTTGTGAGAACAGAAGATGGCTGAATCGATTGGGCAATCGATTCAGCCTTCTCTTAATCGATTGATCAATCGATTAAGAGGTCCGGTAATCGATTGGGTGATCGATTACGACAGTATTACGCGAGAGCACAGAAAGGTGCTGAATCGATTCAGCAATCGATTAAGGTTGTTCTTAATTGATTGACTAATCGATTAAGCTTCAAAAAATAGTCGTTGAATGGCTAAGTCTGACGTGGTAATCAATTAGGAAACCCTAGGCATCGGGTATATAGGGTTTTCACGCAGGTTTGAAGCACATCGATCGACAGGGCTCGCGCAGTTCTTCTCCTCCTTCCTCGCCATTTCAAGAGAAGCTTTGGGGCATAGTGTTGCTGTACTTCCAAAGTTCTAGAGGCGATCTCAAGCTTGAAGAAAGCAAGGAAAGCAAAGAGAGTTTGTTGTTGTAAATCTTGTAAGATTTTCTATTGTATTTGATTCCTCTTGTTGTATTATTTTTGTAAGCTTGTAAGAAGTTTCTCCACCTCAAGAAGGAGATCTTTCATAGTGTATGAGAGAGTGAGGAGAGTGGATCCTTGGATTAGTCATCTTAAGGAGGTGGATACCAAGTAAATCCTTGAGTGTTAGCATTGCTTGGAGTCTTCCGCAGCGACAAATCTTCTAGAAGCAAATCGGAGCTAATCGCCCCCTCTAGCTCTCCTACCGGTCCTAACAATTAGAGTCATGATCTAGATCTAACTATGTGTGTTATGTTAGAAATATGAGAGAAGTGTCCTAAGGCAATCGCCTTATGATTGTAATCATTTATTTTAATAAATGAATATTCACTATTTGAGTATACATGTTCGTGTATTTGATTGAGATCTTAAACTCATTTACTGAATGCCCGCAATACAATTCACAGCATGAGAGAATTTGTGATGAATTCACAACTAGTGATTATCTCTACATGTGCAATTGTGAAGTATTGAAATTGTCCCTAGTCGATGAATTGATAAGTACGGGCACTATCAATTCTGTTGAGACTAGCATGAGTTATTCTCTAATCAGCTGATTCTCACTGGCTGGTGACATTGGGATGTCCGGAGATAAACATGAATGCTAGTTAAGGGAACTAGTTCATTGGAGTGACTTGCTGTAAAACTTCACATGGTAGTCTACATATAGACATGTCAGTGAAGTTCTTACTGCAGCTTAAGTGCGATGTTCCTTTGACTTGCGGTGTTCAAGTCATCTTGGTCATGAAGACTTATACTTTAACATCTTAAGCAAGCATCTCCAAGGAGGTGTGGACCCAGGATGGTTGGGTATAAGCCGAAGTGCCCGAAGATGTTTGAACAACCTACAAAGGATTCACCACTCCTTGCGAGGGGATGTATACCCAAGGCCTATCGTCAGATTGTTACTCAAAGGCTCTGGCCAGAGCATGACATGTTCAGAGTATGAGTCTCTGAAATACATGAGAGTAATTAGAATCCATTGGACGAGAAAGACATTACTTGGGCTAGGTGTGACGTAGTCAGCCTAGTGGGGACTGACACATATAGACCATGTCCTGAACCAAGTGGGTATAAGATGGTGAAGGGAATGAGGCACGATTCATTAGAGATGCTGAAGGGTTTCAGAATAATTTCTGAGGTCAACCGTTGATCTTTTGATTAATTGGGGATCATGATGTACTACTAGGTGCCACTCATGATCGTTCTATAATTGATGAATTATAGACGACCAACATAAATCGAAAGCCTATTTAGTCACACGCACTACGAGTAATCCGAGGAATTTAAAACGAGTTGAAAATTGAATTTTTCGATCAAGAGAGATAAGTCGAATCTAAATTTTTCAGAGACGCATCGGAAGCATAAAATGGCTAAGTCTTTTGAAGACTTATTGGACGAATTAAATGAGTTTAATTCATACGGTCACGACATTGGTTTGGCCGGCCAAAGAGGGTCCCCACCTCTTTGGTTTGGCCAGCCACAATAAGAGGGAGAACCAAATTGTTCAGTTCAAATTATAAAATAACCCGCGCGTGGTTTGTTTTATAAAATTATGGATAAAGAAATTTATATAAAGAAATTTATATAAAGAAATTTATTTTCATGGAAATTAAAATAAACCTACACGTAATTAATATAAAAAATTACGAACCCGTATCCATGTCAACATGCAACCGGTCCCATCAGTGGTATCAGAGCCGGTTAGTGTTCGACATAATCATATAATTGTTTTGCGGAAAACTTTGTCATGATCTCAATTTTGGAAAATTTTCCAATTATGGAAACTTTCCAATTATGATAAATTTTAGATTTAGGAATTTCAAAGTTTGGAAATCCTCATGAAATTTCGCAAACTTTTGAAATATCCTAGTTTCTGAAATTTTAAGATAATTGTGAAAACTTCCCATTTTTGGAAACTTTCTAATTTTGGAAATTTCCTATTTGGAAAATTTCCAATTTTAGAAATATGTAAGTTTTCTTTGTACCAGAAACGTACAATTATTCTGAAAACCTATTATGAAATTTCACAATTTTGGGCACTTTCTTTCAAGAAAGTCTAGACAAATTTATGGATCATTAATTGACAATTAAATTCGAATTGGATTTAAATTATTAACAAAATTCTTTATTTTGGATTGAGCCTCGGGGAGCCGTCCAATTTAAAGTTAGTTGTTGTAATTTAATTTCCCATTTTGAATAAAATTGTCATGTTTAATTTGGTTACGCCTCGGGGAGCGGACCAAATTGGATTTACGACAAATTTCTTTTCTTTGGGTATCTGAGCCTCGGGGAGCCACCCTTAGAAAATAATTTGTTGTAATTAATTAATCCATAAATAAAATATGTGATCAAATCTTGAAAATTTAGGATAATTTCCTTATTTGATTTAAGAGGTGATGCTCTTACATATTGTTGTCTCCAAAATTAATTAGGAAAATAGTTTCCTATAGAGTTTTCTTAAATGAGATTTTCATGAAAATAATATGTAGTTGAATTAAGGGAATGTCTCTTAATTTAATAAGATTTGATTTAGAGAAATTAAAATCTTAAACATATTATTTCCGAAATTGATTATGACAATTTAGGAAATTGTTTCCCAAAATAATTCCTTAAATAAAGTATGAAATTAGAATTGGGAAATCCGGTTCCTAATTCAATTAATGAGACTTGATAAATTAAGTCACATACATACTTTATTAAGGAAATCGTTAGTACATGACATAATTATATGTCATGAATGTGCTTAGAAAAGAAAGGATGAGGCCCAAAACCCCTTACAAAATATTAAGGCCAACACCTTCCATTAATATGGTTAGAACCGGAGTTTTGTTTCTCGTTTGGGTTGATGGACACATCCATGCCCGGCTTGAACCTCAACATGTTCAAATCATGGAATTAGTTTATGATTAATATAGTTGGAGTCAGAGGTCAATCTTTAGTTTTGGTTGTTGGACACATCCAAGCCTGACTAAACGGTTGAATGAGCTCCAACCATATTAAAACTATTTCTTGATTAATGGGTCAGCCTTAAGCTTGGAGCATCGATTTGTTGTGCCACAGCCAAGGTCGATGTAAAGAGAGGTGCAGTTGGGTGCTATGTATATCGTTGCATACTTGTTAATGAGTTAACAACCCAATGATTTATGCAAACATTCAATTAGTTGATAGCATAAAGTGATAGTTACATATATGTGATATGTAATCGGTATAATGACCTACCTTCATAGCTAAGAATAACTTGATGGCCACAGCCATGGTTGTTCTTATCTATGGTTGGATATCAACCTATTTGGAGATGTTCCTACGATCTCCCGAATTGATAAAAAGGGGTTATTCAATTTGAAAAATAAATAGGATTTAATTAATGTATATTGATGCATTCTTTATCATTCTTCTCACATAAGCTCAATTTGTATTTCTAGGATAATCACTCGATCATGTCTTCTCTGAATTTGCGTTCCATTTTGGACACCAATAAGTTAACTAAGGACAAAAGGATTGAAAAGGCCACAAAAGGCACTTGCCATCACTGTGGCAAGGAGGGTCGCTGGCGAAGAAACTGCAAGGTTTATCTTCAGTCCTTGAAGAAGAAGGCATCCGATGCCCCATCCTCTTCAGGCATCTTCGTTATTGAATGTCACTCTATTTCCTCAAACACCTGGGTACTTGATACTGGGTGTAGCTCACATATATGTAATGACATACAGGGGCTACGGAATAGAAGAAGACTCGTCAAGGGAGAAGCGAATTTGCGAGTTGGAAATGGAGCAAAGATTGCTGCTATTTCCATCGGAACATATTTGCTAAAGCTCCATACAGGACTTGTCTTAGAATTGGATAATTGCTATTTTGTTCCTTCGTTAATAAAGAACATTGTATCTATTTCATGCTTGAATGAAAAGGGTTATCATTTTACTTTTAGTAACAATTGTTGTTACATAACTTTAAATGGTGTTCTTTATGGGATCGGAACTTTGTGCAATGGTATCTACACATTAGATTTATCCGGTGACGTTTTCAATATCGAAGTAAGCAACAAACGTGCTCGAATAGATAATCGAATAGACTCCTATACGTGGCATTGTCGTCTTGGCCATGTAAGTAAGAAACGCATGACTAAATTACACCGATGTGGAATTCTGGAATCATTTGAACCCGGTTCATTTGATACATGCGAATCATGCTTAAAAGGCAAGATGACCAAATTACCCTTTTCCGGAAAAGGTAATCCAGTGGGAGAACTGCTTGGTCTAATACATACTGATGTATGTGGACCAATGTCAACTCTTGCACAAGGAGGCTATAGCTACTTCATTACCTTTATCGATGATCACTCACGATTCGGGTATGTGTTCTTGATGAAACACAAATCTGAAGCTTTTGAGAAATTCAAAGAGTTCAGAAATGAAGTAGAGAAACAGCTTGGCAAAAGTATTAAGATACTTCAATCCGATTGGGGTGGTGAATACTTAAGTCAAGAGTTTCAAGATTATCTTAGGGACAATGGGATATTGTCTCAATGGACTCCGCCATATACACCACAGCATAATGGTGTATATGAGAGGCGTAATCGAACCTTGATGGACATGGTTAGATCCATGATGAATCATGCAACTCTTCCAAAATCCTTTTTGGGGCTATGTGTTAGTGATATGAGAGAAGTATCCTAAGGCAATCGCCTTATGATTGTAAACATTTATTTCAATAAATGATAATTCACTATTTGAGTATACATGCTTGTGTATTTGATTGGGATCTTAAACTCATCTACTGAATGTCCGCAATACAACTCACAACATAAGAGAATTTGTGATGGGATCACAACTAGTGATTATCTCTAAATGCGCAAATGTGAAGTATTGAAAATATCCCTAGTCGATGAATTGATAAATACGGACACTATCAATTCTGTTGAGACTAGCATGGGTTATTCTCTAATCAGCTGATTCTCACTGGCTGGTGACATTGGGATGTCCGGAGATAAACATGGATGCTAGTTATGGGAACTAGTTCATTGGAGTGACTAGCTGTAAGACATCATATGGTAATCTATATAGATATGTCAATGAAGTTCTTACTGCGGCTTAAGTGTGATGTTCCTTTGACTTGCGGTGTTCAAGTCATCTTGGTCATGGAGACTTATACTTTAACATCTTAAGCAAGCATCTCCAAGGAGGTGTGGACCCAGGATGATTGGGTATAAGCCGAAGTGCCCGAAGATGTTTGAACAGCCTACAAAAGATTCACCACTCCTTGCGAGGAGATGTATACCCAGGCCTATCGTCGGATTGTTACTCAAAACCTCTGGCCAGAGTATATCATGTTTGGAGCACGAGTCTCTAAAATACATGAGAGTAACTAGAAATCCAAAGGACGAGAAAGACACTACTTGGGCTAGGTGTGACGTAGTCAGCCTAGTGGGGATTGACACAAATAGACCGTGTCCTGAACCAACTGGGTATAAGATGGTGAAGGGAATGAGGCACGATTCATTAGAGCTGCTGAAGGGTTTCAGAATAATTTCTTCTGGGGTCAAACCGTTGATCTTTCGATTAATTGGGGATCATGATGTACTACTAGGTGCCACTCATGATCGTTCTATAATTGGTTAATTATAGACGGCCAACATAAATCGAAAGCCTATTTAGTCACACGCACTACGAGTAATCCGAGGGATTTAAAAAAGTTAAAAATTGGATTTTCCGATCAAGAGAAATAAGTCGAATCTGAGTTAATCAGAGGCGCAATGGAAGCTAAAAATGACTAAGTTTTTTGAAGGCTTTTTGGGTGAATTAAATGAGTTTAATTCGAGTTGGTTCGGCTCGGTTTGGGCCGGCCAAAGAGGGTGCCAACCCTCCTTGGTTGGCCGACCACCTATTGGGAAGATAACCAATTAATTTTGGTTTAATTAATAAAGTAAATCTAGCGCGATTTATTTTATAAATTATGGATAAATAAATTTGTATAAAGAAATTTATATAAATAAATTTATAGAAATTTATTCTTTTTATGGAAGTTAAAATAATCCATGAATTGGTTTATTTATGAATTGATTTTTTCATAATAAGAAAGTTTATAAATTTCTTATAAAATTTATTCCATAATAAAAGGAGAGATTAATTAGTTTTATTATAAAATTAGTTATAATAAAACTTGCTTTAAACGGAATAATTCATAAGAGAATTTATAGGATAAATTTCTTATGATAATTAATTAGTTTTATTATAAAGTTAGTTATAATAAAATTCATAAGAGAATTTATAGGATAAATTTCTTATGATAACTAATTAGTTTTATTATAAAATTAGTTATAATAAATCTTGGTTTAAACGGAATAATTCATAAGAGAATTTATAGGATAAATTTCTTATGATAATTAATTAGTTTTATTATAAAGTTAGTTATAATAAAATTCATAAGAGAATTTATAGGATAAATTTCTTATGATAACTAATTAGTTTTATTATAAAGTTAGTTATAATAAAACTTGGTTTAAACGGAATAATTCATAAGAGAATTTATAGGATAAATTTCTTATGATAACTAATTCCGTTAATTCCGTTAATTCGGTTAAGAGGAGACTTGGCAAGGGAGAAGTAACTATATAAGGAACCATAGGCAAGCCTTGGATTCCTAAGATTTGGATAATCGATATAGAGCTCCCTCTCTCTCTCTTCTCTTCTCTCCTCCTTCCCCCTCCCTTCCATTAGGGCCGGCGGCCACCCTAGCTCCATTAGGGTCGGCGCCCAACCTACACCAAGGCAAGGTGTTGCCGTGAGCTTCAAGGAGAAGAAGAAACCAACCAAGAAGAAGAAGAAGCGGATCACATCTCCCTCTCTCTCGGAATTCGATTCCGTTACTTCGTTGGTTAGATTCCTTTTCTTCTCTTGATCTTCTTTGTTGTGCCTATAGAGAATCTAGTAGTTCTCGTCGGCACAAAACTCGTGACTTTGCGAAGTCATCCCGAAGAGAACTCGGCGTGGACGCGAATAGAGGCGAAGCTTCCAAGGGACGCTACGGTTGGATCTCGTCCCTTACTTCGAGTTACGCGAGGTATTTGGTAAATTAGTTTACTTTTCCGCAAAGTATTAATTTATGATTATGTCAACACACCATAAGATTGCATGCTAGATACGAAGTTAAAATAATTTGGAAAATTATTTTATGCAAATTCTTCCGCTGCACGTAAAAATTTAAAATTTTACGAACTCGTATCCTTGTCGACATGCACCCGGTCCCAACACTATGCACTTAAGACAGCTGTTTACTTACTAAACAGAGTCCCGACCAAGGTAGTCTCTACTACTCCATATGAGACGTGGAATAGTAAGAAACCTCACTTAACTCACCTTAAGATATGGGGTTGTCCTGCTTATGTGAAGCGGACTGTATCAGACAAATTGGATGCTAAGTCTGATAAATGTCTATTTATTGGATACCCTAAGGAAACAAAGGGTTACCAATTCTATCATCCCTTGGAACAAAAGGTGTTTGTTTCAAGGCATGCTGTATTTCTGGAAAAAGAATTTCTTTTACAAGAAAACAGTGGGAGTGGCATTGAACTTGATGAAGTTCAAGAAACTCCAATAGACATTACAGAGACACCTAGTCTAGACCCACAACCAATAACTCATAATGATAAGCTATCAGTTGAACCTAAAACAACACCACCTCTTCGTAGGACTGATAGGACACGCAATATTCCACAGAGATACGGATTTCTCATAAGTGAATCGAACGACGTGTTACACATAAGCGATGACGAACCTATCAGTTATGAAGAGGTTCTGAAAAGTTCAGAAAGGGACAAATGGCTTGAAGCCATGAAGTCGGAAATGGATTCCATGTACCAAAACCAAGTATGGGACTTGGTTAACCCACCTGAAGGGATTAAACTCATAGGGTGCAAGTGGGTTTTCAAGAAGAAAACCGACATGGAAGGTAATGTTGTTACCTTTAAGGCTAGATTAGTGGCAAAAGGATATCGTCAGAAACAAGGAATTGATTATGACGAAATCTATTCGCCAGTAGCTATGCTTAAATCCATTCGGATGCTCCTAGCCATAGCAGCTCATTATGATTATGAGATATGACAAATGGATGTGAAAACAGCTTTCCTTAATGGAAACTTGCTTGAGGATGTATACATGATACAACCTGAAGGTTTCACATCGGTTGATAAAACCAAAGTATGCAAGCTGCGACGATCCATATATGAACTGAAGCAAGCATCCAGGAGCTGAAACATCCGTTTTGATGAGACAATCAAAGAGTTTGATTTCTCACAAAATCCTGATGAACCTTGTGTGTACAAGAAGGTTAGTGGGAGTGCAGTCGTATTCCTAGTGCTATATGTTGATGACATATTACTTATAGGAAACAATATATCAGTCTTACAGTCGGTTAAAATTTTGTTGTCCAAAACTTTCTCCATGAAAGACCTGGGAGAAGCAACCTATATCCTTGGGATTAGAATCTATAGAGATAGATCAAAACAGTTGCTTGGTCTTTCGCAGTCTACATATATAGACCAAGTGCTTAAAAGGTTTAGCATGTCGGAATCCAGGAAAGGCTACCTTCCCATCAGGCATGGGATCAACCTTTCAAAGTCAATGTGTCCGCGCACAGAAGACGAGAGGATTTGCAAGACATGGGTATACTGATGCCAGTTTCCAGACAGATAAGGATGACTCCAAATCTCAGTCTGGATACGTATTTACTTTGAATGGAGGCGCAATAAGTTGGAAGAGTTCCAAGCAAGACATTGTAGCGGATTCTACCACGGAAGCGGAATATATTGCGGCTTCGGAAGCAGCAAAAGAAGCAGTCTGGATCAAGAAGTTCGTCTCAGAACATGGTGTGGTTCCAACCATTGATGAAGCAATACCGGTTTATTGCGACAACAATGGAGCTATTGCACAAGCAAAGGAACCAAGGTCTCATCAGCGATCCAAACATGTGCTTCGCCGCTATCATCTAATCAGAGAGATTATAAGTAGAAATAATATACAAATTGAGAAAATTCCCACTGAAAGGAATTTAGCAGATCCTTTAACTAAGGCCTTGCCGCAAAGCAAGTTGAGGGTCATGTTAGAGCCTGTGGTATTGGATACCGTAGCGATTGGCATTAGACCAAGTGGGAGTTTGTTAGAAATATGAGAGAAGTGTCCTAAGGCAATCGCCTTATGATTGTAATTATTTATTTTAATAAATGAATATTCACTATTTGAGTATACATGTTCGTGTATTTGATTGAGATCTTAAACTCATTTACTGAATGTCCGCAATACAATTCACAGCATGAGAGAATTTGTGATGAATTCACAACTAGTGATTATCTCTACATGTGCAATTGTGAAGTATTGAAATTGTCCCTAGTCAATGAATTGATAAGTACGGACACTATCAATTCTGTTGAGACTAGCATGGGTTATTCTCTAATCAGCTAATTCTCACTGGCTGGTGACATTGGGATGTCCGGAGATAAACATGAATGCTAGTTAAGGGAACTAGTTCATTGGAGTGACTGGTTGTAAAACTTCACATGGTAGTCTACATATAGACATGTCAGTGAAGTTCTTACTGCAGCTTAAGTGCGATGTTCCTTTGACTTGCGGTGTTCAAGTCATCTTGGTCATGAAGACTTATACTTTAACATCTTAAGCAAGCATCTCCAAGGAGGTGTGGACCCAGGATGGTTGGGTATAAGCCGAAGTGCCCGAAGATGTTTGAACAACCTACAAAGGATTCACCACTCCTTGCGAGGGGATGTATACCCAAGGCCTATCGTCGTATTGTTACTCAAAGCCTCTGGCCAGAGCATGACATGTTCAGAGTATGAGTCTCTGAAATACATGAGAGTAATTAGAATCCATTGGACGAGAAAGATATTACTTGGGCTAGGTGTGACGTAGTCAGCCTAGTGGGGACTGACACATATAGACCATGTCCTGAACCAAGTGGGTATAAGATGGTGAAGGGAATGAGGCACGATTCATTAGAGCTGCTGAAGGGTTTCAGAATAATTTCTGATGTCAACCGTTGATCTTTCGATTAATTGGGGATCATGATGTACTACTAGGTGCCACTCATGATCATTCTATAATTGATGAATTATAGACGACCAACATAAATCGAAAGCCAATTTAGTCACACGCACTACGAGTAATCCGACAGATTTAAAACGAATTGAAAATTAGATTTTTCGATCAAGAGAGATAGGTCGAATCTGAATTTTTCAGAGACGCATCGGAAGCATAAAATGGCTAAGTCTTTTGAAGACTTATTGGGCGAATTAAATGAGTTTAATTCGTACGGTCACGACATTGGTTTGGCCGGCCAAAGAGGGTCCCCACCCTCTTTGGTTTGGCCGGCCATAATAAGAGGGAGAACCAAATTGTTCAGTTCAAATTATAAAATAACCCGCGCGTGGTTTGTTTTATAAAATTATGGATAAAGAAATTTATATAAAGAAATTTATATAAAGAGATTTATTTTCATGGAAATTAAAATAAACCTACACGTAATTAATTTAAAAAATTACGAACCCGTATCCATGTCAACATGCACCCGGTCCTAACAGTGGTATCAGAGCCGGTTAGTGTTCGACATAATCATATAATTATTTTGCGGAAAACTTTGTCATGATCTCAATTTTGGAAAATTTTCCAATTATGGAAACTTTCCAATTATGATAAATTTTAGATTTAGGAATTTTAAAGTTTGGAAATCCTCATGAAATTTCGCAAACTTTTGAAATATCCTAGTTTCTGAAATTTTATGATAATTGTGAAAACTTCCCATTTTTGGAAACTTTCTAATTTTGGAAATTTCCTATTTGGAAAATTTCCAATTTTAGAAATATGTAAGTTTTCTTTGTAGCAGAAACGTACAATTATTCTGAAAACCTATTATGAAATCTCACAATTTTGGGCACTTTCTTTCAAGATAGTCTAGACAAATTTATGGATCATTAATTGACAATTAAATTCGAATTGTATTTAAATTATTAACAAAATTCTTTATTTTGGATTGAGCCTCGGGGAGCCGTCCAATTTAAAGTTAGTTGTTGTAATTTAATTTCCCATTTTGAATAAAATTGTCATGTTTAATTTGGTTACGCCTCGGGGAGCGGACCAAATTGGATTTACAACAAATTTCTTTTCTTTGGGTATCTGAGCCTCGGGGAGCCACCCTTAGAAAATAATTTGTTGTAATTAATTAATCCATAAATAAAATATGTGATCAAATCTTGGAAATTTAGGATAATTTCCTTATTTGATTTAAGAGGTGATGCTCTTACATATTGTTGTCTCCAAAATTAATTAGGAAAATGATTTCCTATAGAGTTTTCTTAAATGAGATTATCATGAAAATAATATGTAGTTGAATTAAGGGAATGTCTCTTAATTTAATAAGATTTGATTTAGAGAAATCAAAGTCTTAAACATATTATTTCCGAAATTGATTATGACAATTTAGGAAATTGTTTCCCAAAACAATTCCTTAAATAAAGTATGAAATTAGTATTGGGAAATCCGGTTCCTAATTCAATTAATGAGTCTTGATAAATTAAGTCACATACATACTTTATTAAGGAAATCGTTAGTACATGACATAATTATATGTCATGAATGTGCTTAGAAAAGAATGGATGAGACCCAAAACCCCTTACAAAATATTAAGGCCAACACCTTCCATTAATATGGTTAGAACCGGAGTTTTGTTTCTCGTTTGGGTTGATGGACACATCCATGCCCGGCTTGAACCTTAACATGTTCAAATCATGGAATTACTTTATGATTAATATAGTTGGAGTCAGAGGTCAATCTTTAGTTTTGGTAGTTGGACACATCCAAGCCTGACTAAACGGTTGAATGAGCTCCAACCATATTAAAACTATTTCTTGATTAATGGGTCAGCCTTAAGCTTGGAGCATCGATTTGTTGTGCCACATCAAAGGTCGATGTAAAGAGAGGTGCAGTTGGGTGCTATGTATATCGTTGCATACTTGTTAATGAGTTAGCAACCCAATGATTTATGCAAACATTCAATTAGTTGATAGCATAAAGTGATAGTTACATATATGTGATATGTAATCGGTATAATGACCTACCTTCATAGCTAAGAATAACTTGATGACCACAGCCATGGTTGTTCTTATCTATGGTTGGATATCAACCTATTTGGAGATGTTCCTACGATCTCCCGAATTGATAAAAAGGGGTTATTCAATTCGAAAAATAAATAGGATTTAATTAATGTATATTGATGCATTCTTTATCATTCTTCTCACATAAGCTCAATTTGTATTTCTAGGATAATCACTCGATCATGTCTTCTCTGAATTTGCGTTCCATTTTGGACACCAATAAGTTAACTAAGGACAAAAGGATTGAAAAGGCCCCAAAAGGCACTTGCCATCACTGTGGCAAGGAGGGTCGCTGGCGAAGAAACTGCAAGGTTTATCTTGAGTCCTTGAAGAAGAAGGCATCCGATGCCCCATCCTCTTCAGGCATCTTCGTTATTGAATGTCACTATATTTCCTGAATCACCTGGGTACTTGATACTGGGTGTAGCTCACATATATGTAATGACATACAGGGGCTACGGAATAGAAGAAGACTCGTCAAGGGAGAAGCGAATTTGCGAGTTGGAAATGGAGCAAAGATTGCTGCTATTTCCATCGGAACATATTTGCTAAAGCTCCATACAGGACTTGTCTTAGAATTGGATAATTGCTATTTTGTTCCTTCGTTAATAAAGAACATTATATCTATTTCATGCTTGAATGAAAAGGGTTATCATTTAACTTTTAGTAACAATTGTTGTTACATAACTTTAAATGGTGTTCTTTATGGGACCGGAACTTTGTGCAATGGTATCTACACATTAGATTTATCCGGTAACGTTTTCAATATCGAAGTAAGCAACAAACGTGCTCGAATAGATAATCGAATAAACTCCTATACGTGGCATTGTCGTCTTGGCCATGTAAGTAAGAAACGCATGACCAAATTATACCGATGTGGAATTCTGGAATCATTTGAACCCGGTTCATTTGATACATGCGAATCATGCTTAAAAGGCAAGATGACCAAATTACCCTTTTTCGGAAAAGGTAATCCAGTGGGAGAACTGCTTGGTCTAATACATACTGATGTATGTGGACCAATGTCAACTCTTGCACAAGGAGGCTATAGCTACTTCATTACCTTTATCGATGATCACTCACGATTCGGGTATGTGTTCTTGATGAAACACAAATCTGAAGCTTTTGAGAAATTCAAAGAGTTCAGAAATGAAGTAGAGAAACAGCTTGGCAAAAGTATTAAGATACTTCGATCCGATCGGGGTGGTGAATACTTAAGTCAAGAGTTTCAAGATTATCTTAGGGACAATGGGATATTGTCTCAATGGACTCCGCCATATACACCACAGCATAATGGTGTATATGAGAGGCGTAATCGAACCTTGATGGACATGGTTAGATCCATGATGAATCATGCAACTCTTCCAAAATCCTTTTTGGGGCTATGCACTTAAGACAGCTGTTTACTTACTAAACAGAGTCCCGACCAAGGTAGTCTCTACTACTCCATATGAGACGTGAAATAGTAAGAAACCTCACTTAACTCACCTTAAGATATGGGGTTGTCCTGCTTATGTGAAGCGGACTGTATCAGACAAATTGGGTGCTAAGTCTGATAAATGTCTATTTATTGGATACCCTAAGGAAACAAAGGGTTACCAATTCTATCATCCCTTGGAACAAAAGGTGTTTGTTTCAAGGCATGCTGTCTTTCTGGAAAAAGAATTTCTTTTACAAGAAAACAGTGGGAGTGACATTGAACTTGATGAAGTTCAAGAAACTCCAATAGACATTACAGAGACACCTAGTCTAGACCCACAACCAATAACTCATAATGATGAGCTATCAGTTGAACCTAAAACAACACCACTTCTTCGTAGGACTGATAGGACACGCAATATTCCAGAGAGATACGGATTTCTCATAAGTGAATCGAACGACGTGTTACTCATAAGCGATGACGAACCTATCAGTTATGAAGAGGTTCTGAAAAGTTCAGAAAGGGACAAATGGCTTGAAGCCATGAAGTCGAAAATGGATTTCATGTACGAAAACCAAGTATGGGACTTGGTTAACCCACCTGAAGGGATTAAACTCATAGGGTGCAAGTGGGTTTTCAATGAGAAAACCGACATCGAAGGTAATGTTGTTACCTTTAAGGCTAGATTAGTGGCAAAAGGATATCGTCAGAAACAAGGAATTGATTATGACGAAATCTATTCGCCAGTAGCTATGCTTAAATCCATTCGGATGCTCCTAGCCATAGCAGCTCATTATGATTATGAGATATGGCAAATGGATGTGAAAACAGCTTTCCTTAATGGAAACTTGCTTGAGGATGTATACATGATACAACATGAAGGTTTCACATCGGTTGATAAAACCAAAGTATGCAAGCTTCGACGATCCATATATGTGTAGGACCGGTGCCGTCGATAGAGGGGGGGGGGGTGAATATCGACCGTGAAAACTTTCGTAAATCTTTCGTAAGACTTCTGGACTCAGAGCGTTAGTGCAGCGGAAACATAAAAATAAAATAAAAGAAAGCAAAACAGGGGACACGGCAGGTTTATTTACTTGGTTCCCAACCCCCCAGGGTCAGTACGTCCAAGGCCTATGTACTCGGCGTTGAGTCCACTAATAGTCTCCTTTCCGGAATTTCCGGAGGCGGAGAAACCCGACTTACAGTGCAATATTACAAGCAATAATAAAGAAAAATAAATACTGTAATTAATTGCAAACCAAGCAAAAATGTGAAGCTCGGCCGATCTGGACCTCCGAAGTGCCGCGCACTTCCTCCTGGAGCCTCCCGGTCGCAGAGCCTCGTCTTTAGCGCGTTGTCGTCGGTCGGAATGAATAGAATCGCAGTTGGAAAGTGTGTTGGAAGCAGAGGGGTCGAAGCCCCTTTTATAGGGCAGGGGGCGCCCGACATGCTCGGGGCGCCCCCCACGTGGCTCTTGATCCGGCGAGCCCTCTGGTCAAGGCTGATCTCTTCATCTTCGGGATCAGCTTTGACCGGGGCGCTCGACGCGCGCGGGGCGCCCGGTTGACCGGTCAAAGCGTCATCTTCAGGGCTTCGCGAGAGTGAGCTGCAGCAGCCTTCAGTGGCGTGGCACAGTGGGCGCCCGAGACACGCGGGGCGCCCGACATGCGGGGCGCCCGACACACGCGGGGCGCCCCCAATTGCGCTGCTGTCGGGGCGTTTACCTCTCTGCTGACTTTGGGTTGACTCTGGGGCGCCCGACACATCCGGGGCGCCCTACTCAGCTACGGCCTCACTCCTTTGAGGCTCTCTGAGTTGCAGAAACACAGTCCTTCGGTCCTGCATCCAGGGTTAGTCCAAAACAGCAAATAATAAGTTAGTTAAAACAGCCTTAGCTGTCTTGGTTCTGACTTTGGATCTCCAAAATGGAGCCCTAGGTCGAACCGACGCCTAATGTTCCCTCGAGGGGAACGCTTCCTCACCTACTCCTCTCGGGAGAGTTTTACCTGGTGCCAACCGGATCCTCCAGTTGGACTTTTGCCCAGCAGTCCTTCGCCAGGTCTTGAGTTACCAAGCTTCCCTTCGCTTGGTGCCTAGCAGCCGTTCGCTAGGTCTTGTTTCCCTGACAGCCCTTCGTCAGGTGCCCAGCAGCCCTTCGCTAGGACTTGTTCCCCTGACAACCCTTCGTCAGGTGCCTAGCAGCCCTTTGCTAGGACTTATTTTCCTGACAGCCCTTCGTCAGGTGCCTAGCAGCCCTTCGCTAGGTCTTTTCTTTCTGGCAACCCTTCGCCAGAGCCTAGCAGCCCTTCGCTAGGTCTTTTTCGTTCTGGCAGCCCTTCGCCAGAGCCTAGCAGCCCTTCGCTAGGTCTTAGGGTTTCCATGCCTAGCTTAACTAGGACTTTTCTCAGGCTTAGGTTACTTCTCCTTCGCTCCCCTTTGTCTGTTCAACATATTACTGACTTAAGTACATTGTCAAACATTAAAACACATAAAGGAGAACATCATTGATGCAACTTACACCAACAATCTCCCCCTTTTTGATGTTTGACAATAACTTAAGTTAGATTGGTTTAAGGGCTAAATTGCTATCCTTGGGATAGAATAAAAGGTATAGGTTTTGGGAGAGTAAAAAATATTCTAACTGAAAAAATTCTAACTTAAGCACTCTCTCCCCCTTTGTCATGCATCAAAAAAACTTGCATCAACAATAAAAAACTTTGAATTTTCGTTTTGAAAATACTTAGTGCAATTTTGTTTTTTTTTTAAAAAAATTGCATAAATTTGAAAAATGCTCTAGGTTTAAAATATAAGTACTTTGAAAAGATGATTTGTAAGGAGTGCAAGTACTTTTAAAAGATTATTTAAATCCCTTTTTGAAAAACTATAAGTATATTTTTTGAGAAATTAAGTACTTAACAATACATTTGAAAATATTTTTTTTTAAAATTAAGAATATTGGTTTTGAAAGACATAAGTACTTTTTTTTTTTTGAAAATGTTTTACATGATTGAGTTTCTTTTCCAGTCTGACACCATCCTAGGAAACCTTGTTGACCACAAGGGCATTTCCTAAGTGTCTTGGAAAGTTTTTAAACAAGTAAATATTATGATAATATTTCACAAAGTATGTGCTGAAAAACTGTGTGAATTTTGAAGATCTAATATTTTACTTAACTTGGTCTATTTTCCAGTCTGACACTATCCTAGGAAACCTTGTTGACCACAAGGACATTTCCTAAGTGTCCTGGGAATTTTCCAACCTAAGTAACTATTATTTCAAAATCATTTCATAAGTCACACAAATTTTAACAAGTGGTATTTTGAAAAACATAGATTTTTAGTATTTTAAAAGCATGTAATTGAATAATTCTTTTAATTTGACCTCCCCCTAAACTTGACTCAGTCCTGGGAAGCTTGTTGACCACAAGTACTCTTCCTTTGAGTCTTAAGGTTTGATTCAAATCAAAGGAATTTTCTAATAATAAAAAATAGTTTAAGACTTGAAAAAATTTGACTCAGACTCCCCCTAAATCTGACACATCCTAGGAGTCCTTTTTAGATTATGAAGTGGACCTTCCTCTGTGTCTTTAGGGTTTATCAGAATCAAAAGAACAGGTAAACATTTGATTTTTGCAATAGTTAAAATCTTTTTCGAAAAGATATTTTCAAATAATAGTAATGTTTTTAAAGTGCAGTTTGAAAAATATGAAAAGCACTCCCCCTGCATCAATGTCGTTTGACTCTATCTAAGTGCTCTAAGGAACTTTAGTGTTGTCCTAAGAGGCTTGTGTCTAATTGCGTGAGTCAATCAATTTTTGAAAACAATATACCTTTTTTTGAAAAATGTGTAATATATATAATCAATCAGACAAGCATGAATTCCATAAAAACATTATTATGTTAAAGCTCTATTTTGAAAAATATATTTTTAGGAAAATATTCTAACAATTTTGAAAAATAATTTTGAAAAATATTTTTCAATTCATTAGTCCTTAACATCTCACCCATTTTAGATATATCAAAACAACAAGCATGATTGCCTTATAGGTGTATTGTGAGATGCTTGAATCATTTTCCATAAATTATTAAATCTAAGATTTAATTGAAATTTATGTTAGATTCGAATTTGACAAAAGACAATTTGAATTTGAATTTCAGAAATTGGCTTCCAGGTCTTGGCGAGGCACTAGGTCTTCTTTGGCCGTAGCCTTATGGGATCATCCACCCTTTCCTTGACAAAGCCTTTTAATGAAATTTTATTTTCAAATTGAATTAGGTCATTTTCTGGTCTAACTAGCTTGGATCTTGGATCGGTAGCTTCGGCTGGTTTCACCAGTCTAAAGAGACCAAGTAGACTTGATCTTATTAGAGTTGGTTTCCCCAACGTACTATCATCTCACCTCCTCCCAATACTATGTTGCCAAATTTCAATTATCTTTCTCTTATGACCTTTCTAAATTATGCATAAAATTTAAATATGAATGACATGTCATATATTTTAAGGAAAATAGCAAATGCATGGCATGGCAATTATGCATGAGTCAAACAAGTTAAGGCATTTTATTTTTGTTTCTAAAAATGTATCAAATTCTCGATTTGATACATATCGTGTGAACCTGCGAATATGTCAACCCACTTTGACATATTTGATTTAATTGTTGCGGTTTGGGTAAGGTTTTAGTTTGGTTCAGGTTTAAGTGATTTAAGATCTTGATTGGATTTAGTTGAATTAAAATTGAGTTGATTTGAATTAACTGATTTAAAGTGAATTTAATTGAATTAATTTGAATTAAAGTGAATTAATTGAATTAATTTGAATTAAGATGAATTAATTGAATTAATTTGAATTAAGGCGAATTAATTAAGATGAATTAATTGAATTAATTTGAATTAAGGCGAATTAATTGAATTAATTTGAATTAAGATGAATTAATTGAATTAATTTGAATTAAGGTGAATTAATTGAATTAATTTGAATTAAGGTGAATTAATTGAATTAATTTGAATTTAATTGAATTTAATTGAATTATATGAATTAATTCGAATTTAATTGAATTATATGAATTAATTCGAATTTAATTGAGCTTAATTGAATTATTTAAGATTTAATTAATTAATTTGAATTTTTTAGGAATTAATTAATTTGAATTTGAATTATTAAGAATTAATTAATTTGAATTCGAATTATTAAGAATTAATTAATTTGAATAAGAATTAATTAATTCGAATTAGAATTATTAAGATTTGATTTGAATTTAATTAATATTTAATTAAGATTTAATTAATTCGTATTTAATTTGAATTTAAATAATTAAGATTTAATTAATTCGAATTTAATTTTAAATTTAATTTGAATTAATTTGAATTTAATTAGGATTTAATTTGAATTAAATTGGATTTAATTTGAATTAATTTGAATTTGGATTTAATTTGAATTAATTTAGATTTAATTTGAATTAATTTGGATTTAATTTGAATTTAGATTTAATTTGAATTAATTTGGATTAATTTGGATTTAGATTTAATTTGAATTAATTTGGATTAATTTGGATTTAATTTGAATTAATTTGAGATTTAATTCGAATTAATTTGGATTTAATTTGAATTATAATGATTAATTAATAATTGTGAGTTTAAGTTCATCATTTTTATTATTTCAAAAATTTCTTCTTCATTTTTGTCTTTCTTTTCAAGTTTCTCTAATAATTTTGATTTATTTGAATTTTTGTAATTTTTATTGATTATGGCCTTTATCTTAGAAAATTCTATTTCCTCCTCAAGATTAAGTTTTTCAATATCCTCACAGTAGGTGGAGTAAATTGGGCTACTAGTTAAAGTTTTATAATAATATTCAATATTATCTATGATTAAGTTATTATCTAGGAGAATTTTATATTCCAAATTATCCTTAGAATTATCCTCAAATATATTTTCAATATTTTTAATATTTATCTCTAGATTATTTTTAAGAATTTTAGAATTAATTTCTGATTTATCCTTAGGATATTTGAATTTGAATTCGGATTTATCCTTAGGATTTTCAATTTCGAGTTCGGGATTGATTTCAGATTTAGATTCAGAATTAGTTGCATCATTATCTGTAGAATTATCAGAGTTTATTTTAGATTTAATATCAGAATTAATTTTAGTAATTATTGAATTGGTATTAATGATTAAATAATTTATTTCTGACATTTTAGCCATATTCACATTATGTAACTTATTATTTAAAATATCTAATTGACTATGCAATAATTCTAACTTCTCAGGAAAATTATCTAAATTATTAAACGACATTGCAGAAATTTGTAAAGTTTTTGGAACATACATTTTTCGTACCTTTGCCGGACATTTATTTTTGTAGTGTCCGAATTTTTCACACTTGAAGCATTGCACGTGATCCTTGTTTTTCCGGACTCCTGGCGCTGGTATCTCCTTTGCCGCCGGTGACGAACGATTCTTACGAGTAGGGCACTGATTTTTGTAGTGCCCTCTCTCCCTGCACGTGAAACAAATAATATGGAATTTAAAATTTGACATTTAAAATAAATATACCTGATTCACCCCTGAGCTCCCCCTCAACTCCTGGCGTCGTTGCTCCGTCGGCGGTTAGTCCGGTGAAGAGCGGCTCGGCTCTGATACCACTTGTAGGACCGGTGCCGTCGATAGAGGGGGGGGTGAATATCGACCGTGAAAACTTTCGTAAATCTTTCGTAAGACTTCTGGACTCAGAGCGTTAGTGCAGCGGAAACATAAAAATAAAATAAAAGAAAGCAAAACAGGGGACACGGCAGGTTTATTTACTTGGTTCCCAACCCCCCAGGGTCAGTACGTCCAAGGCCTATGTACTCGGCGTTGAGTCCACTAATAGTCTCCTTTCCGGAATTTCCGGAGGCGGAGAAACCCGACTTACAGTGCAATATTACAAGCAATAATAAAGAAAAATAAATACTGTAATTAATTGCAAACCAAGCAAAAATGTGAAGCTCGGCCGATCTGGACCTCCGAAGTGCCGCGCACTTCCTCCTGGAGCCTCCCGGTCGCAGAGCCTCGTCTTTAGCGCGTTGTCGTCGGTCGGAATGAATAGAATCGCAGTTGGAAAGTGTGTTGGAAGCAGAGGGGTCGAAGCCCCTTTTATAGGGCAGGGGGCGCCCGACATGCTCGGGGCGCCCCCCACGTGGCTCTTGATCCGGCGAGCCCTCTGGTCAAGGCTGATCTCTTCATCTTCGGGATCAGCTTTGACCGGGGCGCTCGACGCGCGCGGGGCGCCCGGTTGACCGGTCAAAGCGTCATCTTCAGGGCTTCGCGAGAGTGAGCTGCAGCAGCCTTCAGTGGCGTGGCACAGTGGGCGCCCGAGACACGCGGGGCGCCCGACATGCGGGGCGCCCGACACACGCGGGGCGCCCCCAATTGCGCTGCTGTCGGGGCGTTTACCTCTTTGCTGACTTTGGGTTGACTCTGGGGCGCCCGACACATCCGGGGCGCCCTACTCAGCTACGGCCTCACTCCTTTGAGGCTCTCTGAGCTGCAGAAACACAGTCCTTCGGTCCTGCATCCAGGGTTAGTCCAAAACAGCAAATAATAAGTTAGTTAAAACAGCCTTAGCTGTCTTGGTTCTGACTTTGGATCTCCAAAATGGAGCCCTAGGTCGAACCGACGCCTAATGTTCCCTCGAGGGGAACGCGTCCTCACCTACTCCTCTCGGGAGAGTTTTACCTGGTGCCAACCGGATCCTCCAGTTGGACTTTTGCCCAGCAGTCCTTCGCCAGGTCTTGAGTTACCAAGCTTCCCTTCGCTTGGTGCCTAGCAGCCCTTCGCTAGGTCTTGTTTCCCTGACAGCCCTTCGTCAGGTGCCCAGCAGCCCTTCGCTAGGACTTGTTCCCCTGACAACCCTTCGTCAGGTGCCTAGCAGCCCTTTGCTAGGACTTATTTTCCTGACAGCCCTTCGTCAGGTGCCTAGCAGCCCTTCGCTAGGTCTTTTCTTTCTGGCAACCCTTCGCCAGAGCCTAGCAGCCCTTCGCTAGGTCTTTTTCGTTCTGGCAGCCCTTCGCCAGAGCCTAGCAGCCCTTCGCTAGGTCTTAGGGTTTCCATGCCTAGCTTAACTAGGACTTTTCTCAGGCTTAGGTTACTTCTCCTTCGCTCCCCTTTGTCTGTTCAACATATTACTGACTTAAGTACATTGTCAAACATTAAAACACATAAAGGAGAACATCATTGATGCAACTTGCACCAACAATATGGACTGAAGCAAGCATCCAGGAGCTGGAACATCTGTTTTGATGAGACAATCAAAGAGTTTGATTTCTCACAAAATCCTGACGAACCTTGTGTGTACAAGAAGGTTAGTGGGAGTGCAGTCGTATTCCTAGTGCTATATGTTGTTGACATATTACTTATAGGAAACGATATATCAGTCTTACAGTCGGTTAAAATTTGGTTGTCCAAAACTTTCTCCATGAATGACCTGGGAGAAGCAACCTATATCCTTGGGATTAGAATCTATAGAGATAGATCAAAACGGTTGCTTGGTCTTTCGCAGTCTACATATATAGACCAAGTGCTTAAATGGTTTAGCATGTCGGAATCCAAGAAAGGCTACCTTCCCATCAGGCATGGGATCAACCTTTCAAAGTCAATGTGTCCGCGCACAGAAGACGAGAGGATTTGCATGAATAAGATTCCTTATGCATCCGCGATAGGATCTATCATGTATGCTATGTTATGTACTAGGCCCGATGTATTGTATGCTCTGAGCGTCACGAGCAGATACCAGTCTGATCCATGAATGGATCATTGGGCGGCTGTCAAGATAATCCTTAAGTACTTAAGAAGAACTAAGGATGTGTTCCTAATATATGGAGAAGGAGATATGGTAATACGTGGGTATATTGATGCCAGTTTTCAGACAGATAAGGATGACTCCAAATCTCAGTCTGGATACGTATTTACTTTGTATGGAGGCGCAATAAGTTGGAAGAGTTCCAAGCAAGACATTGTAGCGGATTCTACCACGGAAGCGGAATATATTGCAGCTTCGGAAGCAGCAAAAGAAGCAATCTAGATCAAGAAGTTCGTCTCAGATCTTGGTGTGGTTCCAACCATTGATGAAGCAATATCGGTTTATTGCGACAACAATGGAGCTATTGCACAAGCAAAGGAATCAAGGTCTCATCAGCGATCCAAACATGTGCTTCGCCGCTATCATCTGATCAGAGAGATTATAAGTAGGAATAATATACAAATTGAGAAAATTCCCACTGAAAGGAATTTAGCGGATCCTTTAACTAAGGCCTTGCCGCAAAGCAAGTTTAAGGGTCATGTTAGAGCCTGTGGTATTGGATACCGTAGCGATTGGCATTAGGCCAAGTGGGAGTTTGTTAGAAATATGAGAGAAGTGTCCTAAGGCAATCACCTTATGATTGTAATCATTTATTTTAATAAATGAATATTCACTATTTGAGTATACATGTTCGTGTATTTGATTGAGATCTTAAACTCATTTACTGAATGTCCGCAATACAATTCACAGCATGAGAGAATTTGTGATGAATTCACAACTAGTGATTATCTCTACTTGTGCAATTGTGAAGTATTGAAATTGTCCCTAGTCGATGAATTGATAAGTACGGGCACTATCAATTCTGTTGAGACTAGCATGGGTTATTCTCTAATCAGCTGATTCTCACTGGCTGGTGACATTGGGATGTCCGGAGATAAACATGAATGCTAGTTAAGGGAACTAGTTCATTGGAGTGACTGGCTGTAAAACTTCACATGGTAGTCTACATATAGACATGTCAGTGAAGTTCTTACTGCAGCTTAAGTGCGATGTTCCTTTGACTTACGGTGTTCAAGTCATCTTGGTCATGAAGACTTATACTTTAACATCTTAAGCAAGCATCTCCAAGGAGGTGTGGACCCAGGATGGTTGGGTATAAGCCGAAGTGCCCGAAGATGTTTGAACAGCCTACAAAGGATTCACCACTCCTTGCGAGGGGATGTATACCCAAGGCCTATCGTCGGATTGTTACTCAAAGCCTCTGGCCAGAGCATGACATGTTCAGAGTATGAGTCTCTGAAATACATGAGAGTAATTAGAATCCATTGGACGAGAAAGACATTACTTGGGCTAGGTGTGACGTAGTCAGCCTAGTGGGGACTGACACATATAGACCATGTCCTGAACCAAGTGGGTATAAGATGGTGAAGGGAATGAGGCACGATTCATTAGAGCTGCTGAAGGGTTTCAGAATAATTTCTGAGGTCAACCGTTGATCTTTCGATTAATTGGGGATCATGATGTACTACTAGGTGTCACTCATGATCGTTCTATAATTGATGAATTATAGACGACCAACATAAATCGAAAGCCTATTTAGTCACACGCACTACGAGTAATCCGAGGGATTTAAAACGAGTTGAAAATTAGATTTTCCGATCAAGAGAGATAAGTCGAATCTGAATTTTTCAGATACGCATCGGAAGCATAAAATGGCTAAGTCATTTGAAGACTTATTGGACGAATTAAATGAGTTTAATTCGTACGGTCACAGCATTGGTTTGGCCGGCCAAAGAGGGTCCCCACCCTCTTTGGTTTGGCCGGCCACAATAAGAGGGAGAACCAAATTGTTTAGTTTAAATTATAAAATAACCCGCGCGTGGTTTGTTTTATAAAATTATGGATAAAGAAATTTATATAAAGAAATTTATATAAAGAGATTTATTTTCATGGAAATTAAAATAAACCTTGGATTGGTTTATTTTATTTTATAAAATCAATAAAGGATTGATTTACCATGATAAAGAAATTTATAGAAATTTATTCTTTTTATGGAAATTAAAATGAACCATGGATTGGTTTATTTTATTTTATAAAATCAATTATGAATTGATTTTTCCATGATAAGAAAAATTTATAAGATAAATTTATTGTAAAATTTATTCCATAATAAAAGGGGAGACATGATTGTTTTTATTATAAATTAAGTTATAATAAAAACTTGGCATAACAGAATAATTCATAAGAAATTTATAAGATAAATTTTTTGTAAAATTTATTCCATAATAAAAGGGGAGACATGGTTTATTTTATGATAAATCAAGTTATAATAAAAACTTGGCATAACGGAATAATTCTTAGAAAAATTTATAAGATAAATTTCTTATGAAAAATTTATTCCGTTAAAAAGGAGACTTGGCGATAAAGAGGCTACTATATAAAGGTGCAAAGGCAAGGCTTGGAAATCAATTCAAGTGATCAAGGATTCTTGCCTAGCCTCTCTTCCTCTCCTTCTCTCCCTCTCCCTCTTCTAGGGCCGGCTACACTCTCCCTCTTCTAGGGCCGGCTGCCCTCACCTCCTTTGCCGTGAGCCACCTCCACCAAGAAGAAGCCGAAGAAGAAGAAGAAGCGGTCGCATCTCCTTCCTCTCCCCGGAATCTTGATTCCGTTACTTGGTGGTTAGTTTCCATCTCTCTCTCTTGATATTCTTGTCGTGCCTTTGGAGAATCTAGTAGTTCTTGTCGGCACGAAACTCGTGACTTTGCGAAGTCATCCCGAAGAGAACTCGGCGTGGACGCGAATAGAGGCGGAGCTTCCAAGGGATGCTACGGTTGGATCTCGTCCCTTACTTCGAGTTACGCAAGGTATTGAGTAAATTAGTTTACTTTCTGCAAAATTTTAATTTATGATCATGTCCACACATCATAAGGTTGCATGCTAGATACGTGGTTAAAATAATTTGAGAAATTATTTATGCTAATTCTTCCGCTGCACGTAATTAATTTAAAAAATTACGAACCCGTATCAATGCCAACATGCACCCGGTCCCAACATGTTA
Organism: Boesenbergia rotunda; assembly: GCA_024364735.1. Taxonomy (NCBI): domain Eukaryota; kingdom Viridiplantae; phylum Streptophyta; class Magnoliopsida; order Zingiberales; family Zingiberaceae; genus Boesenbergia; species Boesenbergia rotunda. The sequence goes on along the minus strand of JAGFNQ010008385.1, from coordinate 14,489 downwards.
GGCCTTGAATAAAGGATGTGTGAGCTCCTGTGTCTTGATCAAGAGGACCAGATACCAGGCAGAGAAGTACTAGTTGCGGCTAGGCGGTGAAGTCCTAGTAGGTCAGGTGGACCGAGGGGCAGAAAGTCCTGATGGGTTGAGGATCGGACATCAAACGGAAAGGGTTTCCGCTTGAGGGGGCTTATGGTCCTTTGTTTGAGGGGGATTGTTGGGGTTGCAAGGTTGAAAACATAGTCCCATATCGAAAACTCATGGGAATGATCATAGGCTTATAAGGAAAAAAGATATCTCCATTGGCATGAGACCTTTTGGGAGAGTCCAAGAGCAAAACCATGAGGGCTTAGGCCCAAAGTGGATAATATCATACCATTGTGGATATATCTAAATTCCTTTCGGTCCTAACAATTGGTATCAGTGCCTAGTATCCACAATTCCACAAAATGTCGGGTGTTCCACAACATGCTGCGAAGGAAAACGACGGAGTGTCATTTCCCTATCCGATGCTAAGCCCCCACAATTACACTGTGTGGGCAATAAAAGTAGAAGCAATTCTTGATTCCCAGGGAGTTTGGGAGACGGTGGAGCCAGTGGCAGGAGCCCAAGTGGATGCAAAGAAGGACAAAAAGGCACGTGCATACATCTTACCTTCCAAGCAAGACTCACAGGTTGGGAAGACTTCCACCACCAATAAACTCGAGGGCCCATCGGCTATCAACCTCTAATTCCTACTAAGGTTAATATGACCAAGCCTAAGATGCCAAAGATATGTCTGGTTCATTTTAGAAGGTTCTTTTCTCTTATTTTGATTAGATGATGAGCTATTGACCTCTATTTGCATCGTGGGAGCTTTTGGTTCTAGAGTATACAAATTGTCAATTATAGTACCCGAATAAATAATCTCTCTATTTCTCTTTATAACAACTTTGTTATTAAAAGAAATAGAATATTCATCCTTTATTAGTCTAGAAATCGAAATCAAGTTCTTTCTAAAAGAGGGTACATATAAGCAATTTCTCAAAACCAAAACTTTATTCCTATCAAAAGATAAATAAATGTCTCCCACTGCAACTGCCGCTACCTCTGTAGCATTGCCCATGTAAACGATGATTTCCCCATCAGCTAGCCGTTGGGTTTCCTGGAACCCTTTCTTGGGTTTCCTGGAACCCTTGCAAAGAGTTGCAGACATGATCAGTGGCTCCCGTATCTACGCACCAGGTACCGGTAGATAGCACCGCTAAACATGTTTCAACGACTAAGCACGAAGAAATACTTTTGTCTTGACAACGGGGACAGTTCACCTTCCAATGTCCAGTTTGCTTACATGTGAAGCACTTGCCTCTCGGCTTCTTCACGTCAGTCCGAGGTCCCTGCGATCCTGCTGCCTTCTTAGACCCACCTTGTTTCTTCTTCTTCCTGCCTTTCGACACAGAAGTAGAAACCCTTTGAGTGACCAAGGCCTGAGAACTCTGACGAAAGAGCCCCTCTGCCGCCTAGAGTTCTGCCAGCAGTTCCCCCAACGTATATGTACGTTTGTTCATATTATAGTTGAGCTGAAACTGCTCAAAACTCCTAGGTAGAGATTGGAGTATGATATCGACCTGGGTTTCCCCGTCAATCTCTGCTCCAAAGACCTCAATCTCATTAAGGTGGGCCATCATCTTAAGGACACGATCCCTTATGGGTGTCCCTTCGACTATAGTGGTCATCATCAAGTTCTACATCACAACCTGCCAAGTGACCCGATTCTGGTGCCCGAAGAGTTCTTTGAGATTTAGCATCATATCATAAGCAGTGGGCATGACTTGATGCTGATGTTGCAATACATTTGACATAGATGCCAAAATGTAGCACCGCGCCATAACTTGATGCTGATGTTGCAATACATTTGACATAGATGCCAAAATGTAGCACCGCGCCATCTCATCTGCCTTGACCCACTTCTTATAGCGCCCCCTCTCCTCTTCACCAGAATTCTCGCCAGGCTTTTCAGGACATACCTTAAAGAGCACATATTTGTACTTTTCAACAGTAAGGACAATGTCCAGGTTTCTTTTCCAGTCTATGTCATTGGGGCCAGTAAGTTTATTCTCCTTAAGTATGGTCGCTAGTGGGTTAAAGGTCATTTTGAAACTACCTGAGAATCACAACAATCACAACTTTAGACTTCGAAAATAAATTGATTCCTCAAACAATAAATTTTGAAATCAAATAACACCTCAAAACACTGAGAAATTCGCATGTCACGATGGTGTGGACGTATATGAATTTCTACATTCGTAAGAGGAGGTTTTACCCATTAATTTTATTATCTTGTCAACCTAACTTTTTGATAAATAAAATTAATAGTTGGTTCACTTCGGCCCTACAAATAATAGTAGTAACTCCGATGGGGAGGATACTATTATTTGTATCTAAGTGTTTACCATTACACGATACTAAGAAAATTATTTCTGATTGTTAGATCGATTCCGGTACGCTAGAGGGGGGGTGAATAGTATTTTTCGGTTCTTCTCTACAAGATTGTTAGCGCGAAAGCGGAATATATAATAAAACACAACCTAACAATAAAGAAATAATGCTAACAAATCGGTTTTCAACTTTCTCCCCAATCACGTGTAGTTCGTTGATAATCTCCTTTACCCTTCCATGTAACTGGCTAACCGTCTCGTTGGTCTTCATGGATAGAGATTGGAGTTGGGCAGCTAGTATATCCTTCTTTACCCGTCTTGACTCGTTAGACCCTTCATTGAGTTCAACGGGTTTCTCCCATAACTCCTTGGCGCTCTTGAATGCCCCCACCTTGTTAAGTTGCTCCTTTGAGAGTCTGCATTGAAGTGTGGTGGTAGCCTTCGCATTTGCCTGCGCCTTCTTCATGACTTCCTTGGACCAATTCCTCATTGGTAGTGGCTCTCCTCTTTCGTCGATGGGTGCATCAAATCCATCTGCAATACTTATCCAGTTTTCAATGTCATTCATCAAATAGTATTGCATTTTACCTTTCCAGTAGGAGAAGTCGTTCCCGTCGAAGAATGGAGGCCTTGCAGTGCTGTAACCCTCTTGGAACGCCATTTCTCTTATACTCCGATGGACGGTGAGCTCTCCCGAAGCGAACCTTGCTCTGATACCAATTGATAGATCACTTGCGTTTGCTAGAGGGGGGGGGGTGAATAACACTTTGTCGAATTATCTATAAAATTGTTAGCACAATACAAACAAAAATATGTAAAAACAAAAGAACAATGTTAACTCAGAGTGTTTTTACTTGGTATCAACCCGAACGGGTGACTAATCCAAGGATCCACGCGGTTGCACACTCTCCACTATGAAACCCTCCTTCAAAGGTGGAGAAACCTTTACAAAGAACGCCTTCTTCCTCTTTACAAGTTGCGATGAAGAGCGAGAGGAAGATCTGATCACATGGGGCACGAACAGTACTTCAGTACAGTATAAAACCATACCGTTCACGTGCGAAAAAGTCCTCTTTTTATAAGAGAACATGACAACTTCGCAAGCTGTCCAGACCCGCACCAATTGACTGCCCCTGGGGCAGTCGACTGGCCTAGCAATAAATGCCAGCCAACGACTAGTTTTTGGGGGGTCACCAGTCGACTGTCCCAGGGCAGTCGACTGGTTGAAGGCTAAAAACCTTCTGTGAGTTTTGGCAGTCGACTGCCCAGTCTCTAAACTCACTTACAATCACTCAAAACACTCTCCTTCACGTATGCCTTCAGGTATGCTCCCTTGGCTCGCCCTTTGAAGTCTTCTTCCTCTGGCTATAGTCCCTCGGATGCACACACAAGCCTTCCTTGGCTTGCCTCCATGTCACCCTTCACGTGTGCCTTTGAAGTTCACTTCCCGGCTTGCCCTTGGAGCTCTCCTCCCTCGGCTCTCGTCCCTCGGATATGTTCTCCAAGTGTGATTCTCCAAGTCCTGCAAACTCAATCACACATATCAAATACAACACAACACCCTAACCTTAAACATATTTGCACACACATCAAAACTATGATCTTCCCGATCATTCTTGGGTCGATTGCCTCAACACTGATTATGTGTCATTCAATGGGGAAGTACACACGCTTCAATAACTTTCTATAATCTTTTCTGACCCAGTGATCCTCAGAACAAGCCCATCCAATGGGGAGGAAGGCACTCAGAGCCGACGCGCAGACTTGTTCGCATCACTTGTCAGATTGTAATGGAGGTCACAGGACCCTTAAGGTTCGTCTCCCACTTAGTTATTTAATTTGAGGAATTTTCATGCACACACACAACAAGCACATAACCAAAGCAACAAATAAGAAAAATCCTATATTTTTTCAATTATCATGGCCTTGGTCTACAATACGCCTCCAGTCGTGTCGTCACCTCGTCCGCTCCTCCCTACACCATGCGCAAGCTACTATTGAAGGGATCTCCGAGCCGAGATGACTAGCTAATTATTTACATCCATCGATCCTATACTCCACGAAGGAGTGTACATATAATCTAGATCGAAAGTAAATAAAAAGCTCGGCTAAACACGTGCCATATTTAATTATAAAAATTAAATACCTATCTAGCCTCGTCAACCCCGAGGATTTAATTAATTACAATAATGCACACTCAATCACATACAACCATTATTTAAGCCATGATAAGTTGGAATCTAGTGCCTATAACAAAGAGTTAGCCTACGCACATCCACATATCATCCAGCAAAAATTACATATATGATAATGTACAAAAAAGTAACTGAATCCTAAATACACATAATTGGAAACCTCAGCTCTGATAACAATTGATGGGTATGGCTTGGCGGGTTTCCTAAGTGAATACCTGGTTATCCTTGAGAAACCTCTCCATGTTCATGGATTAAAAAATTAATTCGAATGGAAACCTGTCTCTCAAACGTCCGTCTCGTCATCGTATCAATCGATTTGAATTACAACTTAGCCAATCACAAAGATCGAGCCTTGTAATTCGCCTAACCGATTGACCGCGGAAAAGACGACGAGCGGATCGCCGATTTTTGTGTTTATTATCGGGGTCCAAAATAATTAATTATCAATTTCAATTAACAAATAATTAAACAAGATAATTAATTAAACATCCACATGAAATGATAAGAAAACCAAGGAGCCAAGGAAGAAATTTATACCTTCCTTTACCTTACGGTCTTCTACCGTATGTCCTTCCCCTCTTGGACGTTGTGTGGGCGACGAGATACCATGATCCGGAATCACCAAGGTCCTCCAATTAATAGCTTCTCCACGCACCGATCAAAACCCTAGCAAAGGGTTTCGCCGCTGGCCACACCTCTCCCTTTCTTGCTTGCGCCGCCGGCCACCAAGGAGCTCCCAAACTCGTCAACCGCAAGGAAGCACTCGAGAGGAAGATGAAGAAGAAGAAGAAGGAAAGAAGAGCACTCCTTCTTCACCAAACCAAGCCGCCTATCCACTTCTCTTCTCCCTTGCTTGCGTCACCACCTTCACCAAGAGAAGGAGCTTTCTCTCCACAACCAGGCACTTTTCCTCTCCTTCCCCTTGCTGCCGAGCACCACAAAAGGAAGAGGAAGACTCCTCCTTGTCCTTGTGACTTTCAGCCAAGAGATGGAGAAGAGATGGGAAGAAGAGAGGAGGAGTTCCTCTCTTCTTGTGGGCATCGGTCGGTTGACCTAGGAGAGAGAAAGAGAGGGAGAGAAAAGAGAAGCCTTGGTTTAGATGAATAAATTGAATCCCCTTGGTCTCATGATTCTATGGGGTATATATAGGGCTACGATAGAGACCATGAGGAGGAGTTGGGTCTTGGCCTGCTAATGGATTCAAATCCGATCCATTAATGAAGATCCATTCCACTAAAGGATCTCCATTGAACTTCCTCACCAACCCCCATATTTTCATATGGGCTTCACCTATTATGAATACATCCATCTCCCCGTGTTTAAGATATCGAATGTCCGTCAATTAATTTAAATTAATGATAATTTTAATTAATCAACTTCTAACTCCTTGACTAGTACCACTCATCCTTATCATCATGTTGGATCAAATCCACCTGCAGGGTTTAACATGATGAACCTTATGAGCTCATCAAGGGGGCATCATCATTCCGACTCACCAGGACACAGATTCTATCAATAATCAATGACGCACCATGTAAATAATATTATTTTCCAACTTACGGGACCTATTTATTTAACAGAATAAATCTCTCCCATTGGTAAATCAAAGAAATAAAATACTAAATACACGTGCCCATTATTATATCGGGATTTAGAGATTGTACTCCATAATAAATCGAGGTTCGATCCAATTATAAAGTCAGTACAAATTGGATCACCTCTATTTTGGTCTTGCTCAATGCACATAAAGCACACTAGTGTAATTCTATAGTCAAGATAAAGTACACCTAATTATACTACAACCATCCCGATGGTTTGTCCAACTCCATCTTGGTTGTGAGCCTCTACTTACACTATACAAGGGACTGATAACATGATCTTCTGTGTGTCTCCACACACCATGTTATCTACAATGCAAAGTATCATACTGTTATGCATATACTAATATAAACATGCAACTGTGTTGTCGTGATGCTCTTTCAAAATATAGATGTTCATAGAAAAAGATAAGTCTCTTAGTATACATCCTAACAAGAGCCATATAAAGTGTTTCAATTGTGAGAAAATGGGGCATTATGCGTCTGAATGCTACAACAAGCGTCGTGATAATGAGACTCACATCACTTGCACCACCTATCTAGCACTGATGATGAGCGTGTCCCACGAGGTGTCTCATGCTAGGCGTGAGCGGCAGGATATCATTCTGCTCAGTGAAGAAAGGTTTCTACGGGAAATGTATCGCAGCGTAAAGAAAGGGGAAGATAAAGACGTCTGATACCTTGACAACGGTGCCAGCAACCACATGATTGGCCATCACGAGAAGTTTCAAGAACTAGATGAAACCATCGCTGGGAGGGTGAGGTTTGGCGATGGATCAACCATTGAGATTATGGGCAAGAGGGCGGTTGTGTTCAAATGCAAGAACGATGATCAGAAGGCTCTCCATGAGGTATACTACATTTCAAAACTTTGTAGTAATATCATAAGTCTTGATCAATTGACAGAAACTGGGAACGAGGTGCACATGGAAGGAGATACCATAAAGGTGATTAATAGGGTCAGGAAGCTCTTGATGCTGGTAAAGTGAACACAAAATCGATTGTACAAGATAACCTTGAAGACATTCAAGCAAGTTTGTCTCCTAGCAAGCCTAGAAGACCCAACTTGGTTGTGGCATGCAATGCTCGGGCATGTCAATTTCTATGACTTGAAACTCTTGGGGGAGAAGAAATTGGCGGTTGATATGCCACTATTGCCCCAGCCGAAGAAGCTTTGTGAGGTGTGTGTGATTGCCAAGCATGCAAGGTCGTCATTCCCGTACCAAGCAAACTTTAGAGCGAAGAAGCCATTGGAACTTCTCCATGTTGATATTTGCAGGCTAATCGCACCATGTACACTAGCCGGTAACAAGTATTTTCTTTTGATTGTTGATGATTTCACAAGGTGGATGTGGGTGTTTGTATTGGCATCAAAGATTGATGCATTCCAAGCATTCAAGAAGTTCAAATCATTGACAGAGAACAAGACTGAATACAAGATCAGAACACTCCGAACAGACCGGGAAGACGAGTTTCTATCCACGGAGTTTACTCGGTTCTGTGAAAATGAGGGAACGAGTGGCACCTCACGGCTCACTACACACCCCAACAGAATGGTGTAGTGGAGCGCCATAATCGCACCGTGATGGCCATGACAAGATCTCTCCTCAAGGGTACACATATGCCGACAAGGTTCTGGGGAGAGGCGGTTAAACATGCTGTCTATCTGTTGAACCGCCTCCCAACTAAGGCACTAGGAGAGCATACCCCATTTGAAGCTTGGATGGGGAGAAAGCCACATCTCACCCACTTGAGAGTGTTCGATTGTGTTGCATATGTGAAAAACACAACCCCTCACCTTAAGAAACTTGACGACAGAATCTCACCCATGGTATACTTGGGTGTCAAGGAAGGCTACAAAGCTCATCGTCTATTTGATCCAAGGCATGGCAAGCTACAAGTAAGTAGAGATGCAATGTTTCAAGAAAATTGTGAATGAACATGGAATGCAGGTGCCAACAATGAAGAAAACTTACCGGAGTTTATGGAGGTGGATGCATTCGACACCGACGAGGTGATTGTTGTAGCAGACATTGAGGCAGGGGTGGAAGATGTCACACCACCGGCAACAGCTGTGGAACCCATGCCAAGAACGTCAAGTCTATCTACACCACCATCAAACTCCCATGTATCTACCTCGCCTTCGTTAACAAACACACCCAAGTCTCAAGAAAGGCCAATCCGCTTTATGTCCATTGTCGATATCTATGCCAACACTGAGGAAGTGGTTGGTATTGACGAAGAAGAGAATGAGGCAATGCTGGTTATGTTTGAAGAGCCAACATGTTACCAAGAGGCTATAACCAAGGCTTGCTGGTACGAAGCAATGGAGGAAGAACTAAAATCTATTAAGATGAACAAGACCTGGACCTTAACTGAGCTCCCATTAGGCCACAAACCTATTGGTCTAAAATGGGTGTTCAAATTAAAGAAAGATTCAGCGGAGAAAGTCGTTAAGCATAAAGCAAGATTAGTGGCTAAAGGATATGTACAAAGACAAGGCATCGACTTTAAAGAGGTGTTTGCACCTGTCGCTAGACTTGACACTGTTCGAGTCATTCTTGCGCTTGCAGCAAGTCAAAGCTGGGAGGTACACCATCTAGATGTGAAGTCAGCATTTCTTAACGGAGAGTTAGAAGAAGAAATATATGTCACTCAACCGGAAAGGTTCAGAAACATAAGGTGTACAAGTTGTCTAAGGCCCTCTATGGACTGCGGCAAGCTCCATGAGCTTGGAATATGCGACAACTACTCAGTGTCCGTGATTTACAGCCATGTCAAGATTAGGGGGAGTAATGTGAGAAAATAATCCAGACATTATCTGCACATTTTTTTGATAATTTTTATGGCTTAGTCTTTGGTGTTAGTCTTTCCTATTTTTATGGTGTTAGCTTTCCTATTCTTATGGTGATAGTCTTTCATATTTTTATGGTTAATTTCTTATCACTTATGGTGTATATATACAACACAAAAGTGTGTAGAAGCCATTTCAATTTTTTTTTGTAAGAACTCTTTCCTAGTTATTTTCTCCTTGCCTTTCTTCCATCTTTGTGTGTGTGCACCGGCGGAGTGCTACTCATTATTCTAAGCCAGCCAACATCCGAGACTGATGTTGGTGCTTAGATGGCTAGAGAGGGGGGGATGAATATAGCCAGACACAAATTTCTTGAGCTTTCAAAAACTTTCTGCACTTCAAGAGTTAGGCAGCGGAAACAAACAACACAAGTGCAGAAACAGAAATGACAAACCTAATACGCTAACAAGAGGATTTACAAGGTTTGGGGATAACTTGCCTCTAATTCTTGGCGTGCCCGTGAGGTGGGCGACCCCTTGATCATCGGCAGATCAAGCCCCGGAAAATTCGGATAAAATGCAACTTCCTTCTCGGTGGAGTAACCTCTCCACAGCGTTTCAACAAGATGAAGTATTAAGCACAATAAAACACAAGAAGGAATCTTATAGAACACTTAGGATAGCAAGAACACAAGCGAACTCCTCATCGAGCTCCACTCAGCACAGATCTCACGCAAGAACTCCCTTCTTCGTGTCTTCTCACTGACGGACACGCCAAGCCCCTTATTTCTTCTTCTAAGCGCTCAAGTATGCAGTGTTGCTCAGGTTGCTTCTATGGATCAGAATGATGCACAAGAAGATGGATCAAGTGTTGCTGCAACAGAGAACTTCCCCTCTCTTCATCGCCAGCCAGCACTTAACCTTCTGCCGATCGTCAGGTCACAAGTCAGACGCTCCTCTGCAGCAGAACTCACCATCTGCTCATCTGCACTAGCCCAGCTAGTCCTGACCTCCTCTGGACTCACTAAACTCTCTCCAGTCGAGCCCCAGGTCATCAGCTCCTCAGCCGTTGCAGCAGAACTCACCATCTGCTCATCTGCACTAGCCCAGCTAGCCCTGACCTCCTCTGGACTCACTGAACTCTCTCCAGTCGAGCCCCAGGTCATCAGCTCCTCAGCCGTTGCAGCAGAACTCACCATCTGCTCATCTGCACTAGCCCAGCTAGCCCTGACCTCCTCTGGACTCACTGAACTCTCTCCAGTCGAGCCCCAGGTCATCGACTCCTCAGCCGTTGTAGCTAGCGCCAGAAGACGTTGTTTCCTGCAAATGAAAACCAGCCAAACCTGCTCAACGGAAAGCCTCCCATTGACCCTCCTTGAGTGTTTGAATCATCCCTGTAAAGCCTGTATACTCCAACAGAAGCTTAGCAAATGCATATCAAACAATATCACATAATATCAGAGAAAGCACAGAGAAAACAGACGCTCTGATCGCGTTTGACAGTGATTTCAAATTAAAGTTATAGCTACAGATTGGTCGCCGGACCGATCAGAGAGGACCCTGATCGGTCACCAGACCGATCAAGTATAGTCTTGACCGATCAGGCTCCAGTCTGATCGGTCCACAGTGAGAAATTGGAAATCGCGGATTCTTGTGATCGGTCACCAGATCGGTCACCAGACCGATCCAGAAATCTGCTTGCCACAATCCCGCAGGAAATACACGGCTGATCGGTCACCAGACCGATCAGGTTGTGGCCTGATCGGTCTGGGGACCGATTAGGGCACTCCCTGACCGATCAGGCTCCAGCCTGATCGGTTATAGTGCGGAGCTCATGACATTTGATCGTTCACCAAACGATTTGAATAGTATCCCTGATCGGTCACCAGACCGATCAGGAGTCACACAGAAGGTTTGCCAAGGTTACTGTAAGCTCCCTGATCGGTCACCGGACCAATCAGACATCGCTGGATCGGTCACCAGACTGATCCACGAGGGAACTCTGTGCCAACATCCCTGATCGGTCACCAGACCGATCCAAGCAAGGCCAAACCCACTCTAAATCAAGAGAACTGGCTCCCAGCCTCCCCTGACTCGTGCTCAGTCCCTCGGACCAAGACTCCGTGCCCAGTTTCACTCACCGGGACTTCAACCTAGCCCTCTAAGCTAGGACCTGGCTTCACTCACCAGGATTTCAACCTAACCCTCCAAGCTAGTGTTGGGAACGAGATGACTATAGAGGGGGGGTGAATATAGACAATCGCTTTCGCCTTGCTAACTTATCGCGATTTCTGCAACTCAAATATCAGTAGCACAACGGAAAGAGTGGAAAATAGAGTATGCAGAAAAACTAAACGAAAGCAAAACAAACACAACTAGAAAAGATCGCTTACAAGGAGGGTTTACAAGGTTCGGGGATAACTTTGTTAGTGATATGAGAGAAGTGTCCTAAGGCAATCGCCTTATGATTGTAAAACATTTATTTTAATAAATGATAATTCACTATTTGAGTATACATGCTTGTGTATTTGATTGGGATCTTAAACTTATCTACTGAATGTCCGCAATACAACTCACAGCATAAGAGAATTTGTGATGGGATCACAACTAGTGATTATCTCTTAATGTGCAAATGTGAAGTATTGAAAATATCCCTAGTCGATGAATTGATAAATACGGACACTATCAATTCTGTTGAGACTAGCATGGGTTATTCTCTAATCAGCTGATTCTCACTGGCTGGTGACATTGGGATGTCTGGAGATAAACATGGATGCTAGTTATGGGAACTAGTTCATTGGAGTGACTAGCTGTAAGACTTCATATGGTAATCTATATAGATATGTCAATGAAGTTCTTACTGCGGCTTAAGTGCGATGTTCCTTTGACTTGCGGTGTTCAAGTCATCTTGGTCATGGAGACTTATACTTTAACATCTTAAGCAAGCATCTCCAAGGAGGTGTGGACCCAGGATGATTGGGTATAAGCCGAAGTGCCCGAAGATGCTTGAACAGCCTACAAAGGATTCACCACTCCTTGCGAGGAGATGTATACCCAGGCCTATCGTCAGATTGTTACTCAAAACCTCTGGCCAGAGTATATCATGTTTAGAGTGCGAGTCTCTTAAATACATGAGAGTAATTAGAAATCCAAAGGACGAGAAAGACACTACTTGGGCTAGGTGTGACGTAGTCAGCCTAGTGGGGACTGACACAAATAGACCGTGTCCTGAACCAAGTGGGTATAAGATGGTGAAGGGAATGGGGCACGAATCATTAGAGCTGCTGAAGGGTTTCAGAATAATTTCTTCTGAGGTCAAACCGTTGATCTTTCGATTAATTGGGGGTCATGATGTACTACTAGGTGCCACTCATGATCGTTCTATAATTTGTTGATTATAGACGGCCATCATAAATCGAAAGCCTATTTAGTCACATGCACTACGAGTAATCCGAGGGATTTAAAACGAGTTGAAAATTAGATTTTCCGATCAAGAGAAATAAGTCGAATCTGAGTTAATCAGAGGCGCAATGGAAGCTAAAATTGGCTAAGTCTTTTGAAGGCTTATTGGGCGAATTAAATGAGTTTAATTCGTGTTGGTTCGGCTCGGTTTGGGCCGGCCAAAGAGGGTGCCAACCCTCCTTGGTTGGTCGGCCACCTAAAGGGAGAAAAACCAATTAATTTTGGTTTAATTAATAAAACAAATCTAGCGCGATTTGTTTTATAAATTATGGATAAATAAATTTGTATAAAGAAATTTATATAAATAAATTTATAGAAATTTATTCTTTTTATGGAAGTTAAAATAATCCATGAATTGGTTTATTTTAATTTTATAAAATCAATTATGAATTGATTTTTCCATAATAAGAAAATTTATAAATTTCTTATAAAATTTATTCCATAATAAAAGGAGAAATTAATTAGTTTTATTATAAAGTTAGTTATAATAAAACTTGGTTTAAACGGAATAATTCATAAGAGAATTTATAGGATAAATTTCTTATGATAATTAATTAGTTTTATTATAAAGTAAGTTATAATAAAATTCAAAAGAGAATTTATAGGATAAATTTCTTATGATAACTAATTAGTTTTATTATAAAGTTAGTTATAATAAAACTTAGTTTAAACGGAATAATTCATAAGAGAATTTATAGGATAAATTTCTTATGATAATTAATTAGTTTTATTATAAAGTTAGTTATAATAAAATTCATAAGAGAATTTATAGGATAAATTTCTTATGATAACTAATTAGTTTTATTATAAAGTTAGTTATAATAAAACTTGGTTTAAACTGAATAATTCATAAGTGAATTTATAGGATAAATTTCTTATGATAACTAATTCCGTTAATTCCGTTAATTCGGTTAATAGGAGACTTGGCAAGGGAGAAGCAACTATATAAGGAACCATAGGCAAGCCTTGGATTCCTAAGATTTGGATAATCGAAATAGAGCTCTCCCTCTCTCTCTTCTCTTCTCTCCTCCTTCCCCCTCCCTTCCATTAGGGCCGGCGGCCACCCTAGCTCCATTAGGGCCGGCGCCCAACCTACACCAAGGCAAGGTGTTGCCGTGAGCTTCAAGGAGAAGAAGAAACCAACCAAGAAGAAGAAGAAGCGGATTACATCTCCCTCTCTCTCGGAATTCGATTCCGTTACTTCGTTGGTTAGTTTCCTTTTCTTCTCTTGATCTTCTTAGTTGTGCCTTCCGAGGATCTAGTAGTTCTCGTCGGCACAAAACTCGTGACTTTGCGAAGTCATCCCGAAGAGAACTCGGCGTGGACGCGAATAGAGGCGAAGCTTCCAAGGGACACTACAGTTGGATCTCGTCCCTTACTTCGAGTTACGCGAGGTACAAAGTAAATTAGTTTACTTTTTCACAAAGTTTTATTTTATGATTATGTCAACACACCATAAGGTTGCATGCTAGATACGAAGTTAAAATAATTTAGAAAATTATTTTATGCAAATTCTTCCGCTGCACGTAAAAATTTAAAATTTTACGAACTCGTATCCTTGTCAACATGCACCCGGTCCCAACAATGGTATCAGAGCCGGTTAGTGTTCGACTTAAATAATTGTTTTGTGGAAAACTTTGTCATGATCTCAATTTCGGAAAAATTTTCAATTATGGAAGCTTTCAAATTATAATAAATTTTAGATTTAAGAATTTCAAAGTTTGGAAATCCTCATGAAATTTCGCAAACGTTTGAAATTTTCTAATTTCTGAAATTTTATAATAATTGTGAAAACTTCCCATCTTTGGAAACTTTCCAATTTTGAAAATTTTTCTATTTTAGAAATTTTCCAATTTTGGAAATATGTAAGTTTCCTTTGTACCAGAAACTTACAATTATTCTGAAAACCTATTTTTGAAATCTCGCAATTTTGGGCACTTTCTTTTAAGAAAGTCTAGACAAATTCATGGACAGTTAATTGACAATTAAATTTGAATTGGGTTTTAAATTGACAACAAAATTCTTTATTTTTG
>JAGFNQ010008384.1:0-331600 GCA_024364735.1 Boesenbergia rotunda | reverse complement strand
CCTTTAGGTGTATTGGAAAATGTACCCGTCACGGTTGGGAAGTTTGTTGTCCCTGCTGATTTTGTTGTACTAGAAATGGATGAAGACCCATACATTCCCTATTATACTGGGAAGACCTTTCTTGGCCACTGCAGGAGCAGTTATTGATGTTAAAAATCATAAGTGTCGTTAGCCGTGGGTGGCGAAAAAATTGAGTTTGATTTGTCTAAGGCTATTAAACAACCCTTCCTGGAGAATGTGTGTTGCAGGATTGATGAGGTGCAGATGGTTGAGGAAGAAGAAGAACCGTTTCTCAGATTCAGTGATACATTGGACACATACTCGGATGAAGAAAACGTTGAAAAGAGCAGGGATGATGTGGACACGTAAACCTTGCGCGACATCTGACCGAAGAAGCGGTGTTAGAACAAAAATCACTGGAAAGTGAATACAGCAGGTAGAACTTAAGCTCTTCCATCGACCCTCAGGTATGAATTTCTTGGTGATAATTCTACATTCCCTGTGATTGTAAATGCAAGTTTAAATGAAGTGGATACTGAAAAGCTGCTCCGTGTGCTTAAAATGCATATTAAAACTATAGGGTACACCATTGAAGATCTCAAAGGAATTAGCCCTTCATTGTGCATGCATAGAATTTACTCGAGAAAGATTTAAAACCTTCAGTTGAGAGACAAAGGAGGCTTAATCCTAATATGAAGGAGGTGGTCAAGAAGGAGGTTTGAAATTACTGGATGCAGGAATAATTTATCCAATTTCTGATAGTGAATGGGTGAGTCCGGTTCATGTTGTGCCAAAGAAAGGTGGGATGACTGTAGTTAGAAATTCAAATAATGAGTTGATTCCCACTAGGACGGTTACTGGGTGGAGAATGTGTATTGACTACAGGAAATTGAACAAAGAAACTAGGAAAGATCATTTCCCACTCCCATTCATTGATCAAATGTTAGAAAGGTTGGCAAAACACTCTTATTTTTGTTATCTAGATGGATATTCTGGTTTTATCAAATCCCCATACATCCAAATGACCAGGAAAAAACCACGTTTACATGTCCTTATGGTACTTTTGCCTATAGGAGAATGCCTTTTGGTCTTTGCAATGCACCGGCTACTTTTCAACGATGTATGATGGCTATTTTTTCTGATATGATTGAGAACATTATGGAAGTTTTTATGGATGATTTTTCAGTTTATGGTACTAACTTTGATAATTGCTTGTCCAACTTGGTTAATGTTTTGCAGAGATGCGAAGAGACAAATTTGGTTTTAAACTGGGAGAAATGCCATTTTATGGTGAGAGAGGGCATCGTGTTAGGACATTTGGTTTCAGAGCGAGGAATAGAAGTAGACACGGCAAAGGTGGAAGTGATTGAAAATCTTCCTCCACCGACAAATGTTAAGGGAGTGCGAAGCTTTTTAGGACATGCTGGATTCTACCGGCGTTTTATCAAAGACTTTTCAAAAATTTCTAAACCTTTGACAAATTTGTTAGTTAAGGATGTTGAATTTGTTTTTGATGAAAATTGTTTGGACGCTTTTTCCAGGTTGAAGGAAGCTTTGATCTCGGCCCCGATAATACAAGCTCCCGATTGGACCTTACCCTTCGAAATTATGTGTGATGCAAGTGACTATGCAGTAGGAGCAGTTTTGGGACAAAGAACGGACCGGAAGGTACATGCCATCTATTATGCTAGCCGAACTTGGATGATGCTCAGATGAACTACGCAACTACGGAGAAGGAACTCTTGGCGATTGTATTTGCTTTGGAAAAATTCAGATCATATCTTGTTGGCTCTAAGGTTATTGTTTACACAGATCATGCAGCTATAAGGTATTTATTGAGAAAAAAAGATGCTAAACCAAGACTCATCAGATGGATTCTTCTTCTACAAGAATTTGATTTAGAAATAAAGGATAAGCAGGGGACTGAGAATGTGGTAGCAGATCACTTATCAAGACTATATCAGGGACAGAATTGGATCAAGGAGGGAGACCTACCAATTGATGACTCTTTTATTGATGAACATCTCCTTGCTATAAAAAGAATTGACCCTCCCTGGTACGCAGACTACGCAAATTTTCTTGCTTGTGGGATTTTACCTCATCAGATGAGTTACCAACAGAGAAAGAAGTTTTTCGCCGATATCAAGAGCTATGTATGGGATGATCCACTGCTTTTCAAGAAGTGTGCGGATACTATTTATAGGAGATGTGTACCGGAGGATGAAATAAAAGATATACTCTATCATTGCCATTCTTCATCTTATGGCGGTCATGCTAGTACTTCAAAAACAGCTGCTAAAGTTTTGCAGGCAGGATTTTATTGGCCACATATTTTCAGAGATGCTCGTGATTATGTATTGACTTGTGATAGATGCCAAAGGACGGGAAACATCACGAAGAGACATGAGATGCCACTGAATTCAATTCTGGAAGTTGAACTTTTTGATGTTTGGGGGATTGATTACATGGGACCATTTCCCCCGTCTCATAACAATGTCTACATTCTGGTGGCAGTGGACTACGTGTCTAAGTGGGTTGAAGCTATACCATCTCCAACGAATGACGCGAAGACTGTGATAAAACTTTTTAAGGGAATCATATTTCCTAGATTTGGAGTTCCTCGAGCAGTTATTAGCGATGGAGGTTCACACTTTATTGAAAGACAATTCGAAAATCTTCTCAAAAAGTATGGAGTAACTCACAAGATTGCCTCTCCGTATCACCCTCAAACCAGTGGGCAAGTGGAAGTATCGAATAGGGAAATTAAAAGCATTTTAGAGAAAACTGTGACACATTCACGAAAGGATTGGTCAGCAAAATTGGATGACGCTCTGTGGGCATATCGGACGGCTTATAAGACTCCTATTGGTATGACGCCGTTTCGCTTGGTGTATGGGAAATCCTGTCATCTTCCTATAGAGTTGGAACACAAGGCTTTCTGGGCGATCCAATTATTGAACTTCGATCTAAAGAATGCTGGAGAGAAAAGAAAACTTCAACTTGATGAACTAGAAGAACTCCGACTTGACGCCTATGAGCATGCAAAATCCTATAAAGAAAGAACTAAGCGTTGGCATGATCAACACATTATGCGTAGGGAATTCCAAGAGGGTGATCTTGTATTATTGTTCAATTCTCGATTAAAACTTTTCCCAGGAAAGCTGAAGTCCAGATGGACAGGTCCTTTTGAAGTGAAGAAAGTTTATCCTTTTGGAGCTGTAGATATATCAAATGAAACCTCCGGTGTTTTCAAAGTGAATGGGCAGAGGCTAAAAAAATATCTGAGTGAACCAATTCCTAAGGGAGGAGAACAGAACCTTCTCGAGCAAACTTGATTTACATCATTTTGGTCAAGCTAATGACCGTAAACAAGCGCTATTTGGGAGGCAACCCAAATTCTCACCTTTTATTTTCATCTTTTACTTTATTTTTCATTTTATTTTTCATTTCATTTTCTTTTATTTTATTTTTATTTTGCAGAATAAACGTCCAGGAAACAAGGTTAAACACGGCCGTGGTGATTTTAAACACGCC
Organism: Boesenbergia rotunda; assembly: GCA_024364735.1. Classification (NCBI taxonomy): domain Eukaryota; kingdom Viridiplantae; phylum Streptophyta; class Magnoliopsida; order Zingiberales; family Zingiberaceae; genus Boesenbergia; species Boesenbergia rotunda. The sequence goes on along the minus strand of JAGFNQ010008384.1, from coordinate 328,066 downwards.
CGTGTCGGGCTTCCAGCAGAGAACACGCCTGGCCCGTGCTACGGGACACGGGCGTGCCGCAGGGTTTTAAGTCACGCGAGATGGGTTTTAGGTCAAGACACGCCCGTGACCCTTAGACGTTCTTCTTCTCGCGCCGGCGGTTCCAGATCGTCTCCGGTGAAGATCTTCCTCCAACACGTGCTCCGGTCTTCTCATCCATCTCCAAAACGTGCTCCGGTGAAGATCTTCCTCCAACAAAGATGAGCAAGCGTGTGAAAACGGGGAAAGCACCCTCTTCTTCAAAAGACAAAGGAAAACGGAAAGCAAAAGACCAAGGTGATCGTCTTGATAACCCTTTTGGTTTGATCTTTCGCGATAATATCCATAAATCTCGTTTTGACAAGCTAGAAAAACGGAAAATAGTCTCCACTAGATATATGGATTCTTATACATTGGCTGCGTTAGGTATCAAGGAAGATATACATTGGATGGCTGATAGGATGGGATGGGGACAATTTTTGACTAGCCATTACCCTACCTACCCTAGTATAACTTTAGAATTCCTTAGTTCCTTGTCGGCCGAAATAATTCAAGGAAGAAATTGTGAAGAAGGATTGATTGAATTTCGGTTGAGGAATATCGATTATAGGATGAATTTGAAGGAGTTTAATGAAATTTTTGATTTTCCTATTGGAGGGGAAAGACAAATACATCGAAATTTTTGTGAGGGTACATTTTGGAAAGAAATTGCCTTAGACCCCTTGCCCTATGATGCCTCTAGGTCCAAATCATCTAATATCCCTAATCCAATTTTTCGCTATCTTCATAGATTCATGGCGAATACTATTTTTGGGAGATGGGACAGTGTTGGGGTAGCTAGGCTAAGTGAATTGCAATTTTTATGGGCCATGATTAATGGTGTTAAAATTGATTCTGGAGCTCACCTAGTTAGACATCTAGTGAAAATTGGGAATAGCTCGACTGGAGTAATTGTTATTGGAGGGCTTTTGACTAAGATTGCATTAGCTTTAGGGTGTGAGTTGGATGGATTGGAAATTTGTCCGGCTAGTCCGCGGTTGGATTTGGATGCATGTTTGAATATGAAGATGATTGGGAGATTAAAGGGGGGATATTGTTTGATGTTACCAAATGATATTAAAGTCCCCCTTCCAAACAGTAATCTTACAACCGTTCGCAATACACGTAATTGGCTTTTTAGGGATGTGAGGACACAAGATCTACCCATGGTAGGAGAGCCATCTAGTCCATCCCATGTACCGGAACCCCCTAGGACTGTTACTGATGATGTTTCTGCAGGACCTTCTGTTTTTGATTTTTCAGGGTTCCGTACATCGTTCGAGGACTTCAGCAAGGAGTATACTGCGGATCGAAACATGTGGGAGCAGTTCGCTAACACTTCACAGGAGCATTATCAGCGAGTTGACGGGTATATGGAAGGGGCTAATCGTTTTTTTTCTACTGCTGAGGAATATTTTGTAGTTGAGGCTGCTAGAAGAGAGCGTGAGGAAAAATTTTGGCAAGAAGAAAGGGAGTTTCACGCAGAGCAAAGGAGAAGATGGCAAGAGGAAGATGATCGCAGATCCTAGACCTTCCCTTGCCATAACTATTAGGTAACCTTTTCTTTTTGCTATTTCTCTTTATTTTTGGTTGTTTTTGCACTCCTATTTTAGATTTGGTTTTAGTTTTAATTTTCTGGAATATAATTTGTGGTACGTAGGATAGTTTCATGCACGACATCTTGATGATGGCATATCTCTTTCCTTAATTGAAATGGACACTATGTGTTTAAGAGTCTTTTATACTTTGTTACTCTCTCATCCCTTGTAGTATAACTTGACTCTTGATTGGATCTATGAAATTCTCTTTGGCTTATTCATTAAGAACCCTGTTTCACTTTCACACAACCCTTAAGGTGAAGGCATCTGAAAAGGATTTAAATTTCTTTACCGGATTAGTACTCAATTTTCTATGGTGACCCTCATGAGCATTTTGGTTACTGGATAAACACTTATCCTGGAAGTTTTCGAAAAAAAAAAAACAAAAAACAAAAAAAAAAAAATGGTAGAGATTCGAAGAAAGAAAAAAAAAAAAAAAAAAAAGGGAGATGGAATTTCTTTTGGAGCACCCCTTTGAGACTAGGTAGCTACTAGGGAAACACCTAAAAGAGGTGCCCTTTTGAGGTCAACTAGTTACTGGGGAAATGACCACCGTTAATTCCTTCTTTCTTTTCTTCTCGGGAAGTGGTCCTTTGAGACCTTGTGTGATATTGGGGGGACGAACCACGTGTTAGGGCAGGTAAGTGCCTCTACACTAGAAAAGAGAGGAACACGGTAACAGGGATGATGAATCTAGATTGGTATCCAAAACCTTGGGGGTTGATTTTTCACATGCACTACACAGGGATCTTTTGAGCTAAGCTTCAGGGAATGACTTCAGCAAATTATGATCAATTTTATATCTTGGGATGAATTGCTAACAACTGTTTTCATGACTTCCACACATAGGTTGTCTTTATTGCTCGAGGACAAGCAATAGTTCAAATGTGGGGGCTTTGATGTGTGAAACTCATGTATAGTTTGGTGGCATGAGATATATATGCATTTCATCTTGTTTTTATCTTATTAGAGGCATATTTGATAGTTTTTACTTGGTTTAACATATTTTGGGCGAGGATACTGCTGTGTGTTTGATTTTGATGACAGGATGCACAAAACCAGTCGAACCACTCAGCACGTGAAGACACGCCCGTGTCTTGGCTAAGCACGGCCGTGGTGATCATTTCGTGCAGAGTCAAGCGACCAACACGCTCAAGGCGTGTTGGTTAAGCACGGCCGTGGAAAATGAAGAGCACGCCCATGCCAGTTAAGCACGGCCGTGGAAAATGAAGAGCACGCCCATGCCAGTTAAGCACGGGCAAGGCATGCTATTGAAGAACGAGCAGCCGCAGAGGACACGTCCTGGCCGTGTCAATCAGCACGGGCGTGCCGCTGGGATTCTATAAAAAGGGAAAAGACCTAACATCAGGGGAGGGCGGCGGAAATCAGGGAAAAGCTGGCTTTTGTCGAGACTTGGAGGGGGAAACACCATCAAGGAGGATTTGTAATGTCTATTTCCTATCTATTTGTCAAATTCTCCGGATTTATGGAGTAGTCGTGTAAATCTTAGGAGGAGGGAGTAGCCCTAACTATTCTCATGATTTGTTATTAACTCTGTTAGTTCGATTACGCATATCCTTGTTGGTTGAATCGATTGTTGAATGATGCTTTGATTTGTTTCTACGAAAAATGGTAATTGTTTAGATAGGCTTTGCAGGATTCATGTGACAGGATCCAAAGCAACTAAGAGTCATCTACGTACGTATGCCATAGGACTAGAGATGAATTAAAGTAGATACATTGACGTGATCTTCAAAAGAGGTCGTCGATAAATTAGGAATCAGCTTACGAATCTGGTAGACGTTTAGATAGGTCTGCGGGAAGGTGACAGGATTCCAAAGCATGAAAAGATCGTCTATTTCGGAAACCTTGATAAGTAAGGCTGAATTCGAATAAAAGAAATCAACTTGGGTATAGGTAGTCGTCAACGGAGAACTATCATGATAATAGTTAGAATGGTGAAACCGTAATCCTAAGATTGACTTTTATCCCTCAATACCTTCGCTGATTTTCGATCGTTTGAATTGCTTGATTTAGAGCAAATTTATCATTAAAACATTCATCTGGATAATTAAAACTCGTAAAATTCTAGTACTTGCCCCAATCCCTGTGGGATCGATATTTTATTACTTGACGACAAACCGTGCACTTGCGGAAACAAGCAACCAGACACTTCTCTCATATTACTAACAAGGAGCTCGGCGCAACTCAGTGAAGTCTCGTTGACTAAGTGGAGATGACATCGTGAGCTCGCGGCGATGGCGAGCAGAGGATGAACTAGAGACGAAGGTGAAGTCGGAAGAGGGCGAATTCACTCGAATCGGGTGAAACAAAACAGCGAAGGGAAAACTGATATAAATGACCATTTTACGTTTAACCCCTCCCTCTTTGGCTATTCCCAAAAGACCCCCTAGGTTTCAGAGATTATGCCTTTTAGCCCCCAAAATTTTCCAAATGTTGACAGGAGGCTAACTCAAGCTGCTTGACTGAGATTGTTCAGGAAGGAACCTCAACTTAAGTCTAACAACTTGAGAAAGAGAATTCCTCCTTGAAAACTCAATGAAGGAACTGAGAGTTGCCCTAGAGGGGTTTACTTCAGGTTTCAAGAATCATGATATGATTCTTGGAAAATAAAAAGTCATTCTTAACCGATCTAGAATTGGCTATAGAACCAACTCACGGTATAGATCATACTATTCTATGTTGAACCATTCTAGCACCCGAGTCCAGGCATGAGTCCCAAAACTTAGCTTAACTAATCAAGTAGAACCAAATCACTATTTGATCCCCAAGGATAAAATTCATATCGTAGATAGTCCATACTGAGGCTTTAGTCTAGGGGAGCCAATAGATGATTTCTTTTTTATTTTGATTGCTTGAATGGTTGTCCATTTAGTTTTCTACAAAATTGTCATGTTTAGGAATAGAAATGGTTAGTTAAGGACCTGACTTGATTGAAACTTGTACAACCTAGTATTAGGGTGTGACAAAGTGATAGTACATTAGGGAAGTCTGTCTAAGGAGTCAGGTAGTGTAAGGTGTACCCTATTTGATCTTTTTAGACCGGTGGAACTTGCCGAAGCTACCTCGCCCATCTAAATTGAGGAATTTGGTACTAATGTGCTTTAAATGGGCCCAAAAATGGGTATTAATTAGGTAAAATTAATATAAATATAAAAGAATTTTATTTAGGAATATTAGTAAAATTATGGGTAATTTTAGGGGGGATTTTCGGAATTTAAGAAAATAAAGTAATAAAATAAATGAAATGAAAATCAAAATAAAAATAAATGTGCATGAGCCAAGGATTTAACCTTGGACCTCTTGTACAACCAAGAATGCTTTAACCAACTCACCTAGCATGGAATTCTTATGAGTAATTGAAGTGGAGGTTGGTTAAGAGGTAAAAGGAGGTGAAGGGTCATGGAGAGGCTCTTCATTTGCCTCCTTGATGGGTTATAATGAGAGGAGTTTTGGGAGTTACTTCTTCTCTCAATCAAGTGCATTTCCTCTCCTCTTCATTCCTCATTCTTGCCGAGCACCAAAGGGAGGAGTTCCTTGGAGAAAACTTCACAAGAGGTCTCATCTCTCAAGATCTAAAGTTCCTACAAGGTGACAAGGTCTAGTTGTGGTCAAGAGATACCAAGTCCTCTTCCTTCTCCTCTTTCAAGGTTCGAAAAAAAATCAAGAAATCTAAGGTAAGACTCCCTCACCTGTGGTATAATAGTTACCTATGATTTCCATGATTTTTAGCATGATATATGGGTTATTTTTCGGATTTAATGTTGAAAGGAAACAAAATCAAGGTTCCTATGTTCAAAGGTTTCGGCCACTAGGATTTAAAGGTATATAAATATGCTAAAAATCATGATAAAGTTATTTAATGTTCCCTTATAATGTTTATAAGTTAAGTATAATTTTTGGGAATTTTTGGAGTACCCTAGGACACCCTAGAGTTTCGGCCAACATGAAAGAAGCAAAACCCAGAACCTTAAGTTCAAGGGTTTCGGCCACTATGTTTTAAATGTCTAGAAATATGTTAAAAATCATAATAATGTTATTTAATGTTCCCTTATGATGTTTAGAAGTTAATTATAATTTTTGGGAATTTTTGGAGTACCCTAGGACACCCTAGAGTTTCGGCCAACATGAAAGAAGCAAAACCCAGAACCTTAAGTTCAAGGGTTTCGGCCACTATGTTTTAAATGTCTAGAAATATGTTAAAAATCATGATAATGTTATTTAATATTTCCTTATGATGTTTAGAAGTTAAGTATAATTTTTGGGAATTTTTGGAGTAACCTAGGACACCCTAGAGTTTCGGCCAACATGAAAGGAGTAAAACCCAGAACCTTAAGTTCAAGGGTTTCGGCCACCATGTTTTAAATGTCTAGAAATATGTTAAAAATCATGATAATGTTATTTTATGTTCCCTTATGATGTGTAGAGGTTAAGTATAATTTTTGAGAATTTTTGGAGTACCCTAGGACACTCTAGGGTTTCGGCCAACATGAAAGGGGCAAAACCAAGGTCCCTATGTTTATGGGTTTCGGCCACCATGATTTAAATGTCTATAAATATGTTAAAAATCATGATTATGTTATTTGATGTTCCCTTATGATTTTTAGAAGTTATGTATAATTTTTGGGAATTTTTGGAGCATCCTAGAGGCCCATATGGTTCGGCCAACCCCAAGGACCCAAGGGTTAGGGTTGAGTCTTTAACTTCAAGCATATGTTTATGTGATGCCATGATATAAGGATGATGGATGGTGGTTATGTGAATTTTCACATGGCCTTGGGACTCCACAAGTTTCGGCCATATAAGGGTTAATAGGGTAAAAGTTAAGATTTATTTCAAGTAAGGGTCCCAATAGCCCTATGGTAAGATGTGATTTATGTTTATGAATGATATGCCATGTTTACGAATGATACGTCATGTTTATGAATGATATGCCATGTTTATGAATGATATGCCATGTTGATGAATGATATGCCATGGTTATGCATGATATGCCATGTTTATGAATGATATGCTATGTTATGAATGATATGCCATGTTTATGAATGATATGCCATGTTATGAATGATATGTCATGTTTACGAATGTTATGTCATGTTTATGAATGATATGCCATGGTTATGAATGATATGCCATGTTATGAATGATATGCCATGTATACGAATGTATGCCATGCTCTATGAATGATGTGTACAAACACCATGTCTAAGAATGAAAATGATGAATGGCAAGTATGACGAATGAAAGATGATGCTTATGCCTTTAAGGCATAAATATGCTAAACGGCATGGTGATGGTCGACGGTACGACGGTCGAGAGGACCGGTAAATGGGCCGGTAGACGGGCCGAGCCGTAACAAGTTATGCTATGATAGGTATGCCATGAGTGACTTATGAATGATGAAACATGAAAAGTATTTTACTTTATGTATGGGCTTGTACCGGACCGAAGTATGGGTCCAAGGGATGGGCACCTTAAGAACGCCCCGGTTATGGACTACCGAAGCTGTCCACGGTTCTGGCACTACCGGAGCTGTGCAACAGGGATGGGCTCCTTAAGAAGCGCCTCGGTTCGAGGACTACCGATTATGCTGTCCTTACCCTAGTAGGTCGGGGCTAGCTATCTCGGATTTACTAGAGATGCGCGCTATGATGTATGTATGTGGTACAAGCCGGGGACCCCAAATGTTATGATGATGATGTTTAAGCATTTTCAAAGTATGTTTTAAAAGTTAAGCATCTTTATGTAAATGCATTCCACCCATGCATTCATACATGATATGCATTATGTTACGATAATGATGTCTTATACTTATGCTTGACGATAAAAGATATGCATGAATGATCTATGTCAGGATTATGTTAAGAAGATGTTCATATGATAGGATAGAAGATATGCCTATGTTATGCCATATAGGTGGATTTTTGTTACGTTATGCTATGCCATGTATTATGCCATGCTACTACGTTTAAGCTTATACCATGTCTTATGCCATGCTAGGGAAGATTATTATGTTATGTTATGCCATGTTTCATGCTATGCTTAGAATGTTAGTATGATTATGTTCATGCCATGTCTCATGCTATGCTACGAATGTTCACTTATGTTTATGATCAGGCCATGTCAAGGGTATGGTAAATATGATGATGTTTTATGTGCTTATTATGAAATGACGAATGTTTTAGTGAGTAGGAAAGAGTCTTACTAAGCCTGTGTGCTTATAGTCTTCTTTCCTTATACCGCAGATCATGCAAGAGGATAACGAGGAAGCAGCAGGAGGGCCTGAAATATGTGTGTGATGGTGACTTGGCCCATGAAATCGAATGTGTTAACCGTTTATGCTAAGAACTTTATTTTTGCTACCTATCTGCTCGAATAGTGACTTATGAACTCTATGATAAGATGTCAAGTATGATATGATATGAACCTTATGGTATGATGTTAAGCATGTTATGATATGATGTTAAGCATGACGTTCATATGTTAAGTTCCATGTCATTATATTAGGGATGGTAGTAGGGGCATGTATATGTAAGGTTTAAGTTATTCCACTGTAGTATGATGTTACATGCCTTAAGTATGTCAGCGTAACGCCGCTTTTAAAAAAAAAAAGTGGGTGTTACAAATAGTCTCTTGTATGAGATAACAAATTGTATTCATTCATAATAAGGAAGTAAATTATGGTTCATCAAGGATCATATAATTAACAATGTATACTATAAATAATAAATATTAGAACTAATAAAGTTATGGTATTATCACAATACTAATTATGGTATATTAATATATTATTATCATTATCAAGTTAACAATGTTATATTATGGCTATTATTTCATATGTTTATATTTCAGAACTCGTAGGCAATACTATATCGAGATGTATATATCAATTAATATGGAAGTAATAAATAACAGAAATATTTTATAAAAAGTACTAAAATAAAAAGTGTTTGCCTCCTTTATCAATAAGCTCCATCTATCCCTTCACCCGTTGTACTTGATGTTTCTATTTTTTTAATTTATCTTGCTAGTAAAGTGTTTGCCTTATTATTTCTCGGCTTATTAGCGACACCTCCTGATCAATTTTTTAACAAGTTAAACATCTATCTTAGAATCTATATTCAATCATGTCAGGAAAGTTGAAGATGAGCTTAGTGGTGAACTTGAATTACATATTCAGGGAGCTGAGAGACCTTCCATCTGGAATCTTATTGGCATGCAATTTATACTTCTTCCCTACACCCTTGGCATGGTTTTTGAGTCTATTCAGAAAAGTACTTAATCATAAATGTGAATTTTTTATCATACTATTAATAATCCTTGTCATGTCTTTCTTTCTTGTATATTTCTTAAAATATGATTACTATGAATATCTAAGAACTGTTACCTTTTTCAGCTGTTGATTTGGCAATGCAACATGTTGGATTGGGAGATATTGTAACACCCCAAAATTTTCCCATATGAAATATTATGAATTCATGAAACATTATTATTATTATGAAATATTATAAATTCATGAAACATTATCATTATTATGAAATTTCATGATGGGCTTGGCTTAATGGGCTTTGATATGGATTAGTGCAAAATGTGATAAAAGAAGAGGTAGAAAGGAGGAAGCAAGGATTGAACCTTGAACCTCCTAGTTGCACTAATCATGTCATAACCAACACACCAAGCCATGTTTCTTATTGAGAGAATAAGAAACATGCTTGTTAAAGCTAGGGAAGTGAAGAGACATGTCTCTTCATGAGAAAAGTATAAATAAGTGAAGGGAAGTTGGAATAACTTCCTCTCTTCTTCTTCCTCACTCTTCCCTCTTCAAAACCGAAAACTCTCCCCTCCCCTTCTCAAATTTTCGAAACTCCAACCCTAGGTTTCCTCCATAAGAAAAAAAAACTCCCAAGAGGGCCCTATAGAGAGACTACCTTCTACTAAAGCAAGGCTAAGGAAAAGAAGCGCAAGAAGGGCTCTCCTCTCCTCCTCTTCAAGGACTTCTTGGGGGAGATTCAAGCGAGAGGATATAAGTAATCCCCTCACCTGCATTACAATAGTTTCGAGTGTTTAAAAAGGGTTTAAACATAGGATGAAGCTCTTGATGTTTTCGGCCAAGAAGGTTTTTAGGGCTTGCGAGGGTTTAAACTACTCCTATACTTGCATATGTTTTTCCTCATGATGTGTGACTAAATATATGATGATAATATGATGTTTTCCTTGTCCTTAAGCCCCCAAAAACCCGGAGTAGGCTTGCTGGAATTTTCGGCCAAGGACCTCTTTTAGGGCTTAGAGAGGTTTAAACTCCTAGTATGCTTGATAATGACCCTCCCTATGATATATAAGATGATATGTGATGTAAATATGGTTTATTCATGATTTTAACATGCTTGGAAACTAAGGTATGTATGCTAGAATTTTCTGTAATGAATGGTAAGTAGGACTTAAGAAGGGGTAACAACCCCAACATGCCTTCTAATGTCTCCTCTATGATGCCTACCTTAATGTATGATGTTAGTGTAATGTTTTCATGGTTTATCATGCTCTAAACTTAGAGTTATATGCTGGAATTTTCTGATTAAATAAGAATTTGGGCTAAGGGGGAAGCTACAACCCCAATTAGGCACGCCAAGGATGCCCATGATATGCTATGAGTAGTATAGGTGATAACATGTCTTCTCCCATGCTTTTTCATGCTCTAAGAATCATGATGTACATGTCTATGTTTAAGCTCTTTAAGCACCCTTATGTTATGCATGGCTTATGTATGATGAAATGCTTAAGAGATGCTTCCCTGTAAGTCGGGACTAAGAACACTCTTCATGATAAGATAAGAGGTATGCCATGCTCATGATATGACAATGATGTGATAGGTTATGATGATATGCTTATGATATGATAAGAATGTGCTATGCAACCCCTAGGTCGACGGACTATGAACGGACCTAGTAAGAAATAAGAATGTGCTATGCTTATGATATGATAAAAATCCATGTATGCTATTTTACTTTGTATGGCTTGTACCGGACCCTAGCAAGGTCCACGGGTGGGCTCCGGATGCAGCCCCTAGGTCGACGGACTATGAACGGACCTAGTAAGGGGATGGGCTCCCGAGACGCCCCTAGGTCGACGGACTATGAACGGACCTAGTAAGGGGATGAGCTCCCGAGACGCCCCTAGGTCGACGGACTATGAACGGACATAGTTTCCCTAGTAGGTTAGAGACTAGCTACCTGGGCCTATTAGGGATGCGCGCATTATGTATGTATGTATGTGGTACAAGCCGGGATCCCCCAAATGATGATGGATGTATGTTTAAGTACCTATATGTATGATTTTAAGAAAAGCATATGCATGAACTCATCCTATGCATGTTTTCAAAAGAGCATCTTGCATTCGCATTTTTGTCATGACTATATGACTATTATGCTATAAAGGTGAATTATGTTAAGTTCAAGTATGCTTCTTATGATAAGTACATATGCTCCCTTATGCTATGTTAAGTTAAGTGTTTTTAATGCTATGCACTATTATGACGTGATGCTTTCTCTACTTGATGGAACGTATGATTTTGTGAGTAGGAAGGGATCTTACTAAGCTATATGCTTATAGTTTCCATGTTTCCCTTGTACTGCAGAAAAGGGTAAGGAATGGATAAACTAAAGGGAGCAGCAGGAGGGGCAAAGATGTGTGTGGTGGTAGCATGGTGGAAGAAGATCTACTCATGTTTTGTTTAGTTATGCATATGCTGAGTATTGCATGTTAAATGTTGAATCATACTTACTAAGTTGCTACTTGCTGATATTTAGACTCATATGGATATTTCATGCTCACTCTCGCTCATATGCTAAGTACTTAGTTTAGACTTGCTAAAGAACTTTAGTATTATGTTATCCTTCCTCATACTTACTACTCTGTCTTAAGAAATGGCTATGTGGCATGCTTCTATTATGCAAGTAAGAATGTAAAGGTACCTAGCATGCTCTCCTCAATGTCTAAGATGTTTAAAAGGTTTCATGCTTACATGTTCAAGTACAAGATTATACATGTTTCATGTTCAAGTTTCAAGTTTCAAACGCTTCCGCTAAAACGAAAACTATGTTCGCGTAACCCCGCCCTAGTGTGAGAAGGGCGGGCGTTACAGATATCAGGTCAAAAAGCTGCCATACTCATGGAATGATGCTTGTTACTTGACACAGCACATAGTTCTTTTATTTTGTTTTGTTTTGTTTAGCTAGTATAATAAGATTATAAGCTCGCTTTTACTATACCAAAGAGTTAACTTTGCTTGTGAAAAAAATCTAGATCTAGATTATATACATTTTTTCTCTTTATTATATACTCCTTTAATTTTATTTCATTTACACAAACTAATTAATATATGATTTTTTTTGTAGGTGATAAGAATATTGGATTTTGTTTAAGATGTGATCGTTGAAGATTGAAGATGTAGCAAAGTTTGGAAGTTAGGTTATGTTTTGTTTTAGGAGAGACTTAATTTTTTGTTAGTTCTTAAACCAAATACATTGGGTATATTTGTGATTGTGATTAGTGCATAAATATTTTTTGAGGTGACCAATTTGACAGTCTTGTATTGCAAAAAAATTGACAATTATTGTTTAGCACTTTAATTTCAATTTAAAATTTTTATTTGTGTTTATGTTAATTAGTTATATGCGTAAATATTTACATCATGAAAATATTGAAAATTGGTGAGATATTTATTAATATATGATATTTTTTATGTCACAATAGAACACCAAATCATGTAGATAAAAATATCATTGTAAAACTCATATGAAGATATTTCAAAACGTCATAATAAATAACTATTAATGATAATTTTAAATGTCCTTATAGACTAATATAGCAAACATTTATATGTGTCACTATAAATTACATAACAAGGCATTTTAAATTAACTTTATAAACTATCATTAGTGACATTTTTTATTATGACTATAAATAAAATTCAAGACACTTATAATTGTCTTGAAAAATAATTTCAAAGGACATATAAATTTGTCATCATTATTATAATAAGACAACACGTATAAATGACATTACAAATCTTATACTGACACTATTTTTTGTCACTATAACAATTATTCATGCTTTAGTATTATCACTATTTTTATTTTATGGTGACATTAAGAATTGTCATAACTGATAAGACTTTAGACGACATCACTATAGAGGACATTTTAACTTAATGTCACTATATCAAAAATGTCAGTATAAGTAATATATGATAACATTTTCAATGTCATTAAAAGTATTTTTTCTTGTAGGATGGAGTCCATATGAAAATATGGGGGTTGGTGAGAAAGTTCAATTAAGATCCTTTAGTGGAATGGATCTTAATTAATGGATCGGGTTTAGATCCATTAGCTGGCCAAGATCCAACTCCTCTTCTTAGTCCTTACCTTAGCTCTATAAATACCCCATGGGATCAAGAAATCAAGGCTTAATCATCCAACTCAATTTTTTCTCTCCACTCCTCCCTTTGTCTCTCCTAGGTCACGGCAACTAGAGAAGGTGGTGCCACCTTCTTGTTTTCTTCTTTCTCCCTCAACTTCACCGTGAGCAAGCACCACTAGACAAAGAGAGGAGAGTCTTCTCTCTTTTGTGGTGAGCGTCGGTGAGAGAGCAAGATCCGGCGGCCGGAAGGAGGAGGCGCAAGGGGTCTCGGCGACGGCGGCGCAAGGCTGAGAAGGGAGAGGGTTTGCTCGGTTATTGAGTTAGAAGGAGAGGTTCTTTCCTCTCCAACTTCTTTCCTATCTTCTCCTCGGTAGCTACTTGGTGGTCGGCAAGTTCGGGTGGTCTTGACCAGCCGACAGCGCAAGCTTTGGAGGTGAAGGAGGCCGGCGCAACTCCTTGGAAAGGAGTTAGGGTTTTGGCTAGGAGGGGAGAAGAAGGGATTGATTAGAGTGCCTTGGTGATCTCGGTTTCCGGTAGCTCGTCACCCACACGACGTCCGGGAAGGGGAGGGACATAAGGTAGATGGGCGCAAGGTAAAGGGAAGGTTTAAATCTCTCCCTACGCTCCTTATGTTCTTTTGTGCCATGATAATTAGTTTCGTCATTTTATGTGTTTTAATTAATTATTTTGATTGTGAATCATAGCTAATAATTAATTAATTGGACCCTGACCGTAAACACAAGAACCGGCGATCCACTCATCGTCTCTTCCGCAGTCATTCAGTTAGAAGAATTACATGGCACGATCTTTGTGATTGGCCAAGTTGTAATTCGTACCGAACGATACGATGATGAGATGGTCGTTGGGAGACAGGTCTGTTAGCGTTACAAGCCTTGATTGTGAACGTTGAAACGTTCATAATCAATGGCATTGAACACCTCTATTGATGGAGGTAGAAGAGAAACGCCTCTTTTTTTCCCTATAAATTGGTGTCCATATTGCAATCCAAAGGGGGAGACGAAGAGGAACATCAGAGCTTCGAACTGCTGGGTTTTGGTTTGTGATCGTTCGAATTGTGTCCTCGGTGACGTCTTCGTGACAGCAAGTAGAAGGCAAAGGAGAACCAGAGAAGAAGGATCACTGTAAGTTTTTGGTTTTCGCAGAATGATATTCGATTACATATCATGCTTTCAATCCGACAATGGTATCAGAGCTATTAGATTGTAAAAGCATGATTTACCTCTTTTCCCTTTGCGATGAACTCCTCGATCTTGATCTGTTCATGGAAATCGTTGAGATCGCTTTCTTCAATCACTGCGAGTTTTCACTCCACTGGCCGACGATCGCATCACGCGCGTGCAAGAGAGCCTTGTGATGGCGAGAAAAAAAATTTACTGTGGAGAAGAAGGCTGCGTGGAGAAGAAAGGCGGCGGCGGTCGTGCATTGAGGAGATTAGGTTTCGGGGTTTTTTTTAAGGAGGATAAGTTGTTTTTTTTAAAAAAAAAACAATTCAAAAACCTAATCCACTTTGCACTCCACGTTGCTGCCCAAGGGAGAATCGAACCGCCGACCTCCCGTTCGAAGGCAAACAGACCCAACCAGTAGTGCTATTCAATAACTTGTTTAAGAATGGTTTAATTTATTTAAATTAGATTCTAGTTTGGTTTAAAAAGATTAAGTTGGTCAAATCAGTTTTGGTTTAAATCATTAGTTGGTTTAACCAAACCAGTTTAATCAAATAATCTGAACTAAACAGACTAATTTGATCATTATATTGAACCTCAAATTTAAATAGGCTTAATTGTAACTACAAACAAAAAGGAAACTTATATGCCTTTATCTATTTGTGTTGTGAATTGAATTGAACCAGTTTTGTTACTGGTTTGTCGGTTTTGTACTGACATTGTGTATTTCAATTTCAGATGCCGAGATTTATTACCACAATGACTCGTCGAGATGTGCGACGGAATCATTTGAGGGAACAGATAGAGGAAATTGACTTCCTCCCACACCTAGGCATCCAAGGGCATATAGGAAGGCTTGATCGTCTATTTTGGAAACTCGAACAGGAAGAGTTTCCAGTTCTAGATAACTACCGGATCGGGGCATTGATTAATTCATTGCCGAGGCGTGCTGAAGTAGCTGCAAGAGGTATTTGGGGATGCTACGAAGGACGTATCTCTTATACCGAGTTGCGTAGAGAACTACTTCGCCAGAATTTTTCAGAAGAGGATCTGGAAGATTCTGAAGACGATCTGGAAGAGGATCTGGAAGATTCTGAGGACGATCTGGAAGAGGATCCTGAAGAATTTGAAGAGGATCCAGAGATGGATCTGATTGAAGAATTCCAAGGGGATCCTGAGGAAATCGAGTGGGATCCAATTGAAGATTCTGAGGAGGACCCAGAGGAAGATCCCGAAATGTTCGAGGACGATCCTGAAATGTTCGAGGACGATCCTGAAATGTTCGAGGACGATCCCGAAATGCCTCGGGAAAACCCTGAAATATTTGAGGAAGACCTCGATATTGAAATGATCGAGGAAGATCCTGAAATATTTGAGGAAGAACCGATAGAATCTGTGGAAGATCCCGAGCCTGATCAGATTGGCCGATTAGAGATAAACGAGAGAGTGATAGCCACTGCAATAATATTTTTTATTATGGGAATGATGTCAACTTATCTAGTTCGTTGAATTATGTTTGTTGTACCAACTTATTAAGCCTATTAAATAAAGTTATGTTATGTGTTAACTGACTTGTCAATGATTAGTTCATTTATATGATTAGTTCATATTCAAGATAAATGATTAGTTCATTTAATGGGATGTATGTAATATAATTGATCAATGTTAATTAGATTGGATGATGCGAATGATGAGTGAAAACGTAGTTATCACTTGATTTCGTAATCCAAGTCAAGTTTACATTGAGTCAATCAAAAATTATGTACAGATGATATACACTGAATTAATGAATAATATGTTTATTTATGATAGATCATGGCAACCAAGAACATCATAGCTGAACTGAACAAGGGGGAGAAATTGTATGGGGACAACTATAAAATATGGCATCTCAAGATACAATATGTTCTTGAGGAACAAGAAGTTCTAGAGGCTGTAAATCATTTTATGGTAGAACCTGCTGTTGGTACAACTACACAGTACAGACTGGATCTTGATGCCTATAGGGCATGGAAGAAAAAGGACTCCACTGCAAAGGGGATATTGATTAGTTCAATGATAGATGACCTGGTATTTGAGTATGAGCCACTACCATCAGCTCATGCTGTCTGGGTTGCCCTGAGAGAGAGATACAGTGGAGTTAGTGTGAGCAAGCTTCGTCAACTGACAATCAAGTTTGACAGTTGTAAGAAGCGCCCGAATGTGACAATGACCCAACATCTGAGAGAAATGGGTAATATGATTCGGGAGCTTAAGACTGCTGGTCATGAGTTGACCGACGAACAACAGGTTCAAGCAGTTATTCGTTCCCTTCCTGATTCTTGGGAAACAATGAAGCAGAACTTTACTCACAGTGAGAGTATCAGGACTTTCATTGATGTCTCACGCCATATTGAACTGGAGGCGGAGAGAATAGAATCCGCCAGGATTTCTGAGCAAGCTTTTGTAGCTGAAAGTTCTGGATCCAAGAATAAGAAAAAATGGTTTAAGAAAGGAAAGGGAAAGGGAAAAGAAGCTGGTGCTACAACTGTGCAGGACCCAATCAAGAAGAAAGGAAAGAAGAATGGAAAGAAACCTAAGGGCAAGCTTACTTGCTACAACTGTGGCAAGAAGGGCCATTTTGCTCGGGAGTGTACCGAGCCGAAAAAGGTAAATCCATGTTTGTCTTCTTTTCATGAGTTTTATGTTGCTAGTTCGGTGTTGTTAGCTGATTCTTATCCTTTGTGGATTATAGATTCAGGAGCAACGAACCATGTAGCTCGTGATCGAGCTACGTACGTGGAGTACCGTCGTATACCAGCTGGCAATAAGTGGATATATGTGGGAAACAATGCAAGAATTGAAGTCAAAGGAATTGGCACTTGCAAACTCAACCTTCGTGGTGGGCGTACATTGTTTCTGCATGATGTCCTGTATGCTCCTGAGATTCGACGGAATCTTGTTTCTGTGAATTGTCTTCTTGAATTGGGTTATTGTATGAATTTTTACAGTCGTCGAGTAGAACTTAAAATTGACTCTGTGTTAATTGGATATGGTTTTATATCAAACGGTTTCATGGTTCTTGATGTAGAACCTGATGTTAATTGTGGAAATAATGGTTGTTTTTCAAACATTGCTCTTACTAGTGATGCTGATGTTAATGATGAAATTTGGCACGCTAGATTGGGACATATAGGACAAGAAAGAATGAATAGATTAGCAAGAGAGGGTCTGCTCGGCACTCGTGCTAAAGTTGACTTGTCTATATGTGAGCACTGTCTTGCTGGAAAAGCAACTAGGAAACCGTTTGGTAAGGCTATTAGGGCTGATTCAACATTGCAATTGATTCATTCGGATATTTGTGGTCCGATGAACGTGAAGGCTAGAAATGGTAGTTCATATTTCATTACATTTATTGATGATTTCACGCGTTTTAGTCATGTGTATTTGATTTCTCATAAATCTGAAGCATTAGATTACTTTAATCGTTATTTGAACGAAGTTGAGAATCAATTGGAACGTAAGGTTAAAACCTTACGCACTGACCGTGGAGGTGAATACTTGTCTGATCAGTTCAAGACAATATGTAATGAGAAATGGATTATTAGACAGTTAACTATCCCTGGAACTCCACAGCAAAATGGAGTTGCTGAAAGAAGAAATCGAACTCTTCTTGAAATGGTTAGGTCGATGATGGCTCAAGCTAATTTGCCTATTTCCTATTGGGGAGATGCATTATTAGCTGCAACCTACATACTTAACCAGGTGCCTTCTAAATCTGTTCCATCTACTCCATATGAACTTTGGACAGGCAGAAAACCAGATTTGAGTAATCTGAGACCATGGGGGTCAGCTGCTTATATTCATGATAAGACTCACAAATATGGAAAATTAGGACCCAGAGGTAAGAAGTGTATCTTTGTAAGATATTCTGATACTTCTAAGGGTTATGTTTTTATTGGTGAGCAGCAAGATGGAACCATCTCTAAAATTGAGTCAAGAGATGCTACTTTTCTCGAAACTGAGTTCCCAACAAGAGGTGAAGTTGATAAATCAACTCCTCTATTTGCAATAGAGGAGGAGGATACTGTTCCTCCATTAACAGATCAGGAATCACAGGGGATACCTGAATCTAGTCAACCTAGTGGAAGTGAATTGCCTATAAGTGAATTAGTTTCTCAACAGTCAAACCTGCGAAGAAGTAATCGTAAGATTATTCCTCGGAGAAGGTTTGACATTGAAAATGAGGCATTAATGATTCTCCCAGTTGACGATGAAGAACCTCGAACGGTTGAGGAAGCATTGAGATGCTCAGTTAGAGAAAAATGGAGAATTGCAATGGATGAAGAAATGGAGTCTATGAGAAAGAATCAGGTTTGGGATTTAGTCGATCTTCCTCCAGGCCGAAGGGCTATTGGGAATAAATGGATTCTCAAAATCAAGAGGAAGGCAGATGGATCGATTAATAAATACAAAGCTCGTCTAGTTGCAAAAGGATATACCCAAATGGAGGGTATTGATTTTGAAGAGACATTTTCCCCTGTTGTGAAGTTTGTGTCAATACGTGTCATTTTAGCTATAGTAGCACATTATGACTTGGAATTACATCAGATGGATGTAAAAACGGCTTTCCTTAATGGTAATCTTGACGAGGAAATCTATATGGCACAACCAGAAGGTTATATTGCTGATGGCCAAGAGGAAAAAGTATGTAGACTTAAAAAGTCTATATATGGGCTAAAGCAAGCGTCAAGACAATGGAACATAAGATTCAATGAAGTCATTTTATCTTATGGTTTCGAAATGATCAATGAGGATCATTGTGTTTACCTAAGAAAGGATAAAGGAAAGTTGGTCATTTTATCATTATATGTTGATGATATGCTGATAGCTGGAAATGACTTAAAAGTTGTGATTGAGGTCAAGTCTTGGCTTTCATCACAATTTGACATAATTGACATGGGAGAAGCTGAGTATATCTTAGGAGTACGGATCATTCGTGATCTATCAAAAAGACTTTTGGGTTTGTCCCAAGAAGCTTATATTACTAAGATATTACAACACTTCAATATGTTTGATTGCATCATTGAACAAACACCTACAGCGAAAGGTGTTGTTTTGAGCAAAAGTATGTCTCCCAAGACTCCTGAAGAGATAGCCGAGATGAAGAAAAGACCATATGTTAGTGCCATTGGTAGTTTGATGTACACTATGTTGTGTACTCGTCCTGATATAAGCTATGCTGTTGGCTTAGTTAGTCGTTTCCAGTCAAACCCAGGATCGAGACACTAGAAAGCGGTAAAAAGGATATTCAGATATCTCAAAGGAACGACAGATTATTGTCTCTGCTTCCGAGGGTCAAAGTTGAGCTTGAAGGGCTACGCAGATGCAGATTGGGCAGGGGACCTTGACGACAGAAAATCCACATCTGGCTATATTTTTATGCTAAATGGAGGTGTCATTTCATGGAACAACAAGAAACAGGCTTGTGTAGCACTGTCGACAATGGAGGCTGAGTATGTGGCTTGTGCAGCGGCTGTACAAGAAGCTGTCTGGTTGAGAAGGTTCCTAAAGCATCTGAAGATTGTTGAGGACAGTGGGAGCCCTGTTACAGTGTGTTGTGACAATCAAGCTGCTATAGTTTTTTCCAAGGATCCTAAATATCACAGCAAAGGCAAGCATATAGAAATTAAATACAATTTTGTAAGGGATATTGTTGACAAGAAAAAGATAATTCTTGAGTACATCCCTACCCGAGCAATGCTTGCAGATCCTTTTACTAAGCCATTGACTAAAGAGTCATTTAATGAACATGTGAAGTCTTTGGGACTACGCAAGATGTAACACATTGTAAATGTATTTGTTACATTTTTTATAAATGAAATGTCATGATCTATTCAGTGTAAATGTATTTGTTACATTTGGAAAAAGTCTCGATGAGCATGTTGGCAGGCTGAGATTGGTCCACTCACATGGACAATCGTCTCTATTTGTTGAGTATAAATAGAGGTAAGACCATTACTTATGAGATAGCTTATGTAGTTGTGAATAGAGACATACTCATAAGTTGAGGTCGCCTTGATTTTGTATCAAGATGAGATCATTTATGTAATGATCGAAGTAAATGCACCCACCATTTACTAAACCTGTTTAAAGCCAGATTGGAATTCATAAGTTGAATTCGGATTAGACGTTAGGTATGTCTAGATCGAAATCTGTACGATGTTAGATATTTGAGAAAAACATGCACTCTTTTTGGTAAAGAGAAAAACATCGTAGCATGTTATTCATACCACATGTGCTATAGCGACAATAAGGGTAGTAGGAGAAAGGATCCCTGCTTCTCTACTATGTGAGACCCTTGAGATTATCAGTTAATCTCAATCTTACCCTAAGTGACTATTTAGCTGTCTACTTGAAGTTTTAATCAGTGTTTGCTACTTTAGTGTGTGTCCTATTGACTATGGATGATTCGGTCTATGGAGCATAATTAGGAAAGCAACTGATTAGAATGAATAGATTCTAGCTGAAAAGGAAGATTAAAATTGGTTTACATCTGTAATACTTATTCACTGGTCGACCAGTTACATTTTTTTGTTAAGTACTTAAAAATGTGATTGTGAATAAAAGTATTGATTTAAGATGACGAACATGCTCTTGACACAGATGTCATATGAGGGATTAGAGATGTTCATATTGATGTAAATATTTAATCTGGGGTAAAGGCAAGTTATTGATGTCTCTGATTCGTTCTATAGAGCAGCTAAGTTAAGTGTAACAACTTTCTTAGCATGAATTGCTCATTGTACTTGCTATCGCACGAACCATTTTCCCTGAAGTATGAATTGAATGCTCTCATATGGTCTTTGTGACTTCCTTACATAGTCTTAGTGACTAGATGACCTATATGGATAGAATTGGACGAGTGGGAGATGTTAGCGTTACAAGCCCAGACGTTACAAGCCTTGATTGTGAACGTTGAAACGTTCACAATCAATGGCATTGAACACCTCTATTGATGGAGGTAGAAGAGAAACGCCTCGTTTTTTCCCTATAAATTGGCGTCCATATTGCAATCCAAAGGGGGAGACGAAAAGGAACATCAGAGCTTCGAACTGCTGGGTTTTGGTTTGTGATCGTTCGAATTGTGTCCTCGGTGACGTCTTCGTGACAGCAAGTAGAAGGCAAAGGAGAACCAGAGAAGAAGGATCACTGTAAGTTTTTGGTTTTCGCAGAATGATATTCGATTACATATCATGCTTTCAATCCGACAGGGTCTCCATTCGAATTAATTTTTTTTAATCCGTAGACATGGAGAGGTCTCTCAAGGATGACCAAGTTTTCGCTAAGGAAACCTGCCAAGCCATACCCAACAATTGCTAACAGTGCTGAGGTTTCCAATTTTGTGTGTTTAGGATTGGTTAATTTTTTGCATTTTTCATAGATTATATTTTGCTAGATGATATGTGGATGTGCGTAGGCTAACATTGTGTTGCAAGCATTGGATTCCAACTTATCATGGCCAAATATTTGATGTGGGTGAATGTTTATGCAATTATTGTAAATTAATTAATCCTCGGGGTTGACGAGGCTAGATAGTATTTAACTTTTGAAATTAAATATGGCACATGTTTTACCGAGCTTTTTGTTTACATTTGATCTAGATTTTATGAACACTCCTTTATGGAGTATAGGATCAATGATGTAAATAATTAGCTAGTCATCTCGGCTCGGAGATCTCTCAAGGTGGCTTGCGCATAAGGATGGGAGGAGCGGACGAGGTGATGACACCATTGGAGGTGCATTGGTGAACAAGGCCATGAAAAGTTAGAAAATCTAGGATTTTCTTTTTCATTATGTTGGTTATGTGCTTGTTGTGTGCGTGCTAGTTAAAATTCCTCGTAATAAATTACTAAGTGGGAGAGGGACGCTAAGGGTCCCATGGCCTCCATTACAATCCGATTAGTGATGCGAACAAGTCTGCGCGTCGGCTCTGAGTGCCTTCCTCCCCATCGGATGGACTTGTTTTGCGGATCACTGGGTCGGAAAAGACTATAGAAAATTATTAAAGAGTGTGTGTACATCACCATCGGAAGGCACATAATTGGAAATGATTTTCTTAGTGTCGTGTAATGGTAAACACTTAGATGCGAATAATAGTATCCTCCCCATCGGAGTCACTGCTATTATTTTGCAGGGCCGAAGTTAACCAACTATTAATCTTACTTGTCAAAAAGTTAGCTTGACGAGATAGTAAGATTAATGGGTAAAATCTCCTCTTACGAATGTAGAAATTCGTATACGTCCACACCATCGTGGCATGTGAATTTCTCGGTGTGTAGAGGTGTTGATTGATTTCAAAAATTTATTGTTTTGAGGAATCAATTTATTTTCGAATTCTAAAGTAGTGTATGTTGTGATTCTTAGGATTTTCAAAATGACCTTTAACCCACTAGCGACCATACATAAGGAAAACAAACTTACTGACCCCAAATTACATAGACTAGAAAAGAAACCTAGACATTGTCCTTACTGCTGATGAGTACAAATATGTGATCTTCGAAGAATGTCCTGAAAAGCCTAACGAGAGCTCTGGTAAAAAGAAGAGGGAGCATTACAAGAAGTGGATTAAGGTAGATGAGATGGCACGGTGTTACATTCTGGCGAATGTATTACAACATCAGCATCAGGCCATGCCCACTGCTAGTGACATGATGCTCAAGGAGCTCTTCGGGCACCAGGGTCGAGCCGCTAGGCAGTTTGCGATGAAGAACCTGATGACCACTATGGTCGACGGGACACCCGTGAGGGATCATGTCCTGAAAATGATAGCTCACCTCAATAAGATTGAGGTACTGGGAACACAAATCGACAGGGAAACCCAGGTCGATATAATACTCCAGTCTCTGCCTAGGAGTTTTGAGCAATTCTGGCTTAACTATAACATGAATAAGCATGAGTATACATTAGGGGAACTGCTAGGAGAACTCCAGGCTGCAAAGGGGCTCTTTCGTCAGAGTTCACAGGCCTTGGTCACTCAGAAGGTTTCTACTTCTATACCGAAAGTCAGGAAGAAGAAGAAACAAGGTGGGTACAAGAAGAAGGCTGGATCGCAGGGACCTCGGACTGGCATGAAGAAGCTGAGAGGCAAGTGCATCATGTGAAAGCAAACTGGACATTAAAAGGCAAATTGTCCCCGACGTCAAGACAAAGGCATATCTTTTTCTTTTATCGTTATAACATGATTAGCGGTGTTATCTACCAGTACCTGGTGTGTAGATACGGATGCCACTAATCATGTCTGCAATTCTTTACAGGGGTTCCAGAAAGCCCAACAACTAGCTAAGGAAGAAATTACCGTCTACATGGGATATGCTACGGAGGTGGTGACTATTGTAGTGGGAGTCATTTATTTGCCTTAAGAGAGGAAAATAATGTTTTAGTTTTAAGAAGATTGCTTTTATGTACCTAATTTTTTAGAAAGAACTCTGGTTCAGTTTTTGAAATAAAAGATATTCTATTGCTTTTTATTATGAAAAATGGAATAGAAAGATTATCTATTCAGGTACATTGATAGGCAATTGGTACGCTTTAGAACCAAAAGCTCCCACGATGCGAATAGTTGTTAATAGCTCATCATCTAACCAAAATAAGAGAAAGGTTCCTTCTGAGATGAACCAAACATGTTTTTGGCATCTAAGGCTTGGTCATATTAACCTTAGTAGGATTCAAAGATCGATAGCCAAAGGGCCCTCGGGTTCATTGGTGGTGGGAGACTTCCCAACCTTTGAATCTTGCTTGGAAGGTAAGACGACCAAGAGGTCTTTCAAGGCCAAGGGGTATAGAGCCAAAGATATGGTAGAATTGGTTCATTCTGATTTGTGTGGTCCTATGCCTATCTAGGAAAGAGGTAGCTTTGAATACTTCGTGAGATGAATATTCAAAGGTATGGATGTGTTTACTTGATGGCCCCAAGTCTGAATCGTTGATTAGTTCAAAGAATTCAAGACTGATGTGGAGAAACATCAAAGTAAAAGTATCAAGACACTACGATCAGATCGTAGTGATAAGTACCTCTTGGGAGAATTTAGGACTTACTCATTAGAGGTTGGGATCTAATCCCAATTGACTGCACCCGGTACGCCCCAACAGAACAATGCAGCAGAGCGAAGGGCTCTTATGGATATGGTTAGGACAATGATGAGCTGCTCCGAGTTGTCGGATTCATTCTGGGGATATACTCTGGAAACGACAGCGTACACACTTGATACCATCTAGGTTAGTACCTACAACTCCCATAGAAGTGTGGACTGGGCGAAAGCCTAGTCTAAGACATATTCGGATTTGGGGTAACTCAGCACATGTGCTGAGAGGGGGTACCGATAAGTTTGAATCTCGTGCGCTTGTTCGTAGGCTATCCTAGAGGAATGAAAGGTGATTCTATAGTCTTAAGGATCAGAGAGTAATCGTTAGGATGAATACTCGATTCTTAGTAGAGGACTATGTGATGAACCACAAGTCTATGACTAGACTAGTTCTTGAAGAATTAATAGGGGGTGTTCCGACCTTAGTACCAATTGTACAAGAGGATTGATAACCATTTCAGTCGTGTCATGGTTTCAAATACAATTAAAATATCGAATTCCTCTAAACTAGTGTAGCATAGAGTAACTCGAGTCGTCTCCCAATGAATGTAGTTGGTACATGATAATTCTCAGGATCATATGTTATTGCTTTTGGGTTTTTGATGTCAAACTGGGGTTTGAATTTGAGCATTAAGATTACGAAAAGACATGGCAAAGCAGGTAGGGAAATCTAATTTAACCTAACTACAATTGCAAAAAAGAAAAGCACAACTTGAAATAAAGCATTAACAAAACTAAACATGGAATGAAAATCTACAGCATTTAAGAAATCTAGTCTAACCTAACTTAATGGCATGTAATGAAGACATATAACTAAAAGCAATAGGAAAGAGCAACACAAAATCAAAGTAAGCAACTAAGAAACATTACAATTGAAAGTAATTGTTCTAAGAGGCATTTGACCAAACACCATATAGGCATGATTGAAATTGCTTCAAGAACATGCAAATGAAATGGAGAAGATCTATCTAATACAAACATTCAACCATCTTTCACAAACAATCTTCAATTATCACTAACATTCAATTATCAACACAATTCAATCAACTAATCTGATGAAGGCTGCTGGAAGTGGAACAGAAGCTACCACTCGCCCTGTGAAGAAATTTGCTGGGAAGAAATTGGCAATGCTGTGAAGAAAATGACACTGCTGAAAACAAACTGCTGGAAAGAAATCTAATTGCTGTGAAGGAACTGAAGAAAATTTGGGAAGGAAATCTGCTGGCTGCTGGAAGTTGAAGTTGTGCTAAGAAGGAAGAAATTGCTGCCGGAATTGGATATAAGGTGCTGCCGGAAGAGATGGAGAAGAAGAACTGCTACGGTGGAGTGGGTGAAAGCTTTGATCGAGTCGAGAACCCCTCAACCCGAGAGAAAGCTGTCGGTTAAGTCGACTAGGACTCGGACCCGATGCCCTAGCTTGTGGTCGGCGGCGATGAAAATGCAGGAGAAGTGGAAGAGATGGAGAAGGTTAGCTAGGGTTCGGAACCCCTGGACCCTAGCTTGTGGTCGGCGTTGATGGTCCGTCCAGCAGTGATGAGGATGGAGAGGAAGCCACCGGCGGTGCGGGTGAGAAGTGGATGGAGTTGAGACGGGAACCCCTCGTCTGCCCTAACTGTGCGATGGCTTCCTCCTTTTGTTTGTCTCGGCTTCAGCCCAGCTCGTGTTCGATGAGCCAAGCCAGTTGAGATTGGATTCGATCAGGTTGTGGTTTGGCCCAGCTTGCACTTGAGTTTGGCTCAGCTTGCGCTTGACCCAGCAGTTGCGTTCGATCAGCCAAGCTTGGTTCAGCCAATCTTGGTTCAGCCAAGCTTGGTTCAGCAGTTGGGTTCAGTGAAGCTATGGGTTCAGTTCAGTCATGGGTTCGGTTCAGCCCAACCAGAGCTCAGAAGTTGGGTTTGGCTCAGCGGGTCAGCCTAAAACTTGGGTTCAATCTTTAATTCCTTAGCAACGGACGGCTAAGATCGATTTGACTGCATCCAACGGTCGAATCTCTTCAGATCTGAACCAAACTCCATAGATCCCAATCAATGGTCCTGATCTACCTGTTCCCAGCTCGGATTAACCAGATCAGTGGTGGATGGTCCAGATCTTCCCTTTTCTTGAATGGATGGTCTATAACATCTTGAGCATGATCCAACGGTCAGATTACTTCTGATATGGCTGAAATTTTCAGATCTTGATCTATGGTCATGATTGATTCTATCTTGAACTCAGATTGACCAGAAGTTGACCAATAGCTCAGATCTAGCCATTTCTGGAATGAACGGCTCCTATTAATCCGATGCTTGATCCCTTTGATCTGGATCCAATGCTAACTCAAGTATGACCTGATTTGATCTAGGTCCATGATCATTTGAAGCCTACAAAATGATATTCAAATTTAGTGCCAAAAAAATATCTCAAATATACAAAGATTTGAATTAAAAGCCAAAATAGGCGAAATACATGAAACCTAATACAATTGCAAAATTAAGCATATAAAATGTGGATCAAACATGGATTTTAGAGCCTAAATAATCAATAAAATGGTGGTTATCAAGGATACACCACAAGTCACTGCACCGCATGTCACAGATGATACACAGGTGGTACTCGTCGTAGTGGGAGGGTTGTTTGTCAACCAGAAGGATTCATGTTCATGGGAGAGTCTTCGGACTCGGTCCCTGGTGACCATGAATCAAGATCTCTGGACCTATGATGAGGAACATCCGCTTTGAAGAGTTAATCCAGTCGTATGGATTTGTTCAAAGGACGGATGAGATTTGTGTATGTAAGAAATGTGATGGAAACGTAGTGGTGTTCTTGTACTTTACGTAGATGACATTTTGTTAATTGGCAACAATGTCAAAGTGTTATCAGATGTAAGGGACTGGTTGTCAAAACAGTTTGATATGAAGGACTTGGGAGAAGCGGGACACATCCCTGGGATCAAGGTCATAAGGGATCGCCAGAAAAGAATGTTGTGCTTATCCCAAGCTTCATATATTGGCACTGCCCTGGCTCATTTTAGCATGGAAAATTCCAAGAAGGGTTTCCTACTCTTTAGGCATGGAGTTCCTCTATCCAAAGAGATGTGTCCGAAAACATCAAAGGAGATAGAGGAAATAAAGGCGGTTCCTTATGCTTTGGCAGTAGAAAGCCTCATGTATGCTATGTTGTGCATGAGACCAGATATCTATTTTGTCATGGGCATGATTAGCAGATATCAAAGTAACCCTGGACAGGGATATTGAACTGTGGTAAAGCATATATTGAAATACTTGAGATGGACTAGGGATTATATGTTGGTTTACCGGGTAGACCAATTAGTCCCTGTGGGTTATACGGATTCAGATTTCCAGTCAGACAGGGACAAGAGTAAGTCTACCTCAGGGTTTGTGTTTATCTTAGGAGGTGGAGCCATAGTTTGGAGGAGTGTCAAGCAGAAATGCGTGGCGGACTCCACCATGGAAGCTGAGTATATGGCAACCTCAGAGGCAGCCAAGGAAGCTGTATGGCTCAGGAACTTCATCATGGACTTGGATGAGATTCCTGGTTTGCCCAGATCTATCATAATCTTTGGTGATAACAGTGGTGCAGTTGCAAACTCGAAGGAACCATGAGCCCATAAGGCGAGTAAACACATAGAGCGCAAGTACCACCTGATACGAGAAATCGTAAAGCGAGGAGAAGTGGTTGTCACCAAGATTGCATCAGAGGACAACCTGGCGGATACTTTCACAAAAGCTCTTCCAGCTAGAGCTTTTAACCGACATGTGGTGGATATGGGAGTCAGATGTATGGCAGTAAGAGAACAGCAAAGTCTTTGAGTATAAGTAGGAGATTAATAGATGTGTATACTAAAAGATTTGCTCTTTTATATATAAGATCATCTTTATTTTGAAAAGAGAATCACAACAATACTAGGTGCTTGTTTATAATAGTATATGCATAAAAGACCTTTACTTTGCATTGTAGATAACATGGTGTATGGTATTACACGAAAGATCATGTTATCAGTCCCTTGCCAAGTATATGCAAAGGCTCACAACCGAGATGGAATTGGACAAACCGTCGGGATGGTTGTAGTGTAATAGGTGTGGTTGGTCTTTGTAGGACCGGTATCATCGATAGAGGGGGAGGTAAATATCGACCAAAAAAAAATCCTTTCACGGAAACTCATAAACTTAAGAGTAATCATTCTGGATAGAGCATTAGTAGTATAGCGGAAAATAAAAGAGAAAGAATAAAAGACAAAACAGCGCACGCAGGATTTTATACTTGGTTCCCAACCCCCCAGGGTCAGTACATCCAAGGCCTAAGCACGGGAACGCCTGTCCACTAATGGTCTCCTTTCCGGACTTTTCGGAGGCGGAGAAACCCATCTTACAGTGCAGAAGTTACAATAAAAAAGACTTAAAGAAATTAAGAACTGAATGTAAATCAAACCAAAAAGAATCGAAGCCTCGGCCGATCTGGATCTCCGAAGTGTCACGCACTTCCTCCTAGAGCCTCCTTGGTCACTCCAAATGATCACCAGAGTGCTCAAAATGATTCTGGAAGTTGTGTATTGAGCCTTGTGGTCGAATCCTCCTTTATAGGCTTCATTGGGGTGCCTGTGATCACTGGGGCGCCCCAATAGGCTTGGTCAAACTTTATCTCCAAGCCGATCTCGTCACAGCAGATAAGGCCTCAGACTAGGGTGCCCTGACCTCCCAGGCGCCTGAATAAACCCAGTCAAAGCTTATCTCTACTTCAAACTCGCAGCAGCAAATACAACTTTGAACCAGGGTGCCTGTATTGATGGGGCAGCCTGAATGAAGACTAGTTTGCCTACTTTTAATTGGGGCGCCCCAGTTGATGGGGGCGCCTAGCTCCATCTAGGTGCCTCCTTCAATGGGGGCGCCTAGTACCCTGTGTTCCAGCCACGTTGCATGTTGTTTGCCTGCTTTGTCTTCCATTCTAGGTACCTGCAAGATACATAAATACAAAGCAAATACACACGCAATCTTAACCTTAAGGACTTGGTTCTGACTTCGGATTTCCACGAAACCCTAGGTTGAACCGACACAAGTTCCCACCCCCGAGAACACGCCTTTCACCTACTCCTTTCAGGAGACGGTTGCCACCCAGTCCATTCGGGTGGACTTTTGCTTAGCCTCCGATACTCTCGAATCTCGAGACGTCCGAACCTCGACCCGTCTCTACTTCTGTCCTTAGTCATTGCTCAACTAAGTTGCTCAATCCCTCGGACCAAGACTTCGTGCCCAAACCCTAAGTCCAGGACTTCGGTGCCTAACCCTCGGCCAGGTCTTCGTGCACAATTCCTCGAACCAGGTCTTCGGTGCCCAACCCTCGGCCAGGACTTCTTGCCCAGTCCTCGACCAGGACTTCGTGCCCAACCCTCGGTCAGGTCTTAGGTGCCCAGCCCTCGGCCAGGACTTAGTGCTCAATCCATGATCAGGACTTAGTGCCCAATTCTTCGAACCAGGACTTATTGCCTAGGTTTACTAGGACTTTCTTTCACTTTGGTACTCCTCTCTTGACTTACCCTTCCCTTGTTCAATGTATCACTGACTTAAGTATATTGGCAAATATTGAAACACTTAGAGGAGGACATCACTGATGTAACTTGCACCAACAATCTCCCCCTTTTTGATGTTTGACAATATTTTAAGTTAGATCGGATGAAAGGGCTAAACCTTGGGTTAAAATAAAAATAAAAAATTTTTGAAAACCCATTTTTGATCTTTTAGGGAAAACTTCTAACTTCCGCTCACTCTTCCCCCCTTTGATAAAAAACATTTTGATTTTTTGATCCTTTGGTAAGAGAGAAAAAAAATTTTCTAACTTAAGCGCACCTCTCCCCCTTAGTCATACATCAAAAATCACCAAACATACTTGCACCAACAATGAAAATATTTGATTCTTTTTGAAAATACTTAGTATAAATTTTTGAATGCTAAGTGCTTAAGTATTTTGGACTCAGAAAACTTCTCACAAAAAAAAATTGCTTTAGAAAAGCTTTTATTTAGAAGAGATTTTTCAAAAAATTATACTTATAGAAAGATGCATAACTTTTTCACTTTAACAACCAGTGCACTTTGAGAAAAAGCTTTGTATTTTTGAGAAATGTCAAAAAAATGCAGTACTTTTGGAAAATACATAACTTTTGAAAGAATCCTATGAGCTTTAAAAACTACAAGTACTTTTGAAGAATGTTATGAGCTTTGAAAGAATGCAAGTATTTTTGAGAAATATCATGATCTTTGAAAAATGCAAGTACTTTTGAAAAATATTATGACCTTTGAAAAATTAAGTACTTTTTGAAAAATATTAGTATTTTGAAAAGTATAAGTACTTAGAAAAATCTTATTTTTAAAACATAACATTTTACTTGACTTGGTTTCTTTTCCAGTCTGACACAATCCTAGGAAACCTTGTTGACTACAAGGACATTTTCCTAAGTGTCCTGGAAATTCTCCAACTCAAGTAAATATTATTTGCAAAAAATTGTTTTGAAAATGATAGAGATTGAAAGTGATAGAGAGATAATATGATTATAAAAAAAACAGTACTTTGAAAAAAAAATTATGTTTTCAAAAAGGACTTAATCATGCAGTGCATGAAAATATATTAAATAATTCTTTGTAATTTGACCTCCCCCTAAACTTGACCCAGTCCTAGGAAGCTTGTTGACCACAAGTACTCTTCCTCTAAGTCTTTAGGATTTAGTTCAGATCAAAGGAATTATCTAATAATTTCAAAACAAATAATCACCAAAAAAAAACTTTTTAGAAATTCTTCTTTTGACTCAGACTCCCCCTAAATTTGACACATCCTAGGAGTCCTTGTAGATCATGAAGTGGACCTTCCTCTATGTCTTTAGGGGTTATCAAAATCAAATGAGACATAGGCACAATTTTATAATATATTTTGAAATTTCGAAACATATTTTGAAATGAAGGCAATTTGTCAGGCGTAGTTTTCGAAAAACATAATTAATAGTATTTAAAGCATAGTTTTCAAAAAATATTATAGTAATAGTACATAAAGCACCATTTTTGAAAACCATTATAAAATACAGTGATTTTTCAAGCACAATTTTTGAAAGAAAATTAAAAGAACAAACCACTCCCCCTGTATCTGACACTGTTTGACTCTATCTAAGTGCTTTAAGGAACTTTAGTGTTGTCCTAGGAGGCTTTTTTTTTTTGACTGTCCTAGGAGGCTTGTGTCTAATTGTGTGAGTCAAACAATTTTTTAAAATGATATAATTTTGAAGACATATAATATATTGGCAATCAGACAAGCATGAAATTCATAAAAAACATTATTATGTTAAAGCAGTATTTTGAAAATATATTTTTAGAAAAATATTCTAAGAAATTTGAAAACAGTTTTGAAATATATTCTTCAATTTATTAGTCATTAACATCTCACCCATTCTAGATATCTCAATACAGCAAACATGGTTGCCTTATGGGTGCATTGTGAGATGCTTGAATCATTTTTCTTAATTCATTGTTAAATCTAAGATTTAATTGAAACTTGTGTTAAATTCAAATTTATCAAATAGTAAAGTGAATTTGATTTTCAGTAATCGGCTTCTAGGTCTTGGCGAGGCACAAGGCCTTCTTTAGCCGTAGCCTTATTGGATCATCAACCCTTTCCTTGACAAAGCCTTTTATTGAAAATTCATTTTTAAATTACTTCTTGAAAAATTTTGGTCTAACTAGTAGACCCGACCCCGAGCCGGGTCCAGCCCGGACCCGGCCCGGAACCGGCCCGGGTCAACGGGTCGGGTGGCTCGTTGACCCGGTTCGCCGAGCCAAATCGGAATCGGCCCAGCAGGATGTCGTGCCGGTTTCGGTTCCAGCGCCCAGAACCCGCGAACCGGCAGTTAACCGCTGGGTCCAATGGCACTGAACCGCCGGTTCAGTGCCGTTGGAGGCTTTTTGATTTTTTTTTTTGGACAGATGAGATCATTTGACCGTTTTTTGATCAATGGCTATGATTTAGTGACCGTTATGATCCGAACTCTATAAATAGGGAGCTCATTTCATCATTTTCACACACAACACAACTTCTCTTCTCTCAATCTCTCAATCTCAACTCTCTAACTCTCAACTTCTCTCCGCGTTCTTCATCGACAATAATGGAAGGAGGTCACGGAGCTTCATCATCTCGATCTCGGAGGGGAAAAGAAATTGCATACAAGGATCCCAACCTTCAAATTCAATCCACCGATTATGAGACCGAGGATCAGCCTCAACGCCCTCCGATCCCCAAAACGCAAGGAAGTACCGATGCGATTACTTCTA
The DNA here is from genome assembly GCA_024364735.1 of Boesenbergia rotunda. Taxonomy (NCBI): domain Eukaryota; kingdom Viridiplantae; phylum Streptophyta; class Magnoliopsida; order Zingiberales; family Zingiberaceae; genus Boesenbergia; species Boesenbergia rotunda. The sequence goes on along the minus strand of JAGFNQ010008384.1, from coordinate 295,364 downwards.
AGGATCAGAAAAATCCTCCTTTAAAATCGTCTATTTTCACTAAACATTTTGAGAAGGTCAAACTTTCGTCGGGAGAAATGCGTGCAAAATGCAAGCATTGCAATGCTTCCTACAAATTCCAAGCCGGCGGCGGCTATGGGTCGTTGAAACGACTTGTAGAAACGAAGCACCCGACGGAATATGAGCTTAACCGCTCTCAAACACAATTATCTAGATTTTCTAGCGGTAATAGTACTGATTCTGGTTTATTTTTATATTCAGATAATAAATTAAGAGAATCATTAGCTAAATTTGTTTCCGTAGAACATCTTTCTTTTAGTTTTGGATCTAAATGCACATTTGAAGAATTTTGTAAAGAATCTCTTAATCCTGCTGCTAAACGTGTACCTAGGACTACACTAACTCGTATAATTAAAAGATTAGTAAAACAAGGAAAAAAGAATTTAATTGAAGAATTTAGTAAATTAAATAATAAAGTTTATTTATATTCCAATATTTGGAGTGATCATTGGCAAACTCATTCTTATATGGGTATAACATGCCATTGGATTGATAACTCTTGGATCCTTCAAAAATCATTATTAGCTTATAGAATTTTTGATGAATCACATACTGCTCATAACATTGCACAATTATTACACATAGTTTTAGAAGAATATGGATTGACTCATCAAATATTTTCAATATCATTAGACAATACTAGTTCTAATACCACTTCAATAGATGAACTAAAATTTATTTGTCAACTTGTCATTGGTGGTTTATTTTTTCATATTCGTTGTGTATGCCATATTTTAAATTTATGTGTTCAAGATGGATTAAAACTTTTACAAAATTATATTCAACTAATTAGAACCGCAATTTTATACTTATGGTCCCATCTATCTATGATGAAACAATGGGGTAGATTTTGTAAAGCTAATGGAATGCGACCAAAAAAATTTCCACGTGATGTTCCAATACGTTGGAATTCAACATATCAATTATTACATGATTCTTTTCAATATAAAGATTTATTATGTTTATTTTTTGCACAAAATAGTAATACTAATATATATTTATTTTCACAACAATGGAATATTTGTAGTAGTATTTATGAAATTTTAAAAGTTTTTTATGATGCAACTGAACAACTTTCTGGTGTTTATTATCCTACTGCTCATTTAATTTTAGTAAATTTTTATAGTATAGTATTAATATTAAATGAACTTGTAAATGATGAAGCTTTAACTTTATGTATAATAGCTATGAAAACTAAATGGGAAAAATATTTTTATTTAATTCTTGAAATTTATTTAATTGCATTTGCTTTAGATCCTAGATTTAAATTAGAAGTTTTACAAGAAATGTTAACTTTATATTATGACGCATTAATTCCTATTAAAGATTCTTCCTCTCCGGATCCAGCTAATATTGTATATAATATTAAAAATTATATATATAATCTTTATAATCAATATTATGTTAAATATGGAATACAAACTAATATTTCTGAAACACAACAACCTACTACTACTAATTTAAAACTTACAAAAGCCCAACTTTTATTAAAAGAACGGACGAAACGTCCACGAGGATCCTCAAGTTCCACACAGGAACTTGAGAATTATTTTACGACTTCTTTTGATTTTAATGAAGCAGATAGCGAAGACTTCGACATCTTGAAGTGGTGGTCACAGAAGGCTCAAAGCTTTCCCGTTCTCTCCGTGATCGCAAAAGAAATTTTAGCTTCTCCAGTGTCGACTGTTGCTGTGGAGCAGATGTTCAGTGCCAGCAGCAACATATTAGATGAACGACAATCAACTATGTCTCCCGACTCATTGGAAGCTCAAGCATTACTTGATGATTGGACCACAGCCAAGAAGCGAATCCAAGGAATGCAACTTTCAGAAGACGAAGTCGAAGAATTTGATACTGAAGGAACAAATACAACGAGAACGGGAGGAAATGCAAGTGACTGAGAAAGGGTAAAAATGTAAAAAATATAAAAGAGTAAAAATGTAAAAGAACTACATGGGCTTTGATTCCCCTATACCCTAAGGGGATACGTAGACAACTTATATAAGTGCAAGCCCTTTTTTAATAAAATTTATTTTTTTAATTTAATTTTTAATTTTTAATGTTTTTAATATAATAATCTTGAACCATGGCGAACCGTGGTGAACCGTGAACCGGACCGTCAACCGGCAGTTCCGAACCGTGAACCGTAACCGTCTTGGGTGGTTAAGGTTAAGGGTCGACCTCCCACGAACCGTCGAACCGGCGGTTCCGAACCGTCGAACCGTTAGTTCCGAACCATCGGTTCCGAACCATGGTCGGGTCTACTAACTAGCTTAGGTTTTGGATCGGTAGCTTCGGCTAATTCCACCAGACTAAACAGACCGTGTAGAATATACTTGACCTTACTAGAAGGGCTTCTCTAATGTACTATCATCTCACATCCACCTAATACTAGATTGATCAAGTTTCAATTATTTTTTTTTCCTATAACCGTTCTAATTTATGCATAAAATTAAATGTGAATGACATGACATATATTTTAAGAAAATTGCATATGCATGGCATGACAGTTATGCATGAGTCAAACAATTCAAATCATTTTATTTATGTTTCTAATAATATATCAAATTCACGATTTGATACAAGTCGTGTGAACCCGCGAATATGCCGACCCACTTTGACATATTTGATATTATTAAATTAATTATTACGGTTTGTATAAGATTTTATTTAATTCGAGTTTAAGTTACTTAAGAATTAATTGGATCTAAATTGAAATTGAATTTTAGAATTAATTAATTAGGAATTAATTGAATTAATTTGAATTAATTTGAATTTGAATTAATTAAGGATTAATTGAATTAATTTGGAATTAATTTAAGGTTGAATTAATTAACAATTAATTGAATTAATTTGAATTTAATTTAAGGTTGAGTTAATTAAGGATTAATTGAATTAATTTGAATTAATTTGAGTTTGAATAAATTAAGGATTAATTGATTAAATTTGAATTTAATTTAAGGTTGAATTAATTAACGATTAATTGAATTAATTTGAAATTAATTTAAGTTTGAATTAATTAAGGATTAAGTGAATTAAATTGGAATTAATTTGAGTTTGAATTAATGAAGGATTAATTGAATTAATTTGGAACAAATTTGAGTTTGAATTAATGATTAATTGAATTAATTTGGTATTAATTTGAGTTTGAATTAATGATTAATTGAATTAATTAAGAATTAATTTAAGTTTGAATTAATTATGAATTAATTGAAACTTGAATAATTATGGTTGAAATGATTAATTAATAATTGTGGGTTTAAGTTCATAATTTTCATTATTTCGAAAATTTCTGACTTATCCACTATTTCTTCTCTATTTATTTTTACAAGTCTTTCTAACAATTCAGATTTGTCTGAATCTTTGTAAATTTTATTAACTATGGCCTTAATTTCAATTTCCTCCACATCCTCATCATCAAGATTATCTCCTTTTATATCTTCATAATAGGTGGAGAAATATGGGTCACTAGTTAATATTTCAGGATTATCCAAGAGAATAATTAAATTGTTATCTAAGGAGACTTTATCTTTATTATCTTCAGAATTATCCTCATTATCCTCAGAAATAGTTTTAGAAAAATCATCTTTATCCTCAGAAATATTTTCAATATTTTCCTTAAGATTTTCAAATTTGAATTCAGAGTTATCTTTAAGATTTTCAAATTTGAATTTAGATTTATCCTTAAGATTTTCAAATTTGAATTCAGATTTATCCTTAAGATTTTCAAATTTGAATTTAGATTTATCATTAAGATTTTCAAATTTGAATTCAGATTTATCCTTAAGATTTTCAAATTTTTCAAAATTTACATAATTAATTCCAAAATTAAATTTAGGATGAATTTCAGAATTAATTTTAGAGATTAACGAATTAACATTAAGGATTACAAAGTTAATTTCTGATATTTTAGGATTTTCTACTTTTTCTAACTGGTCATACAAGATATTTATTTGATTATGCAACAATTCTAATTTATCAGAAAAATTATATAGGATAGTGCAGGAATTTTAAAATTTTTCGGAACGTAAAATTTGAGTACCTTTGTCGGACATTTATTCTTGTAGTGTCCGTATTTTTCGCACTTGAAGCACTTGATGTGATCTTTGTTCTTCCGACCTCCTGGTAATGGTACGTCTTTTGTCGCCGGTGAAGAACGACTCTTACGAGTAGGACACTGATTTTTATAGTGCCCTCTCTCCCTGCACGTGAAGCATATAATATGGAACTTAAAAACAGACATTTTTTTAAAAAAAAATTGTACCTGATTCACCCCTGGGCTCCCCCTCAACTCCTGGCGTCATTGCTCCGTCGGCGGTTAGTCCGGTGAAGAGCGGTCTGGCTGTGATACCAATTGTAAGACCGGTGCTTTCGATAGAGGGGGTGAATATCGACCGAAAAAAAATCCTTTCGCGGAAACTCGTAAACTAAGAGTAATCGTTCTGGATAGAGCGTTAGTAGCACAACGGAAAATAAAACCGAAAGAATAAAAGACAACACAGTGCACGCGGGATTTTTTACTTGGTTCCCAACCACCAGGGTCAGTACATCCAAGGCCTAAGCATGGAAACGCCCGTCCACTAATGGTCTCCTTTCCGGACTTTCCGGAGGTGGAGAAACCCGTCTTACAGTGCAAAAGATTCAATCAAAAAGAGTTAAAGAAATTAATAACTGAATGTAAATCAAACCAAAAAGAATCGAAGCCTCAGCAGATCTGGATCTCCGAAGTGCCGCGCACTTCCACCTAGAGCCTCCTTGGTCGCAGAGATTCGTCGTTAGCGCGTTTCTTCTGTTCGGAGTGCTCAAAATGATTCTGGAAATTGTGTATTGAGCCTTGTGGTCGAAGCCCCTTTTATAGGCTTCATTGGGTTGCCTGTGATCACCGGGGTGCCCCAATGGGCTTGGTCAAACTTTATCTCCGCGCCAAACTCGTCACAGCAGATAAGGCCGCAGACCAGGGTGCCCTGGACCTCCCAGTCGCCTGAATGAACCCAGTCAAAGCTTATATCTGCTTCAAACTCACAGCAGCAAATACAGCTTTGAACCAGGGTGCCTGTATTGATGGGGGCGCCTGAATGAAGACTGGTTTGCCTCCTTCAATGGGGGCACCTAGCACGCTATGTTCCAGCCACATTGCATGTTGTTTGCTTGCTTTGTCTTCCATTCTAGGTACCTGCAAGATACATAAATACAAAGCAAATACACACACAATCTTAACCTTAAGGACTTGGTTCTGACTTCGGATTTCCACGAAACCCTAGGTCGAATCGACGCAAGTTCCCACCCCTAAGAACGCGCCTTTCACCTACTCCTTTCAGGAGACGGTTGCCACCCAGTCCATTCGGGTGGCCTTTTGCTTAGCCTCCGATACTCTCAGATCTCGAGACGTCCAAACCTTGACCCGTCTCTACTTCTGTCCTTAGTCATCGCTCAGCTAAGTTGCTCAATCCCTCAGACCAAGACTTCATGCCCAAACCCTATGTCTAGGACTTCGGTGCCCAACCCTCGGCCAGGTCTTCGTGCCCAATTCCTCGAACCAGGTCTTTGTTGGATCGAGGAAAATGATAGAGGGGTGAATATCGTTAAAAACTTTTCGGACTAAGAAAGAGCAAATACGCAATGGAAAGAAATAAATTGCACAAGAACACAAGTAGATTTTTTACTTGGTTCGGAGTCGCGGTCAGCTCCTACTCCAAGGCCCACGGTCCTTGACCATTTACTTTGGGCAATTTTATATTCAGAAATATTCTTACAAATTGAAAGTACAGATATAGAATTTGAAAACTAAATTACAACACTTTCATAAAATGAAACTTTTACTGATGCCCGAGATGGATCGAATTCCGAAGCAGAGGGTCGTCGGCGGCGCTGAAATCTCGAAATGGAACTTTGCCGGAGCGCAGCGAGAGAGCGAAAGTGTTTGGGGCGTTGGAAAGAACTGATATTGAAGCCTTGGGGTCGCGCCCCTTTTATAGTGCCCATGGGGGAGCCTGATCTATTAGGGGCGCTTGACACGTGCCTTCACCTGCGAGAACCTCAATTCGTAGCTCGGTCAACACTTATCCCCTTCGATTCGGCACCTGGCCTGACTAGGGCGCCTGGGACCTCCAGGGCGCCTAGGTTGACCTGGTCCATTGGCTTTGTAGTAGATTTACTTCGATGACTGATGGGTCCCAAAATAGATGTCACGAATGGGGGCCTCAAATTTAGAAATTTATATAGCTGAAAACCCTTGCTAACAATTAGAAATGTAGAATAGAGGCCTCAGGTCGTATTTTTTTCCAAGGACTAGTCGTGAGTATTTGAATCGAGCTTGAAAGTTATTTTTCGTTAAATGATTTGGGTTTTCGGGATAGAATGGGGTTTTGTTTTGCAAATAATACGAATAAGCAGTAGGAAAATGAGCTTAGCTAAACAAATAAGCCCTAAGAAGTTTCAAGATCTACACTTAGTCAAATTGAAAGCTAATAAAGAACCTAACTTAACACTAATTGAGAATCAAGCAATTCAATTGGATATTATGAAACTAAGACTCCAGAACCGACAATTCAGTAAAAGAACTTGTAAAATTATGCTAAATTGCAGAAGTCAAAATTGGAACAAGTGTTGCTACGGAAACAGGACCTAAAAGGGACAATTCTCTGCTTGATCGGTCGACAATCCGATCAGAGGTCAGCCTGATCGGTCTGAGTGTCCAATCCGGTGGAGTCTGGATCAGTCGACGATCCGATCAATACATGATAACAGCTGATACAAAGTACAATTACTGATAAGCAAAATTCAGAAACGGAAATCTAACAATTAAGAACTCCAGATCAGATTCGTCACCAAGGGATGCTTCTTGTTGTCACCCAAGAACCGATCCAAGAACCCCTTTGATCGAAAATCAACAAGATCAAACTCCTTCGATCGATTTGCATCCTATTAGTGAATTGGCTGTAATCTCCCTCCCTTTCCTTTCTCCTCGATCAACTGATGCAACTCCAGCTCATAAACTCCAAGTGTCAAGCAGAGAACCCCTCTGTACTCAACCGCTGAAGGTTCCAATTGGCGAAGATAGTGATCAAGTGAGAATGGATTTGGCGGAGCAAAACTTGGCGAGACCCTCGCCAAAGCTTGTCAGCAGCAGATTTGTAGCAAATCGCACGAAGAACAGACCTTGATGATCCGAAGCCTTGAAGAGATCTCGATCTGGAGTGGTCGCCCGCAACAATCGAAAAGGAACGGAGAAGAACAACGAAGAACACTGGAGCAGAGAATTCGCGACGACGACGAAGCGCGGAGTGAATTCTGTTTTAATCAATTGACTTTGAATTTGGACGACTATGATTACTCCGATCCCATCCAACGGTCGGATCAAGTCAAATCGAACCCAAACATCCCAGATCTTGATTAAGGGCTCTGATCTACTGCTCCTTAGCTCGGATCACTCAGATCTGAAGCGGATGGCTCAGATCTTCTCTTCTCTAGCTTAGATGGTCTAGATCCTCTATTGCTCGATCCAACAGCTGAATTAACTCTGATCTAGCCCAAACTTTCAGATCTTGATCCATGAATTTGATTAAGTCTATCTTGATCTTGGATCGACCAGAAGTTGGAGGATGGCTTAAATCTAACTGTTCTCTTGAATGGACGGCCCATATTAACCCGATGCTTGATCCATTGGATCCGGATCCAATTCTGACACAAGTTTAACCCAATATGCTCCAGGTCCATGATCATCTGATCCCTACAAAATGATATTAAATTTTAGTGTCAAAACATCTTAAATATAGAAAGAATTCAATTTTAAGATAAAATGAAGACAATTCATGAAACCTCATATAATTCAAACTTAAGCATATGAATAGTGGATCAAAACATGGATTTGAAGGCCTAATTTAATCAACAAAAAAAAAGTTATCAACTCCCCCACACTTATTCTTGGGCGTCTCACACAAGCCACTAAGGAACTAAAATGTATCCCCCCTAGATTATTCTCAATTATTGTAAGAAGCAATTGAAAAGAAATTACCTAGGGTTGTCAATTCTAAAAAATCTAAGCTCAATAAACTAGTAGCTTGTCCTTAAATCAACAACTTAGCTTACTTCCTCCTTCATGACTCATTGAGATGAAATCAACACACAAAACCTTCTAAAGGGATTTTTAGTGGCTCTCTTCCTAAATTCTACATTTCATTGAAAGTGGAGCTCACTCAAACACAACATGTTTCTTGAACTACCATAAGCTTGCTTATTATCTACTCTCCACCATCATTCTTGCCTTGGATCCACATCTACAAAGGTTTATTAGAAACATTAAAGAAGTATGAAATGGATAGAATGAAAAAGAATTTTCCATGAATTATGATACCAAAGACTCATGATAAAGAAAATAGAGAATATGATATGATAAGGAAAGAGCTATGGTAAAGAAATATAGCTTGAAGAAGAAATATGGGAAAGTAATGACAAATAGAAGACTTGGATACTCAAAATTATTTCTAATGCTCTTTGCCCTTTTGTGATAGCCTCTTATAAATTCCAAGCCAAGGGGAGTGTTTATGAGCTGAATTGGAGGAGGTTTAATACTGAAAGCAATGTTATGTGCTGTGCCAGCTTCTCGGATCGGTCCAGAGACCGATCAGTCATTGCCTGATCATTCTACTGACCGGACTGGATCTCCCTGATCGGACTGGTGACCGATTAAGGGTTGATCAGTAGCCAAATTCCAGAATTCCGAAATTGCCTTTTGCCTGAATTTCACCTTTCTTCCAATCATCACTAAATTCTAACCCATCTGGCTTCTTATTAACGACTTCAAGTCCAGAAATCTATCCAACTTTTGAACTTTCATGTTTTCATCTTTCTTTTCTTTACTTCTCTTTTCTTCTCTTCTTCTTTTCTTTTTTTTTCTCTTTCTATTTTTTTCAGCTGCTTCTTGTATTTTTTTTCTTTCTTTACTTGCAGCTTCAATTCAAATCCCACGACCAAATCTTACTCATTCATCTCCGCTTAAGTCATGGCAACAATTTGAACTTTTGAAAACAATTCCACTTGCCAATTCCATGTCTAAATGGAAGCTTTTGGTAGGCTTGAAAATTTTCACTAGTTACTAACCTTTGTGAGCTCCCATTCCTTTCAAAATTAGCCTCATAGAGTTGAAACATCAAACAACATTTAGAAATCAAATTGCTCTAAGAGTGTTCTTTACTTTCCAATACTCACAACTCATCTTTAATACCCTACCTGTCAAATTGGCACACTTCTTTATTTTCTTTTCTTTTCTTCTTTTTTTTTCTGTTTTTGCATTGTGTTTCTCATGCTCTTTCATTCCTTTAATCCCATCAAGACATTCGGAATCCACACCAACCCATCTAAAAATCCATAAAAACAGATGGCTATGACAACATAAGCTTCAAAATACATCACTTCTCACCAAAATCATTTAAAAACATTAGCCACCTCCCCCACACTTAAACCTTTGTCCGTCTCGGGAAAAATAACATCAAGAAAAATCTCAAGTAACCAAGTATATAGAGAAATATGGATACGAGCAGAAAAATAGGGGAAGGAAAAAAGAATAATGCATGAATCAACAAGATATGATGCAACAATTACATGAAAAAGGGAAGATAAAGTGATTAACCTTTATAAATGTAGTCCAATTATAGAAATATGATTTTGAAAGAACCTAAGCAAGTTCTAGAGTTCAATTACATGTGTGCATCTCAACAATAAAGTCTAAACCTCACTAGGTAAAAAGAATTCATCTCAAGTCATCACTCTAGAGTCCATAACCAAGTAGTACTCAAGCAACCAAGAATTTTAATCCATTGACTCAAATCCTAAGTCTTGACAACCAAATTTAATTTGCATTCAAAAGACTCTAAAATGATACAGAGAAAACCTAGAGGGATACATTTATTCCTAATCATGCAAAAATAAGGTGCCAAAAGGGTGAAATGATATCTACAATCACTATTTATTCATCCTACATTTCCTAAACATTTATTATCAAAACTCATTGGAAAAGAAAATTTTGTTAGTGATATGAGAGAAGTGTCCTAAGGCAATCACCTTATTATTGTAAACATTTATTTTAATAAATGAAAATTCACTATTTGAGTATACATGTTTATGTATTTGATTGGGATCTTAAACTCATCTACTGAATGTCTACAATACAATTCACAGCATAAGAGAATTTGTGATGAGATCACAACTAGTGATTATCTCTACATGTGCAATTGTGAAGTATTGAAAATATCCCTAGTCGATGAATTGATAAAAACGGACACTATCAATTCTGTTGAGACTAGCATGGGTTATTCTCTAATCAGCTGATTCTCACTGGCTGGTGACATTGGGATGTCCGGAGATAAACATGGATGCTAGTTAAGGGAACTAGTTCATTGGAGTGACTAGCTGTAAAACTTCATATGGTAATCTATATAGATATGTCAGTGAAGTTCTTACTGCAGCTTAAGTGCGATGTTCCTTTGACTTGCGGTGTTCAAGTCATCTTGGTCATGGAGACTTATACTTTAACATCTTAAGCAAGCATCTCCAAGGAGGTGTGGACCCAGGATGATTGGGTATAAGCCGAAGTGCCCGAAGATGTTTGAACAGCCTACAAAGGATTCACCACTCCTTGCGAGGAGATATATACCCAGGCCTATCGTCGGATTGTTACTCAAAGCCTCTGGCCAGAGCATGTCATGTTTAGAGTATGAGTCTCTTAAATACATGAGAGTAATTAGAAATCCAAAGGACGAGAAAGACACTACTTGGGCTAGGTGTGACGTAGTCAGCCTAGTGGGGACTGACACACACAGACCATGTCCTGAACCAAGTGGGTATAAGATGGTGAAGGGAATGGGGCACGATTCATTAGAGCTGCTGAAGGGTTTCCGAATTACTTCTGAGGTCAACCGTTGATCTTTCGATTAATTGGGGGTCATGATGTACTACTAGGTGCCACTCATGATCGTTCTATAATTAGTTGATTATAGACGGCCAACATAAATCGAAAGCCTATTTAGTCACACGCACTACGAGTAATCCGAGGGATTTAAAACGAGTCGAAAATTGGATTTTCCGATCAAGAGAAATAAGTCGAATCTGAGTTAATCAGAGGCGCAACGGAAGCTAAAAATGACTAAGTCTTTTGAAGGCTTATTGGGCAAATTAAATGAGTTTAATTCGTGATGGGTTCGGCTCGGTTTGGCCAGCTAAAGAGGGTGCCAACCCTCTTTGGTTTGGCCGGCCACCACTTGGGGAGAAACCAATTTATTTGGTTTAATTAATAAAATAAATCTAGCGCGATTTGTTTTATAAATTATGGATAAATAAATTTGTATAAAGAAATTTATAGAAATTTATTTTTTTTTTTGGAAATTAAAATGATCCATGGAATGGTTTATTTTAATTCTATAAAATCAATTATGAATTGATTTTACCATAATAAAGAAAATTTATAAATTTCTTGTAAAATTTATTCCATAATAAAAGGAGATATGTATTTATTTTATTATAAAGTTAGTTATAATAAAACTTGGCTTAAACGGAATAATTCATAAGAAAATTTATAGGATAAATTTCTTATTAAAAATTCCGTTAAAAGAGAGACTTGGCAAGGGAGAGGCTACTATACAAAGGAACCAAAGGCAAGCCTTGAATTTCTAATTGAGTAATCAAGAGATTTAGTAGTTCTCTCCCTCTCTCTCTTATTCTCTCCTTCTCCTTTCCTCCTAGGGCAGGAGCCCTCCACTACTTGCTAGGGTCTGCGCACATCCACCCTAGGGCCGGCGCACCACCCTCCCTTAAGGTTGCCGTGGGTCATCATCACCAAGGAGAAGCCAACCAAGAAGAAGAAGAAGCGGATCGCAACTCCTTCCTTCCCGGAATTTAGATTCCGTTTCTTGGTGGTTAGTTTCCTTTCTTCTCTCTTGATATTCTAGTTGTGTCTTTGGAGAATCTAGTAGTTCTCGTCGACACAAAACTCGTGGCTTTGCGAAGTCATCCCGAAGAGAACTCGGCGTGGACGCGAATAGAGGCGGAGCTTCCAAGGGACGCTACGGTTAGATCTCGTCCCTTTCTTCGAGTTACGCGAGGTACAAAGTAAATTAGTTTATTTTTCTGCAAAGTTTTAATTTATGATCATGTCCACACATCATAAGGTTGCATGCTAGATACGTGGTTAAAATAATTTGAGAAATTATTTTATGCTAATTCTTCCGCTGCACGTAAAAATTTAAAATTTTACGAACCCGTATCCTTGTCAACATGCACCCGGTCCCAACAGTGGTATCAGAGCCGGTTAGTGTTCGACATAATCATATAATTGTTTTGCGGAAAACTTTGTGATGACCTCAATTTTGGAAAAAATTTCCAATTATGGAAACTTTCCAATTATAATAAATTTTAGATTTAGGAATTTCAATGTTTGGAAATCCTCATGAAATTTCGCAAACGTTTGAAATTTCCTAGTTTCTGAAATTTTATAATAATTGTGAAAACTTCCCATCTTTGGAAACTTTCCAATTTTAGAAATTTTCTATTTTAGAAATTTTCTAATTTTGGAATTATGTAAGTTTTCTTTGTACCAAAAACTTACAATTATTCTGAAAAACATATTATGAAATCTCGTAATTTTGGGCACTTTCTTTCAAGAAAGTCTAGACAAATTTATGGACAATTAATTGACAATTAAATTTGAATTGGTTTTTAAATTATCAACAAAATTCTTTATTTTGGATTGAGCCTCGGGGCACCGTCCAATTTAAAGTTAGTTGTTGTAATTTAATTTCCCAATTTTAAATGAAATTGTCATGTTTAATTTGGTTACGCTTCCGAAGCGAACCAAATTGGATTTACGACAAATTACTTTTCTTTGGGTATCTGAGCCTCGGGGAGCCACCCTTAGAAAACGATTTGTTGTAATTAATTAAATCCATGAATAAAATATGATTTAAGAGGTGATGCTCTTACATATTGTTGTCTCCAAAATTAATTAGGAAAATAGTTTCCTATAGAGTTTCTTAAATGAGATTTTCATGAAAATAATATGTGGTTGAATTAAGGGAATTGTCTCTTAATTTAATAAGATTTGATTTAGAGAAATCAAAGTCTTAAACATATTATTTCCGAAATTGATTATGACAATTTAGGAAATTGTTTCCCAAAACAATTCCTTTAATAAAGTATGAAATTAGAATTAGGAAATCCGGTTCCTAATTCAATTAATGAGACTTGATAAATTAAGTCACATACATACTTTATTAAGGAAATCGTTAGTCATGACATAATTATATGTCATGAATGTGCTTAGAAAAGAAAGGATGAGACCTAAAACCTCTTACAAAATATTAAGGCTAACACCTTCCATTAATATGGTTAGAACCAGAGTTTTGTTTCTCGTTTGGGTTGATGGACACATCCATGCCCGGCTTGAACCTCAACATGTTCAAACCATGGAATTAGTTTATGAATAATATAGTTGGAGTCAGAGATCAATCCTTAGTTTTGGTTGTTGGACACATCCAAGCCTGACTAAACGGTTGAATGAGCTTCAACCATATTAAAACTATTTCTTGATTAATGGGTCAGCCTTAAGCTTGGAGCATCGATTTGTTGTGCCACAGCCAAGGTCGATGCAAAGAGAGGTGCAGTTGGGTGTTATGTATAATGTCGCATACTTGTTAATGAGTTAACAACCCAATGATTTATGCAAACATTCAATTAGTTGATAGCATAAAGTGATAGTTACATATATGTGATATGTAATCAGTATAATTACCTACCTTCATAGCTAAGAATAACTTGATGGCCACAGCCATGGTTGTTCTTATCTATGGTTGGATATCAACCTATTTGGAGATGTTCCTACAATCTCCTGAATTGATAAAAAGGGTTATTCAATTTGAAAAATAAATAGGATTTTATTAATGTATGTTGATACATTCTTTAATCATTCTTCTCACATAAGCTCAATTTGTATTTCTAGGATAATCACTCGATCATGTCTTCTCTGAATTTGCGTTCCATTTTGGACACCAATAAACTGACTGGGCCAAACTTCATGGACTGGCTTCGAAACCTGAGGATAGTCCTCAAGGCAGAGAAGCTTGCTTATGTCCTTGAAGATCAACTTCCCAACCGTCCTCCTGAAAATGCAACTCCAGACCAGTTTCCTGAGTTGCTCAACCTGCTGAAGATTGTAGAGCCTTCTATGAAGCAGGATCAAAAGACGGTACTGTTAGTTGGTTCCTTGAAGGAAGGTTCTAAGAGGAAGGCCAAAGAACAGAATAAGGGAAAGAAGAAAAAGGCCAAAAAGACTGAAAATAGCCTAAAAGGCACTTGCCATCACTGTGGCAAGGAGGGTCACGGGCGAAGAAACTGCAAGGTTTATCTTGAGTCCTTGAAAGAGAAGGCATCCGATGCCCCATCCTCTTCAAGTATCTTCGTTATTGAATGTCACTCTATTTCCTCAAACACCTGGGTACTTGATACTGGGTGTAGCTCACATATATGTAATGACATACAGGGGCTAAGGAATAGAAGAAGACTCGTCAAAGGAGAAGCAAATTTGCGAGTTGGAAATAGAGCAAAGATTGCTGCTGTTGCCATCGGAACATATTTGCTAAAGCTCCCCACTGGACGTATCTTAGAATTGGATAATTGTTATTTTGTTCCTTCGTTAATAAAGAACATTGTATCTATTTCATGTTTGAATGAAAAGGGTTATCATTTAACTTTTAGTAACAATTGTTGTTACATAACTTTAAATGGCGTTCTTTATGGGAATGGAACTTTGTGCAATGGTATCTACACGTTAGATTTATCCAATGACGTTTTCAATATCGAAGTTAGCAACAAACGTGCTCGAATAGATAATCGAATAGACTCCTACACTTGGCATTGCCTTCTTGGCCATGTAAGTAAGAAACGCATGACCGAATTACACCGATGTGGAATTCTGGAATCATTTGAACCCGGTTCATTTGATACATGCGAATCATGCTTAAAAGGCAAGATGACCAAATTACCCTTTTCTGGAAAAGGTAATCCAGTGGGAGAATTGCTTGGTCTAATACATACTGATGTATGTGGACCAATGTCAACTCTTGCACAAGGAGGCTATAGCTACTTCATCACCTTTATCGATGATCACTCACGATTCGGGTATGTGTTCTTGATGAAACACAAATCTGAAGCTTTTGAGAAATTCAAAGAGTTCAGAAATGAAGTAGAGAAATAGCTTGGCAAAAGTATTAAGATACTTCGATCCGATCGGGGTGGTGAATACTTAAGTCAAGAGTTTCAAGATTATCTTAGGGACAATGGGATATTGTCCCAATGGACTCCGCTATATACACCACAACATAATGGTGTATCTGAGAGGCGCAACCGAACCTTAATGGGCATGGTTAGGTCGATGATGAATCATGCAACTCTTCCAAAATCCTTTTGGGGCTATGCACTTAAGACAGCTGTTTATTTGCTAAACAGAGTCCCGACCAAGGTAGTCTCTACTACTCCATATGAGACATGGAATAGTAAGAAACCTCACTTAACTCACCTTAAGATATGGGGTTGTCCTGCTTATGTGAAGCGGACTGTATCAGACAAATTGGATGCTAAGTCTGATAAATGTCTATTTATTGGATACCCTAAGGAAACGAAGGGTTACCAATTCTATCATCCCTTGGAACAAAAAGTGTTTGTTTCAAGGCATGCTGTATTTCTGGAAAAAGAATTTCTTTTACAAGAAAACAGTGGGAGTGGCATTGAACTTGATGAAGTTCAAGAAACTCCAATAGACATTACAGAGACACCTAGTCTAGACCCACAACCAATAACTCACAATGATGAGCTATCAGTTGAACCTAAAACAACACCACCTCTTCGTAGATCTGATAGGACACGCAATATTCCAGAGAGATACGGATTTCTCATAAGCGAATTGAATGACGTGTTACTCATAAGCGATGACGAACCTATCAGTTATGAAGATGTTCTGAAATGTTCAGAAAGGGACAAATGGCTTGAAGCCATGAAGTCGGAAATGGATTCCATGTACGAAAATCAAGTATGGGACTTGGTTAACCCACCTGAAGGGATTAAACCCATAGGGTGCAAGTGAGTTTTCAAGAAGAAAACCGACATGGAAGGTAATGTTGTTACCTTTAAGGCTAGATTAGTGGCAAAAGGATATCGTCAGAAACAAGGAATTGATTATGACGAAACCTATTCGCCAGTAGCTATGCTTAAATCCATTCGGATGCTCCTAGCCATAGCAGCTCATTATGATTATGAGATATGGCAAATGGATGTGAAAACAGCTTTCCTTAATGGAAACCTGCTTGAGGATGTATACATGATACAACCTGAAGGTTTCACATCGGTTGATAAAACCAAAGTATGCAAGCTTCGACGATCCATATATGAACTGAAGCAAGCATCTAGGAGCTGGAACATCCGTTTTGATGAGACAATCAAAGAGTTTGATTTCTCACAAAATCCTGACGAACCTTGTGTGTACAAGAGGTTAGTGGGAGTGCAGTCGTATTCCTAGTATTATATGTCGATGACATATTACTTATAGGAAACGATTTATCAGTTTTACAGACAGTTAAAATTTGGTTGTCCAAAACTTTCTCCATGAAAGACCTGGGAGAAGCAACCTATATCCTTGGGATTAGAATCTATAGAGATAGATCAAAACGGTTGCTTGGTCTTTCGCAGTCTACGTATATAGACCGAGTGCTAAAAAGGTTTAGCATGTCGGAATCCAAGAAAGGTTACCTTCCCATCAGGCATGGGATCAACCTTTCAAAGTCTATGTGTCCGCGCATAGAAGACGAGAGGATTTGCATGAATAAGATTCCTTATGCATCCGCGATAGGATCTATCATGTATGCTATGTTATGTACTAGACCCGATGTATCATATGCTCTGAGCGTCACGAGCAGATACCAGTCTGATCCAGGTATGGATCACTGGGCGGCTGTCAAGACAATCCTTAATTACTTAAGAAGAACTAAGGATGTGTTCCTAATATATGGAGAAGGAGATATGGTAATACGTGGGTATACAGATGCCAGTTTCCAGACAGATAAGGATGACTCCAAATCGCAGTCTGGATACGTATTTACTTTGAATGGAGGCGCAGTAAGTTGAAAAAGTTCCAAACAAGACACCGTAGCGGATTCTACCACGGAAGCGGAATATATCGTAGCTTCGGAAGCAGCAAAGGAAGTAGTCTGGATCAAGAAGTTCGTCTCCGAACTTGGTGTGGTTCCAACCATTGATGAAGCAGTGCCGGTTTACTGCGACAACAATGGAGCTATTGCACAAGCAAAGGAACCAAGGTCTCATCAGCGATCCAAACACGTGCTTCGCCGCTATCATCCGATCAGAGAGATTATAAGTAGGAATGATATACAAATTGAGAAAATTCCCACTGAAAGGAATTTAGCGGATCCTTTAAATAAGGCCTTGTCTCAGAGCAAGTTTGAGGGTCATGTTAGAGGCTGTGGTATTGGATACCGTAGCGATTGGCATTAGGCCAAGTGGGAGTTTGTTAGTGATATGAGAGAAGTGTCCTAAGGCAATCGCCTTATGATTGTAAATATTTATTTTAATAAATGAAAATTCACTATTTGAGTATACATGTTTGTGTATTTGATTGGGATCTTAAACTCATCTACTGAATGTCTGCAATACAATTCACAGCATAAGAGAATTTGTGATGAGATCACAACTAGTGATTATCTCTACATGTGCAATTGTGAAGTATTGAAAATATCCCTAGTCGATGAATTGATAAAAACGGACACTATCAATTCTGTTGAGACTAGCATGGGTTATTCTCTAATCAGCTGATTCTCACTGGCTGGTGACATTGGGATGTCCGAGATAAACATGGATGCTAGTTAAGGGAACTAGTTCATTGGAGTGACTAGCTGTAAAACTTCATATGGTAATCTATATAGATATGTCAGTGAAGTTCTTACTGCAGCTTAAGTGCGATGTTCCTTTGACTTGCGGTGTTCAAGTCATCTTGGTCATGGAGACTTATACTTTAACATCTTAAGCAAGCATCTCCAAGGAGGTGTGGACCCAGGATGATTGGGTATAAGCCGAAGTGCCCGAAGATGTTTGAACAGCCTACAAAGGATTCACCACTCCTTGCGAGGAGATGTATACCCAGGCCTATCATCGGATTGTTACTCAAAGCCTCTGGCCAGAGCATGTCATGTTTAGAGTATGAGTCTCTTAAATACATGAGAGTAATTAGAAATCCAAAGGACGAGAAAGACACTACTTGGGCTAGGTGTGACGTAGTCAGCCTAGTGGGGACTGACACACACAGACCATGTCCTGAACCAAGTGGGTATAAGATGGTGAAGGGAATGGGGCACGATTCATTAGAGCTGCTGAAGGGTTTCAGAATTACTTCTGAGGTCAACCGTTGATCTTTCGATTAATTGGGGGTCATGATGTACTACTAGGTGCCACTCATGATCGTTCTATAATTAGTTGATTATAGACGGCCAACATAAATCGAAAGCCTATTTAGTCACACGCACTACGAGTAATCCGAGGGATTTAAAACGAGTTGAAAATTAGATTTTCCGATCAAGAGAAATAAGTCGAATCTGAGTTAATCAGAGGCGCAACGGAAGCTAAAAATGACTAAGTCTTTTGAAGGCTTATTGGGCGAATTAAATGAGTTTAATTCGCGATGGGTTCGGCTCGGTTTGGCCAGCCAAAGAGGGTGCCAACCCTCTTTGGTTTGGCCGGCCACCACTTGGGGAGAAACCAATTTATTTGGTTTAATTAATAAAATAAATCTAGCGCGATTTGTTTTATAAATTATGGATAAATAAATTTGTATAAAGAAATTTATAGAAATTTATTTTTTTTTGGAAATTAAAATGATCCATGGAATGGTTTATTTTAATTCTATAAAATCAATTATGAATTGATTTTACCATAATAAAGAAAATTTATAAATTTCTTGTAAAATTTATTCCATAATAAAAGGAGAGATGTATTTGTTTTATTATAAAGTTAGTTATAATAAAACTTGGCTTAAACGGAATAATTCATAAGAAAATTTATAGGATAAATTTCTTATTAAAAATTCCGTTAAAAGAGAGACTTGGCAAGGGAGAGACTACTATATAAAGGAACCAAAGGCAAGCCTTGAATTTCTAATTGAGTAATCAAGAGATTTAGTTGTTCTCTCCCTCTCTCTCTTATTCTCTCCTTCTCCTTTCCTCCTAGGGCTGGCGCCCTCCTCTACTTGCTAGGGCCGGCACACATCCACCCTAGGGCCGGCGCACCACCCTCCCTTAAGGTTGCCGTGGGTCATCATCACCAAGGAGAAGCCAACCAAGAAGAAGAAGAAGCGGATCGCAACTCCTTCCTTCCCGGAATTTAGATTCCGTTTCTTGGTGGTTAGTTTCCTTTCTTCTCTCTTGATATTCTAGTTGTGTCTTTGGAGAATCTAGTAGTTCTCGTCGACACAAAACTCGTGGCTTTGCGAAGTCATCCCGAAGAGAACTCGGCGTGGACGCGAATAGAGGCGGAGCTTCCAAGGGACGCTACGGTTGGACCTCGTCCCTTTCTTCGAGTTACGCGAGGTACAAAGTAAATTAGTTATTTTTTCGCAAAGTTTTAATTTATGATCATGTCCACACATCATAAGGTTGCATGCTAGATACGTGGTTAAAATAATTTAAGAAATTATTTTATGTTAATTCTTCCGCTGCACGTAAAAATTTAAAATTTTACGAACCCGTATCCTTGTCAACATGCACCCGGTCCCAACAAATTTAACTACTTGAAAACAATCAAATGGTATTTACAATAATGTAAAACGCAAGGAAAAGGAAACTCCCCTTTAGGTTGGGTAGATAACATCTTTGATGTCCACTCCATCCACCTCTAGCTCCTTTAGTTCTTCAAAATATTTCTTGAGCCGGTGACCATTTACTTTCCAGACAAAACCATTAGTCTCATCTTTAATTTCAACAACACCATAGGGAAAAATATTAGTTACAATAAATGGACCTTCCCACCTTGACCTTAACTTACCCTTAATCAACTTGAGCCTTGACTTGTACAATAAGACCTTGTCACCAATTTGAAATTCTTTCCTCACTATGTGTTTATCATGGAAGTTCTTGGTCTTTTCCTTGTAGATCCTTGAGTTCTCAAATGCCTCTAGTCTAATCTCCTCAAGTTCTTGAAGTTGAAGTTTTCTCTCTTCTCCCACCTTGGTAGCATCGAAATTACAAGCCTTCACCGCCCAATATGCTTTGTGCTCTATCTCCATAGGTAGATGACAAGCTTTACCATAGACTAACCGGTAGGGAGACATACCAATTGGTGTCTTGAATGTCGTTCTATAGGCCCAAAGTGTATCATCTAGCCTCTTGCTCCAATCTTTTCTATTCGGCCCAATGGTCTTTTCCAAAATTGCTTTGATTTCTCTATTTGAGATTTCGGCTTGGCCATTTGTTTGGGGATGGTAGGAAGTAGAACCTTGTGTACAACCCCATACTTACTAAGCAAGGTCTTCATGTGTTTGTTGCAAAAGTGAGATCCTTGGTCACTTATTATAGCTCTGGGAATTCCAAACCTGCAAAATATATGTGTCCTGACAAAACTAACAACAACACAAGAGTCATCAATCCTAGAGGGAATGGCCTCCACCCATTTAGAAACATAATCTATAGCAAGTAAAATATATAGATATCCACAGAATGCAGGAAAAGGTCCCATAAAATCAATTCCCCAAACATCAAAAATCTCACAATATAGATAGTCTGCTGGGGCATCTCATTTCTCGCTCCTATGTTACCAATTCGCTGACATCTATCACAATTTTTATAAAACACATATGCATCATGAAATAAGGTGGGCCAATATAAACCACGCTCTAAAACCTTTCTAGTTGTTCTTTGTGGTCCAAAGTGTCTCCCACATGCTGATGAATGGCAAAAAGTAAGAACTAAACAAATCTCATGGTTAGGTATGCATCTCCTTATTATTTGATCATTATAGAATTTCCATAAATACGGGTCATCCCACACATAGAATTTAGCATCACTTTTAAGTTTATCATTTTGAGCTTTAGAAAAGTGTGTAGGAAAAACATGTGCAACTACGAAGTTAACAAGATCTGCATACCAAGGTGACTCACCATGTACTGCAAGGAAATGCTCATCTCTAAAGTCATCATCAATGGTGGAAGTGGATCCATCTCCTTCAATTCTGCTCAGGTGATCCGCAACTAAGTTTTCTTTGCCACTTCTATCTCTGATTTCCAAATCAAATTCCTGGAGTAGAAGCATCCATCTGATTAGCCTAGGCTTAGCATCTGACCTCTTCAATAGGTACTTTAAAGCTGCATGATCAGAAAAAACAATGACATGTGAGCACTATAAATAAAATCTAAAACGGTCTAAAGCAAAAACAATGACAAGAAGCTCCTTTTCAGTGGTGGTATAATTTGCTTGGGCGGCATCTAGGGTCTTGGAGGCATAACATATGACATGAGGTGCTTCATCCACCCTCTGTGCTAGAACAGCTCCTACAGCAAAGTTAGATGCATCACACATTAGTTCAAATGGCAAATTCCAATTAGGTGATTTAATGATAGGAGCTGAGGTAAGAGCCTCCCTGAGTCTGTGAAAAGCTTCTTTGCACTTATCATCAAAACAAAATTCAACATCTTTTTGCAAAAGTTTTGTCAAGGGCCGAGCAATATCGCTAAAGTCTCTAATAAATCTGTAGTAGAATCCTGCATGTCCAAGAAAGGCACGAACATCCCGTACGCATACGGGGTAAGATAAAGAAGAAATAACACTAATTTTAGCAGGATCTACCTCTATACCTCTCCTAGAGATTATGTGTCCTAGTACAATACCATACTCTACCATGAAGTGGCATTTTTCAAAATTAAGCACAAGGTTAGTCTCAATGCAACGGTGTAAAACCCTAGACAAGTTATCTAAACATGAATCAAATGACGTGCCAAAAACTGAAAAGTCATCCATAAAAATCTCTATACAGTGCTCTAACAACTCACCAAATATACTTACCATGCATCGCTGAAACGTTCCTGGAGCGTTGCAGAGTCCAAATGGCATCCGTCGGTAGGCAAAAGTACCAAAGGGACAAGTGAAGGTAGTCTTCTCCTGGTCCTCTGGATCTATACAAATCTAGAAGTAGCCTGAGTACCCATCCAAGAAGTAGTAATGGGACTTCCCTGCCAGTCTCTCAAGCATCTGATCAATAAAGGGCAAAGGGAAATGATCCTTCCTCATGACTTGATTAAGCTTCCGGTAGTCAATGCATACTCTCCATGAATTTTTGACTCTGGTGGGCACTAGTTCATTACTTGCATTTTCCACCACTGTAACTCCAGACTTTTTGGGCACCACATGTATGGGACTAACCCACTGACTATCAGAAATAGGGTAAATGATCCCTGCCTGTAGTAGTCGAGTCACCTCTTTCTTAACAACATCCAAAATGAGTGGATTAAGTCTCCTTTGTGGCTGCCTCACTGGTTTACCATTTTCTTCCAAGAATATCCTGTGCATGCAGATAGCTAGGCTAATACCTGGTATGTTTGATAAAGTCCACCCAATAGCTTTCTTGTGATGCTTCAAGACTTGCAATAAATTTTCTTCCTACTCTGATTCCAAGTGTTGTGCGATGATAACTAAAAAATTCTGCTCCTCTCCTAGAAAAACATACTTCAGATGATCTGGTAGTGGCTTGAGTTCAATCTGGGCCTGCTCAGAAGGTATGAGTGATCCTTGGGGCTCAGTGCAATCCCCTACACTATCACACCTAAATTCTGAATCCTCTGAAATATCAATAGAAATAGGTGATCCTTGGGGCTCTGTGCAATCCCCTACACCTAGAAAATTCTCTCCAGCTGGAAGTAGATCTGAAATACCCTCTGAAATGTCCTAAGCCTCAATAGCAAATACATCCTCAGCCTCTTCTGAACTGCCAACTCCTCTGGAAATATCAAATGAAACTCCCTCAGCCAATATATCTGCATCATCTAACTCCTCCAAGATACCAATATTGCTCATAATGGAGTGGTCCTCTCTAGGGTGCTTCATGGCATCAAAAATGCTGAATTGGACTACTGTGTCTCCAATTTCCATCGAAAGTGTGCCAGCATAAACATCTATCTTTATTCTCGCAGTCTTCAGAAATGGCCTTCCTAAAATGAGTGGAGATCTGTGTGTAAAGTAGTCTCCCTCCATATCCAGAATGTAAAAATCTGCAGGAAATATCAGCTTCTTTACCTTTACCAACACATCTTCAATTATACCGGCTGGGTGGGTCTGACTCCGGTCTGCTAACTGAATCACCACTCCAGTAGGCTGTAGAGGGCCTATGCCAAGCATCTGGAAGACTGATCTGGGCATTACATTCATGGAAGCTCCTAAATCCAACATAGCATCATGGAACATGGTCCTCCCTATCTCACAAGATACAGTAAACACCCCTGGGTCTTCACACTTCTGAGGGATGGCATGGATAAGTGCTGAAATATTTTTTCCCCAAGCTGACCAACTCATTCTCCTTAAGCTTCTTCTTGTGAACGCATAAATCTTTCAGGAATTTTGCATACTTAGGAATCTGTTTTATCATGGTCAGTAAGGGTACATTGATCTCCACTTTACTAACCAATTTCACTAGCTCATTATATTCCTTAGTTTTCTCCTCCTCCACTTGCTTCTTAGCTTGGTTTTTGCGCTGAGGGAATGGCAAAGGAACTCTCATTTCTTCCTCTTGAACCGAAAGTTGAGGGGCTAAAATTTGGACTGATTTCTCCACTGAAGTAGCTGCTGTAAATCCATTTTTACCACTGATTTCTCCCTCATTTTCCACCAAAATCAAAGGAATATTTGATGAAGGAATTAGGCTTGGACTAGGGGTGGAACCAACTGAATTTGAAGTGATTTCAGGGTTGTTTGGGGCTGGAAATGAAGTTGCTGTCCTGTTTTCAGAAAATCAGCTCTTGGACCATTTGGAGTTGAAGCCACCTTCCCACTCCTCAAGGTAATAGCACTAACGTTCCCCTTTGGGTTTGGAGTAGCCTGAGAAGGTAGTTGGCTTGATCCTTGAGCTTGCATTTGATTCATCCCACTAGCCAATTGTCTAATTTGTCTTTTATGGTTTTGTATGGTGGGATCATTTCTTTGTTGTTGCAAAAGTTGTTCAAGCATCTCTTCTATCCTTTATTGTTGCGCATTTCCACCACTAGAGCCTCCATAGCCCCCTTGATTAGCATGAGGCTTTGATTGGCTTTGAAATGATGATTGAGGTGGTTGAAATTGTTGAACTTGTTGTGATCCTTGAAATTAGGGTTATTGGGGCTGATTATATGGCTGAAATGGTTGAGAAAATTGCTGAAAATTCTACTGAGAACTTGGTTGAAATGGTTGAGAATTATAACTGAAAATTCTAAGGTTGAGGTTGCAATTGTGGTTGTAAGGGCTGAAATTGTGTGGGCTGGAAATTCTGATTTGAGGGCTGAAAACATGGGTTGAATGGTTGGAATCCCTGCTGTGAGAACTGATTTTGTGGCTGGTAATTCGAACTTCCTTGAAACCCTTGTTGATTCACTTGAAAAGGTAGCTGATTTCCTTGATAGGGTTGTTGAAATTGTTGTAAAGGTTGTTGAAATGGCTGAAATTGTTGTTGTCCTTGCTGAACTTGCTGGAAATTCGATTGGGGCTGTTGATAGGGCTGTGGTTATAGGTTTTGCTGATAAAAAGAATTGTCATACTTCAAGTTTGGACGATCCCTCCAACCTGGATTGTAGGTAGACGAGTAGGGGTTGTTTTTGGCTTGGAATTGTCCCCTAGTCAATGCAGCTAATGTCTCATCTTGTTGGAGGTTAGGACATAGATCTGAGTTGTGGTCTTGGCTTGAACAAATACTGCATAACCTCATCACTTGGCTTGAAGGTGGTGGTACTGAGAAATTCTAATTTTGACTCACATTATTTAGAGTCATTTGCTTCACCAGGGATGTGAGCTCTATCAATGAATTCTTGATTTCCTTCTGCTCATTTGATACCATCTGAACTTCATTAACTCCCCTAGTGGACAAAGCTCTACTCCCAAATTACTGTGAGTTCTCTGCCATATTTGAAATTAGCTCCCTAGCTTGATCTGGTGTTTTGTTTACTAGCGCACCTCCTGCTGCAGCATCTATCATAATCCGATCCATCTGAAGAAGTCCCTCATAAAAATACTGAATGAGTAGCTGCTCACTAATCTGGTGTTGTGGGCAGCTAGAACAAAGTTTGTTGAACCTTTCCCAGTAGTCATACAAAATTTCTCCCACTACTTACTGTATACCATATATGCTCTTCCTGATAATCGCAGTCCTAGATGCTGGAAAGTATTTCTCCAAGAATGCTTTCTTCATAGAAATCCAGCTAGAAATGTACCCAGTAGATAGGTAGGAAAACCAATCCTTTGCTGCTCTAGTCAATGAAAATGGAAATGCCCTTAGCTTGATATCTTCCTCTGAAATCCCCTCAGGCTTCATGGTGGAGCAGACAACGTGAAACTCATATAAATGTCTGTTGGGATCCTCTCCAGACTGACCTTGAAATTTGGGAAAGAGATGAATAAGTCCTAATCTTAATTCAAAATCTCCAGTGAGCTCTGGGTAGGCAATGCAGGAGTACTGAAAGGCATCATCTGGTGCTGCTAGTTCCTTCATAGTTTTCTGGTGGTCTGCCATAGGATCAACTGAATAAGCAGGAATAGGCTAAGTAGGAGTAATGTCAAAAACCTCTGAAACACTGAGTTGATTCCTCCTGGCTCTGAAAGTTCTTTCAATTTCAGGATCAAAGTTTTCAAGAATACCACCTGCAGATCTAGTCATACACAAATACAAAAAATCGCAGCAAATGTATACAAAAGAATAAAACAAATAGTATGGATCACAAAATATAGAGATAAGCACAAAAATGGGTCACAAGATATGAAATAAGCACACAAGCTAAATCAAACAAACTCAACTTGTGTTCCCCGGCAACGGCACCAAAAATTTGATGGGTCCCAAAATAGATGTCATGAATGGGGGCCTCAAATTTAGAAATTTATAAAGCTGAAAACCCTTGCTAGCAATTAGAAATGTAGAATAGGGGCCTCAGGTTGTATTTTTTTCCAAGGACTAGTCGTGAGTATTTGAATCGAGCTTGAAAGTTATTTGTCGTTAAATGATTTGGGTTTTCGGGATAGAATGGGGTTTTGTTTTGCAAATAGTATGAATAAGCAGTAGGAAAATGAGCTTAGCTAAACAAATAAGCCCTAAGAAGTTTCAAGATCTACACTTAGTCAAATTGAAAGCTATTAAAGAACCTAACTTAACACTAATTGAGAATCAAGCAATTCAATTGGATATTATGAAACTAAGACTCTAGAACCGACAATTTAGTAAAAGAACTTGCAAAATTAAGCTAAATTGCAGTAGTCAAAATTGGAACAAGTGTTGCTACGGAAACAGGACCTAAAAGGGACAATTCTCTGCTTGATCGGTCGGCAATCCGATCAGAGGTCAGCCTGATCGGTCTGAGTGTCCGATCAGGTGGAGTCTGGATCGGTCGATGATCCGATCAATACCTGATAACAGCTGATACAAAGCACAATTACTCATAAGCAAAATTCAGAAATGGAAATCTAACAATTAAGAACTCCAGATCAGATTCGTCACTAAGGGATGCTTCTTCTTGTCAGCCAAGAACCGATCCAAGAACCCATTGATCGAAAATCAACAAGATCGAACTCCTTCGATCGATTTGCGTCCGATTAGTGAACTGGCTGTAATCTCCCTCCCTTTCCTTTCTCCTCGATCAACTGATGCAACTCCAGCTCAGAAACTCCAAGTGCCAAGCAGAGAACCCCTCTGTACTCAACCGCTGAAGGTTCCAATCAACGAAGACAGTGATCAAGCGAGAATGGATTTGGCGGAGCAGAACTTGGTGAGACCCTCGCCAAAGCTTGTCAGCAGCAGATTTGTAGCAGATCACATGAAGAACAGACCTTGATGATCCGAAGCCTTGAAGAGATCACGATCTGGAGTGGTCGCCCACAACAATCGAAAAGGAACGGAGAAGAACAACGAAGAACACTGGAGCAGAGAATTCGTGACGATGACGAAGCACGGAGGGAATTCTATTTTAATCAATTGACTTTGAATTTGGACGGCTATGATTACTCCGATCCCATCCAACGGTCGGATCAAGTCAAATCGAACCCAAACATCCCAAATCTTGATCAAGGGCTCTGATCTACTACTCCTTAGCTCGGATCACTCAGATCTAAAGCGGGTGGCTCAGATCTTCTCTTCTCTAGCTTAGACGGTCTAGATCCTCTATTGCTTGATCCAACGGCTAAATTAACTCTGATCTGGCCCAAACTTTCACATCTTGATCCATGAATTTGATTAAGTCTATCTTGAGCTTGGATCGACCAGAAGTTGGAGGATGGCTTAGATCTAACCGTTCTCTTGAATGGGCGACCCATATTAACCCGATGCTTGATCCATTTGATCCGGATTCAATTCTGACCCAAGTTTAACCCAATATGATCCAGGTCCATGATCATCTGATCCCTACAAAATGATATTAAATTTTAGTGCCAAAACATCTCAAATATAGAAAGAATTGAATTTTAAGATAAAATGGAGGCAATCCATGAAACCTCATATAATGCAAACTTATGCATATGAATAGTGGATCAAAACATGGATTTGAAGGCCTAATTTAACCAACAAAATGAAAGTTATCAATGACCGCTTTGGCTTTGACTTTGGGTGCCCGGGACCTCCTGGGAGCCTAGCCCAGTGTGGTTTCGAAGCAGTCTTCCTTCTTGGTAGTTTTGGCCTTGACCTTGGGCACCCGTGGCCTCCCGGGCGCCTAGCCCAATGAGCCACACCACTCCTTTGGGGCGTCTGAGCTGTAGAAACACAATCTTCGGTCCCTGTAACCAAGGTTAGTTCCAAAACAAACCAAGCAAGAGTGTTAGTCATTATTTACAGCCGTAGCTGTCTTGGTTCTGACTTCGATTCTCCCAAATGGAACCCTAGGTCGAACCAACGCCTACTGTTCCCTCGACGGGGAATGCGTCCTCACCTACTCCTCTCAGGAGAGTTTACCTTTTGCCAACCGGCTCCTCCGGTTGGACTTTTGCCCAATCCACCTGACCAGGTCTTCGTGCCCAACTTCTGGTCAGGTCTTCTTGCCCAACTTCCGGTCAGTTCTTCGGTGCCCAGCCCCTTGCCAGGACTTCTTGCCCAGTCCTCGACCAGGACTTCTTTGCCCGACTTCCTGTCAGGTCTTCTTGCCCAGTCCTTGACCAGGACTTCTTTGCCCGACTTCCGGTCAGGTCTTCTTACCCAGTCCTTGACCAGGACTTCTTTGCCTAGTGTACCTAGGACTTCTTCCTGCACACTCAGTGAACAAGTTAGATCACAATAACATCTTAACTTCTGAACCCTTTGCCATTATCAAAACCCAGGTTTGACATAGGTGCTACCTACACCAACAATCTCCCCCTTTTTGATTTATGGCAACACAGTTCAAAAAGTTAAGTTAATGAAGCAAGTAAATACACTTAATTTCCTCCCCCTGGAAGAAATTCTCCCCATGAGTTTTTCAAGATTACGTGGGGTTTTTTGAAAACATTTCTAAGTCCTTGTTTGAAAAGATTTTTCAGGTTTTCAACACTTAGAAAATTTTCAAAAGAGATTTTCAAGTTAGAAAAATTTTCCAAAAAAATTTTTGAGCACTTAGAAAATTTTTCAAAACATTGTTGAAGTTTAACACTTAGAAAATTTTCAAGACAAATTTGAAGCTTAACACTTAGAAAATTTTTCAAAAATAATTTTGAAGTTTAACACTAAGAAATTTTCAAAACAATTTTGAAGTTTAACACTTAGAAAATTTTCAAAACAATTTTGAGATTAACACTTAGAAAATTTTCCAAAAATAATTTTGAAATTTAAGTACTTAGAAAATTTTCAAAATCTTTTTGAAGTTTAACACTTAGAAAATTTTCAAAACAATTTTGAGTTTAAGTACTTAGAAAATTTTTAAAATCTTTTTGAGTTTAAGTGCTTTGAAAACTTTCCAAAAAGAGTTTTGAATTACTTTACTTTTTGTAAAAGGAGATAAAGGTTTTTGAGAAAAAATAATCTAATTTAGAAAAAAAATTCTCTCCTTTCCAATCTCTCCCCCTTTGCCATATATTAAAAAAATATAGCAAAAAATTGAGTATGGAATGTAAAGTGCTGTATTGAACCAATTCTATGCATAAACTGGACCAAATCAATTTAAACTTTCTCTTTCAGGTCCTGTCTAACCTAGTTAGCTACTTACTAACTGTTATAAACAGTAGCTTTCGCTAGGGTTAGTCAAGTTAAGTAATTTGATCAAGTTAGATTTTCTAAGCTTGACACATAACCTGATTAATGTTCAATTGGTATTTATTACCGCAATTACTACAGATGCATTGACTTAAAGCATCTTGAATCAAGGCATAGACCTAAGCATCTCAACCCAGTCTAGGTTATCAATCAAAAGTACTCTAACGTGCTTGTGAGATGCTGGCTTCTAGATCTATAGGTGCATGCAGTTCTAGGGTTAGTGCCTAAGCTAAGTCCATTTGCGAAAAAGCCCTAGTTTTAAAGGGGATAAGTTTTTCAAAAAAAAACTAAGTCGGAAATCATTTTAAATTTCAAGATAAAAATGATTTTTCAAATATATTTAAATAACAAATAAGAAATAAAATAGTTTTGAACAGAAAACCTAAGTAGAGCAGTCCTATTGTACTAAGTATAACATTCATTTAGTAGCTGGTAAAAGGCAGATAACTCATCAAGCAAACAGCTAGCAACTAGATATGATAAGTGCATAAAAGTCAACTTATCAAAGTAAGGACCAGCACAGTCAAACATGAGTCAAGCACAAGTCAATAGTACAATAAGGCAGCTGAAATAATTTGGAGTCTAGGAGGAGGGGCCCAGAGGAAAGAATGGACCGGGCTGCCAAGATTGGAACATGGAAATTATCTCATTATGTCGGGCCTGATTTGCCTCATGTTCGGCTCGGAGGGCATCCATGTACTCCATGTGATGTGCCTCTTTTGCCTAGCGATTGGCTCAAATAGCTTCCATGTGCTCGTCATGGTAGGCTCGGTTTACATCGTGCTCTGCTTGAATCGCGCCGACCAACTCGATGTGGTGGGCCTCCTCCTCCTCTCGGAGGCTATGGATCTCTATCTGAAGTAGTGTCAGTCTCTCGTCGATCGTCGGAGATGGGGGCTCATCCAAGTGCTTCTGAATCTCAGCAGCGAGATATGAGACATCGACCTCTACCTCCTCATTGGAATCGATCTGGGCTCCGGCTCTCTGGCGTCTCCATGATAGACCCCCGGTAACCGAGACCTCTATGTCCGCTAGGGAAAAATTTCTATACCCAATTTCGTCAAATTCGGTCATCGTGGTCATCACTCCAATGGTAATATCGCGACCATGATGGTGAAGAAGAGAAGTGATGATGTGGCAGTAAGGGGTGCGTACTCGACCCTGAGTCGTAACACTGGACGCATAGAGAATGGTGTGGAA
Organism: Boesenbergia rotunda; assembly: GCA_024364735.1. Taxonomy (NCBI): domain Eukaryota; kingdom Viridiplantae; phylum Streptophyta; class Magnoliopsida; order Zingiberales; family Zingiberaceae; genus Boesenbergia; species Boesenbergia rotunda. Next base: position 264,632 of record JAGFNQ010008384.1, on the reverse strand, counting down.
CATATGAAGTCCAATATCTATGTCTAAGTGATGGATCATAGCGTACAGTAAGAAGGTATGGAATGGTCGCATAGTCGCGACATCCCTAGTGGTCAAGGGAAGAATGCAACGGACCAGAACTCTATAAAGAGCGTAGTCCTGGACCTGGAGATCTACTGACTGAAACCGTCTAACCAAAGGATTTCGGGCATCTCTATAGAAATATGAATAAAGGATGTCCAGATCAATATGGGAGTAGGGAGGAGCAAAGGGAGGGCCTCTCGGAGGGTAACAGCAGAACGTGGACTGGGAAGGTCGTAGTCCAAGGAATCTATTAAACAACGAGGGTGTGATAATCAAAGGCATCCCCTATATTGTGGAGATATAGCTAAGGTCATCTTGTCTGACTAGGTTGTTGTAAAACTCTACACATAGGGTCGTGTTCACAGGATGGGTGCAGAAGACAAGATGGTCAAGCTAATAGAAATTGATGACGTCCATAGCTACTGGACAGGACTGAGTAAAAAATTGCCTATTTAAGAAACTTGTTTTGATCAGTTTGTAGGTCATCCTAGCGAACTTATTGAATAGTTCTAAGGTTGGAAACCTAGGGTCCGGGCTAGGCTCGGTCCCTGGGTTGGGTTGATTAGCACAACGTTTTCTAAAATAATAAGGAAAATGCATTTAAGCAGCATAATAATAATAAACAAATTAATTATAAATGCATAAAAATGATACCGGGGAGCCATGGTTGAGGTTGGACGTTTGAGAAGGGCTTTCGGGCGCCTTGGGAGGAGAAGAGTTAGGGAGGAGGTTTGTCTTTGGGGTGGCAAATGAAGGGGGAATCGGTGGCCTTATATAGAGGTTGGTCGGTCGCCCGGGAGGTCTCGGGCGCCTGGTTTAGGTGTCAGCTGTCTTCGGCAGCTTTTGCTGCCTTGACTGTTGGCCTTGGGGGTGCCCGTGAGGCCCCGGGCGCCTATAGTCAGCTGTCACTTATGGCAGCTTTTGCTGCCATAAATGGAGATAAAGACCTAGGCGCTCGATGGGTCACGGGCACCCGGGTCAGCTGGGTAGGGTTGACAGCTTTTGCTGTCTTAGTCGAAGAGAATGTTGAGGGTGCCCGAAAGGTCACGGGCGCCCGAGCTGACCATGGTTTGACTATTGACCAGTTTGACCGTTTGACCAGGTTTGACTATTTTGACCTAGTTTGACTCTTTTGACCAAGCAACAATTAAGTCAATTAAGCTCTAAATTACATGATTCAATGTTTTTACTTGACAAAAGTACAGAAACCAGATGAATTTTGAGTTAAGTTAAGTCCTAACCATCTCACCCGGTCTATAGTTGTCAATCAAGTTGACCTTATGGGTTTTGTGAGACTGGTTTTAACAGAAGTAAAGGTTTTATTTAAAAAAAACATGATTAATTTTGAAAAGTTGAATTAATTTTGAAAACAGTTTAATTGAATTTTAATTTTTTTTAAAAGTGGTTGAATCAAAGATTAATTAAAATTTGTGTTAGATTCCAATCTGACAATAGTAAAGTGAATTTGATTTTCAATAATCGGCTTCCAGGTCTTGGCGAGGCACTAGGCCTTCTTTGGCCGAAGCCTTATTGGATCATCAACCCTTTCCTTGACAAAGCCTTTTATTGAAAATTTATTTCAAGTTACTCCTTAAAAGATTTTGGTCTAACTAGTTTGGATTTTGGATCGGTAGCTTCGGCTAGTTCCGCCAAGATGGCTTCCCTAATGTACTATCATCTCACCTCCACTCAATACTATGTTATTCAAATTTCAATTAAATCATTTCAGTCCTTAGTCTAACAAGTCTTAGGTCTATGTATGATACTTTGCACAAATAAATAAATAATCAACCATGCAATTAAAACTAAGAAATAAAAGAAATTTATCTAATTATGAAAATCGTTTTTAAGTTGGCTCCCCCTGGACTAAAGCCACGATAATGGTTAGGCATGATATGAATCTTGTCCTTGGGGATCCAATACTGGTTTGGTCCAGCCTGGTTATTCAAGCAATGTTTTGGTACCCATGCTTGAACTTTGGGTCTAGATTAGTTCAATACAGCATAGTATGGTCGTTGTCTTGACTTGGTTCGATACACTAACCCGGATCGATTTAGAACGGACTTCTGTTTTCCAAGGATCATGTCAAGACCCTTGGAACCCGAAGTAAATCATTCTAAAGCCGCTCTAAGGTCCTTAACTTGAGTTTTCAAGGAGGAGTTCTCTTTCTCAAGCTTTTCAACTTGAGTAAAGGTTCCTTCTTGAACCCTCTCGGTCAAGGATCTAGAGTCAGCTCCCTCTTTTAGGAGTTTTACTTCCTGTCAGAGGGACTCGACTCGGGTTTTGTCTTTCGCCAAGTTACGAGATAAGTAAGCAATTAACTTTGATAATTCAACTTCAGAATAACCACTTACCGTTATTTTATCGTTTTCCGAAATTGTGAGCCTTCCGTCATCCGGCTCCGATTCCGATCCAGTGTCGATGTCTTCCGAAGCAGTTAAGGCAAGAAGGTTTGACTGTGGTGCCTCTTCTTCTTCTTTGGAGGAAGATTCGTCCCACGTGGCTTGAAGAGCCTTCTTCCTTCAAGTCTTCTTAACTTCCTTTAGATTGGGGCACTCCGATTTGTAGTGTCCCTTCTTGTTGCATTCGTAGCAGGTCACATTTGGTTTGGTCTTTGAAGGTTCAGCTGGATCTTCCTTTCTTCGGCTGGCTTTTCTTCTGTTGGTCGGATGCTTCAGCTCCTTATAGTAGTCCTGGGCTAGCCGAACCAGCTTGGGTTGATCCCCTTCACTATCTTCTAAGTCTGAGTCTGAGTCAGACTCGGGTGCAGGTTGAGGCTTTTTCTTGGCTACCTTTCCTTGGGTTTTACCTGCAAGAAAAGCAATACCTTTCTCGGCCAAAGTACAATTAGTCTGCTCATGTAACTCTAATTCAGAAAATAATTCATCTAATCTTATTTTAAAAATATCCCTAGAAACTTTGTAAGCATCTACCATAGATGCTGACAGAGTATTTCTTGGGAAAGCATTTAGGGTATACCTGATAAGGTCACAATTTTCTACCTTGTGACCGATTGTGTGCAAACCGTTCATCAGCTCCTAGATTCTGGCGTGGAGCTGTGCTGCTGATTCACCTTCGTTCATTTTTATTATGTACAATTTGTTCAGCAGTAGGTCCCTTTTGCTGATTCTGGTGTCGGAGGTACCTTCGTGCAACTCAATCAGCTTGCTCCAGAGTTCTTTGGCGCTGTTGAAGGGACCCACCCGATTCAGTTCTTCTTTGGTTAATCCACACTGCAATGTCTGGGTTGCCTTTGCATCAGCCTCAATCTTTTTTACAGCGAGGCGTCCCATTCTGTGTAGTGTTGTGCCACTCCTTCAGCATTCTTGGGGATTTCAAGGCCAGATTGGATAATAATCCACATATCCACCTGAGTTTTCAGGTGGACTTCCATCCGACTCTTCCAGTAGGGGAAGTCTTCTCCACTGAAGAGTGGTGGTCTGGCTGTGCTGAAACCCTCTTGCATGGCCATAATAATTTTGTTGAAAAACAAAAAGAAACAAAGAAACTCAGTCCCAAGACTTGGTCTTGGATTAGTACTACGGGAAAAAAATAATTGAATTGAAAACGATCTAGTGGTGTTGCACCAACCTCGATTAACGAGAAAAATTCGAAAAAGAAATAAAAAAATTTCGTTACATCTGAAAAAATTCTCAAATTGGTGGTTGCACCAGATTTGAGCCACCCGCTCTGATACCACTTGTTGGATCGAGGAAAACGATAGAGGGGGGGTGAATATCGTTAAAAACTTTTCGGACTAAGAAAGAGTATATACGCAGAGGAAAGAAATAAATTGCACAAGAACACTGACGGGCCCAAACTATGTGTCACAAAAGTAGGCCTCAAATTTAGAATTTATAAACTAAATGCTGGAAACCCTTTTACAATCAAAAATATGGAAATGTAATATAGGGGCCACAGGTCGTATTTTTCTCGGGGATAGTTGTCTAGTTTGATTCAAACTTGTGTTTATGTATCGTTTTTGTTTTGGGTTTCGAAATAAGGGAATGGAATTTGGTTTGTAATTGAAAATTAAAATGAAAGGAAAATAAAGAAAATGAGTAATGGAACTAAACGAAGAGATGGCACTAAAAGCTCAATTAACGGAAGCCAAATCAAACAAGGAACTTATCCTAATTGGAAAACCAAATCTAAATTCAAATTTCAACCAAACACTAATCTGAAATATAGATTCAGTTATGGCAATTTTCGGAATCAAACAAATTAAGACAAATCAATACAAAGCAAATGTCGAATTTACACTAGCAACAATTATCAACTTAGCATAAACTGTTTTTGAATGCCAACCACTGCCTAACAGAGATTCAGAAATAAGCGAATGCGAACTGATTGATCGTAACACAATCTTATACCATGACAGGAAGCTAAATTCGGATACAATTGGGTCCAATTCAATTGGCACGCAAGGGAAATCCTTTGTGCCAACTAATAGCTCTAAATTCGGAATTAAATGATCTTCAAACTCAACTTCTCTTTTCTTTTTAAAACTGATGGGTTCGATTGGAAAAACAAAAATATTAGGACAGAGCTAAGCAAGATTAAGGCAAAGAATAGAAACTGAAAGCCAATCTAGAGAAGCACAAATTCGGAAATGGATTAAGTAGAAAACAGATTGGATTTTTCTTTTCAGATTTTAGATGGCACACCACAATGGAATTGATGCTCAAAACTTAAAGTTAATGCTATTTTAAACCAAACACACTATCTATCTACTACTAAAGCAGGAATCAACTTCTAAGAAACTCAAAAACAACTTAAGGAAAGGAATTCTAAATCAAATTCAGAAACTGAAAAGTTGTGTAGAAATCACTTGGCACGCTAGCTGATACTTGGCACGCAAGAAATTTAACAAGAACTAAACTGAAAATTGAGCTATTCATTCACTAAACAAGTCCCTAAATTACTCTACTTGCAGAATTGAAGCTAACTTATGGCTAACAACTTAAAAATCGAAATATTCAGTAACTAAACAGAAAAACAGGACAGATTCGGCTAAATCGAAAATTACAGCTAAAGAACTACAATTAACTAGCTAAACTAATCCTCAACTCCTTCCTCAGTTCAAGGACTTCTTGGTTGTCAGTCAAGAGCCGGCTTCGAACCCCTAGGCTCGGCAAATCAAGGGAAATCCATTTCTGAAGTTGATTCTGCCGAAAATCTGCACTTGTTGGAAACTTTGATCCGATTCACTTTTTCTCTGATGGATGAGCTGCGATGTTGATTTGGGGAGCTTCAGAGGCCACTTGAGAACCCCTACAAGTGGTTCTGAAACTTGGGAATGGATTGCGGAAGAGAAACCAATGATCGGACTGAGGAACTGCCGAAACCCTCAAGCACTCCCTATTCCGGCGCAAATGGACAGAATTCTTCAAGGAATTGATCTCCAGAGACTCAGAACTCGATCTGGAATGGTAGATGAGGTGGTCACGCCTTCATGGAAACAAGAATTTTCGAAATTGATGAAGAACTGATGAAGAAACGCGAAGAACAGTGGAGGCTGGCTGAAGACGCGACAAAGCTTGCTGCGCAGGAAAATTTCCTTAAATAATAACCAGTGGACGGCTCAGATTTGTTTGCTTCAATCCAACGGCTGATTTTCATCTGATTTGAGCCAAACTTTGATGATGGTGATCTGAGGTCAGGATCTACCTCGTGGTAGCTCGGATCCTCCAGATATGCAACGGACGGTCCAGATCAACTCTATCTGTGATTGGACGCTCTAGAGCCCTCCAAGCTTGATCCAACGGTTGATTGAGCTCTGATTGTGGTGAAACCTTCAGATCTTGATCAGGGTGCTTGATCAACCCTAGCCCTAGCTCGGATGGCTTCAGATCATCCCGGATGGCTCAGATCTAGCCGCTTTCGAATCGAACGGCCCAGATTTAATCGTGATCTTGATAATCTGATCCGGGTCGCTTCCGACTCGAGTTTGACCCAATATGCTCTAGGTCCAGGAACCTTTCATGCCTACAAAAATAAATCAAGAATTTAGTGGCCAATTAACTCAAATATGTGTAATTTTGCATTTAAGTCTAAAATATGAATAAGTTCTAAAACCTAGGCAATTTCACAATTTTGGCAATAAAAACATAGATCAAATAGGGATTTAAGCAACTCAAATGATCAATAAAATGGAATCTATCAACTCCCCCACACTTGAGCTTGAGCGTCTCGCGAAAACAGTAAAGATGTATCCCCTAGATTTACTTAAGCATAATTAGAAACAATTGAAAAGAAATTACCTAGGGTTGCCAATTCTCATAAATCTAAGCTCTATGGATTACTATCTTGTCCTTAAATCAACAACTTAGCCCTTTCATCCATCATGAGTCATTAAGATGAATTTAAATCACTAGCCTTTCAAGGAAAATAGTGGTGGCTCTCTCCTTAATTTCTAAGTTGATGATGGAAGTGGAGCTCACTCAAACACACATGCTTCTTGCACTACCATAGGCTTGCTTATTATCTACTCTCTACCATTTATCATGATTGGGATCAACATCTACAAAAACAAGTGAAAAAACAAGTAAATGGTAAGGTGTGAAATATAAGTCAAGGGAAAGAAAAAATTGATAAGGTGGAAGACTTGGTTGCTTGGGGATATTTTTGATGCTCTTTGCTCTCCATGCAGTCCCCTAATGATCTCAAAAATGTTGTGACTTCAAACTTAAATATTTTCCTTGGATTTGGATGAAGAACCTTCCTTGGTTCAATGTGCCAATTTCTTATCTATTTGCCAATATGTCTTCCTTCTTTTTCTGACTTTTGGTTTCTTCCCTTCTCCTTTTCTAATGAAATCAGAATAATGGTAGAACAATTTTTCAATTTGGATGAGAAAAGCTTCACTTGATTCAATGGTGCCGAAACTTCCGATTTGTGTGCCATCTTGTTTCTCTCTTCTTTCCTTCTTCTCCACTTTAAACTTCTAATAACCATTTGTTCTTCTTAGATCTGAAATTGAATGTGCACCTTCAACTTCAGATTCATTTTACACTTAATATCATGATTCATAGCTCCTCAAAAGATTTGGGCATTCTCAGAATTTCTTCTCAGCTTTTGGTCAGATTATACAGCTGCAGTTCATCTTGTTTCTGCTGCATCCATTCCAAAATTGCTCAGAATTTATGCCATTGTCCCACTGCAATTCAGCTACATCATTTCAGAAATTCTAAATCAATTCAGCTTCAATTCGGCTTCAAATGGAGGTCCAATTCCAGCCTTCGGCAGCAATTTCTAGCTCAGATTCAGCTCAGCTTCAATCTAATTTGCTTGTATCATTCAGCAGCTTTCAGCTTCAGATTTCGGGAACAAACATTGCAATGCATTTCAGACTCTTTCCTCAGCTTTATTCCAGAGATTTTACACTGCTTTCCAGCTTTGCGCAGAGTTTTCAGATAAGTTTTCAGCTAATTCTCAGCCTTGTGCAGCTTTGTTCAGCTTCTCATTAGCTTCTGATCAGCTTCACAACCTTCAATTCAGACTTGGTGGCAATCTTTTCAGGCTGTTCAGATTTCTTCAGTCCTCTAAATCAGTCTTCATGCAGAATTTACAGCCTTAACAATTTAAATCCAGCTCATTTGATACCAACTGCACAAAAAGGTATTGCTGATTTCATCTTTTGCTTGCTCTCAGTTTGTGCTCAGCCTTCAAACATCTAATTTCTTTACAGCAGTAGTATCAAATGGATCATCTTTCTCAGCTTCTTTCGAATTGGGAACAACTGATTTCAGACCTTCTGTTCTCTATTCCTTTCAGATATCATCCTCAACTCAATTCTGCTTCAGCTCCTAGCAATTTCCCAATTCAGCCTCACAATTCTGCTATTAGATGTGCCAATTCAGACCTCGGCACAACTGTTATCAATCTGGCATCACCAACTTGATAATATGCACTTCATTTACAGATTTATGTAGACTGGTTTCCCGACTTCTTTTCAGATATTCTTTTCCAGCTTCAATTCCAGCACAAACTTGTCTTCAATTCTGCACTTACTCAGAATTTCTGCAAGCTCAGATTTTCTGCTACCACAGCTTCAGATTTTTTTTTTTTCTCAGCTACAATTCAGATCTTCAGTCCTCAATTCAGCTTCCTACACAACATTTTGACTTCCATGATTCCAACTCCAAAACTTGCTGACCAAACCATGCTTCATAGATGTCTTCTTAGTACAGATTTTTAGATGCTCTTCACTTGTCAAAGATTTTTAGATCTCTTTGTTATTGCACAGATTTTCCAGCTTGTTTTCTTCATTCATCAGTCCTAGAATTCATCCCTCGGCAGGCTCTGTGATCAGCACTTCATTACTTGACTCCATCCAAATTTAGTTTCCATTTGATATTAATCTGTGCCAAGTCTCAACCACAGTCCTAGCCCTTAAAATCTGAATTTCTTGCTCTGTCCCTGTCTTGGCGAATTTTAAAACTCAGCTTGTGGCCAGCAGTCTTGCAGCTCACTTTGTGCTTGAATTCAGATTCTTCAGCTCCAAAATTCTTATCAGAATTAGTTCCAATTCACACTGCCATGAGCCTCAAATGAATTGCTATTCTCTACTTGACTCTACATTTAATTTGTTGCTGCCCTTCTTAAGTTCTGCATCCATGTTTCGATCAATGAATCCATTTCCAAGTTGATACAATGGTCTCAGATTTTCTTCTTTTCTGTTTCTTCAGTTTTGAAATGGCACAAATTTCTTCCACCGAATTCAAACTTGCTCCAAATTATTTGGATCTTCCAATTGATGGTCAAGAATCTTCAATTGTTTGCAATCTTCCATCTCTCTTGCTCATTTTTAACTCCAAACTCACTCACTTGGCACAAAAATTTTTTTTTTTTCCGAATTGATGATGCTTATTGATGAAAACTTCTTCCAAATCACCAATCACTCCCCCCACACTTAATTCTTTGTCCGTCTCGGGCAAAATCGCATCAAGAAAACATCCCAAGCAAACAAATCCATAGAAAAATTATTGGGGTTAGAATTAGGAATAAGGAGAGACAATTCAAGAAGAGTATGTATCAAACATGATCATGGAAAAATGGACACAATAGGATTAGTCTTCATAAATGTGATCCAATCAACGAAATATGGTTTTAAAAGAACCTAAGCAAGTTCTAGAGTTCAATAACATATGTGTCACAAATAAGGCTAATCTCACTAGGTAAAAACCATTCATCTCAAATTCTCAATTAAGAATCCAACGCCAAGTAGTACTCAATATTCAAGATTTCATCCATAAACTCAAATCCTAAGTTTTGGCAACCAAATTTAATTTATTTTCAAAAGACTCTAACATGGCATGAAGAAAATCTAAAGGGATGCATTTATTTCTACTCATGTAAGGAAAAGTGCTAAAAGCATAAGAAATGATATTTACAATGATTCTATTTATTCATGTCATGTATCTTAAGCATTTATTTATTAACAAGATCTCATTTTAAGAGTGAAAACATGCAATAAAGGAAAAGGCGACAAAAATCAAACTCCCTTTTATTTCTGGCGGTCGGAGTCTGTCAAGAAAAAGCCTCCACCGTGGTAGTGGAGGAGTCTGGGTGTGCGAAAGAGCTTCTTCCATTTCTTCAACTTTACAATGCATCGCTCCCCCACACTTGGGCTTTACAGCAACTTTATTCTTTGTGGGACTCATCTCAGGAGGTTTCAGTCTGTTCAAATGAAGCTCCCACTCCAGAAGTCTCCTGAACCCTGCAAAACAATGTACTACCCCTCTAGAGCGTGCAGGGTACGAAGGAAATAAAATAATATCAGTTTTTGCATACAATTTATCCAAAAATGAATCACATCCAATAAAATCAAGTTTAGGCATCTCAAAGAATTTTTTACAATGAATATCTACCCAAAATACATCAAGACACTTATCATAATCAATGAAATCTATTTTGGATGTTCCAATGAAATTTTCCGAATTATTTCTCACACATGACAAATCAAGAAATGTATCACAGCCTAGAAAATCAACTTTTGGTACCTCTTTTGATGTTTCCAAAAAAATAAAAGAAATACTTACCTGATCGCGCTGAAAAATACCTGAAGGTTCCACAATGATAGATGTGTCCATAGCTCCCTCCTGGTCAAGTATAGAGTCCGTATCAGGTTCAAGTTCTAATAGGCGCTCAACTGGTATAAGTGATCCTTGGGGCTCTGTGCAATCCCCTACACTTTGAATCTCAACAGAAATAGGTGATCCTTGGGGCTCTGTGCAATCCCCTACACCTAGAATAAACTCTCCAACTGGAAGTGTGTCTGAAATATCTTCTGAAAAATCCTCAGTATCAGCAGTCAGTACTCTCTCAACCTCCTCTGAATCTGTAGCTCCTCTAGCACTATCCTCCAGAAATCCCTCAGTATCAGCAGTCAGTACTCTCTCAACCTCCTCTGAATCTGTAGCTCCTCTAGCACTATCCTCCAGAAATCCCTCAGTCTCCAACTCAGTCTGCGCCAGCTCCTCTAGAATGTCCATGCTCATGATAGAGTGGTCCTCTATCGGATGCTTCATAGCATCGAAAAGGCTAAACTGAATAACCGTATCTCCAATCTCCATAGAAAGTGTACCGGCATATACATCAATCTTTGTTCTGGCCGTCTTCAGAAACGGTCTGCCTAAAATCAGTGGAGAACGGTGTGCCAAGTAATCTCCCTCCATATCCAAAATATAGAAATCAGCAGGAAATATCAGCTCCTTTACCTTCACCAAAACATCTTCAATCATACCTGCTGGGCGTGTCTGGCTCCTGTCTGCTAGTTGTATCATCACGCCAGTGGGCTGTAAAGGGCCTATGCCGAGCATCTGAAAGACTGACCTGGGCATCACATTTATAGAAGCTCCTAAGTCTAACATAGCATCGTGAAATATGGTGCTCCCAATCTCACAAGAAACAGTAAACATCCCAGGGTCTTCACATTTCTGAGGTAGGGCATGGATAAGCGAAGAAACATTTTTCCCAATGCTGACCAATTCATTTTCCTTAAGCTTCCTTTTGTTAACACAAAGATCCTTCAAAAACTTAGCATACTTTGGAATTCTTTTGATCATGGTCAACAAAGGTATATTGATCTCCACTTTGCTGAAAAGCTCCACTAGTTCATTAAATTCCTTAGCCTTCTCCTTCTCCCCTTGTCTTTTGGTTGGAGTTCTCCCCTGTGGAAAAGGTAAAGGAACCCTAAAATCATCTTCTTTGGCCGGTAGTGGAGAGGCTGAATTCTGCTGTGCTGTCCCCTGCGTAGTGGCTGCTGTCCCTTGCGTCTCGGCACTGATTTCTTCTCCGTTTGCCACCAAATTTGGAGGGTTGCTTGAGGATTGAGTTGGGAACGTGCTAGGGGTGGAATCAGCCAAATTTGAACTCATATCATTGCTGTTTTGGGCCGGAATTTGAGCTGCTGTCCGGTCTCCTGAAAATTCTGCTCTTGAACTCTTCGGAGATGTTGTAACCTTCCCACTTCTCAAAGTTATAGCACTCACATTCCCTTTGGGATTAGGAACGGTTTGGGAAGGAAGTTGACTGGATCCTTGAGCTTGATTTTGGTTAATCCCACTCGCCAATTGCCCTATTTGTCTCTCAATGTTTTGTTGCCACCCTTGTTGTTGTTGTTGCCAAGCTTGTTGTTGTTGTTGTGTTTGTTGTTGCCAAGCTTGTTGTTGTTGCATTATTTGTTGAAACATATCCTCCACCTTTTGTTGTTGTTGCGAATTGGAACCGCTAGAACTTCCATAGCTTGCGTATGACTTTTGTGGGGCTGTCAAGGTGGATGAGGGCTGCTGAAAATTGTGAAATCCTTGCTGGAAATTCTGATTTTGTGCTGGAAATTGATGTGTAGGTTGCTGAAAATGTTGGAATTGCTGTGGAGGTTGATTTGGCGGCTGGTAATTGCTGAAAGGTTGCTGGAATTGTTGCACAGGTTGGTATTGTTGCTGGAATGTGTCCTGAAACTGCTGGGAAGGCTGAAATTGATGCTGTAATGGTTGAGGTGACTGCTGGAAACTCTGTGTAGGTTGCTGTGGCTGCTGTAAACATTGATTTTGTGGCTGGAAACTGTGCTGTGGCTGCTGTGAACTCTGAAATGAGGGATGATTTTGCTGAATTTGATGATTGGAAGGCGGTTGTTGGTAAAAAGAGTTACCATACTTCAAATTTGGGTGGTCCCTCCAACCCGGATTGTATGTAGATGAGTAGGGGTCATTTCTTCGTTGGAATGGAGCTCTAGCCAAGGCCGCAACCGATTCATCTTGTTGGAGATTTGGACAATGGTCCGAATTATGTTCTTGGCTTGAACAAATGCTACATACTCTTGTAACTTGATTTGGAAATGAAGTTGTTGTTGAATTTGAGGCTTGGTTCACATTGTTCGCTGCCATTTGCGTCACTAAAGATGCCAACTCCGTCAGTTTGTTCTCCAACAAAGAGCTTTTGCTTTCTTTTTGTTCACTAGGCGACACTTGAGCTTCATGAACCCCTCTTGTAGTGAGTGCTCTACTCCCAAATTGTTGAGTATTCTCCGCCATGTTAGAAATGAGCACTCTAGCTTGCTCCGGAGTTTTATTCACCAAGGCTCCCCCTGCCGCCGCATCAATCATGCTCCTATCCATAGGTAATAAACCTTCATAAAAGTATTGCACAAGAAGTTGCTCACTAATTTGATGTTGAGGACAGCTAGAGCATAACTTCTTGAACCTCTCCCAGTAATCATAAAGGGACTCTCCAACCACTTGTTGAATGCCACAGATACTTTTCCTGATAATGGCGGTCCTTGATGCTGGAAAAAATTTCTCTAAAAATGCTCTCTTCATTTCAATCCAACTAGCAACATGTCCAGTGGGCAAATAATACAACCAATCCTTAGCAGCCCCAGTCAAAGTAAAAGGAAATGCTCTTAACTTAATGTCTTCTTCAGAAACGCCCTGAGGCTTCATAGTAGAGCACACCACATGGAACTCGTGCAAGTGTCTGTTTGGATCCTCCCCAGATAAACCCTGAAACTTTGGCAACAAATTGATAAGTCCCGATTTGAGCTCAAAACTCCCCCCTAGCTCTGGATATGCTATGCTGGAGTACTGAAATGCAGCGTCAGGTGCTGCGAGCTCCTTCATGGTTCTCTGGTGGTCTGCCATGTCAATGCCTGAGTGAGTGCTGATAGTCTGAAGTGGAGGGATATCTGCAGTCTCAGAAAGAATAGCCTGGTTCCTCCTGACTCTGAAGGTCCTCTCAATCTCAGGATCGAAATCTTCTAATTCAGCACCTAGAGACCTGGTCATAAAAACAGAACAAATCGCAGTAAAAGTGAATAAAAAGATAAAACAAATAAAATCAAATCAAAAGATATGACAATAAGCACAGAAACAAATCAAGAATGATATGAAATAAGTGCGCAAGCTAAAATCAAACAAGTCAACTAACAGTTTCCCCGGCAACGGCGCCAAAAATTTGACAGCCCAAACTATGTGTCACAAAAGTAGGCCTCAAATTTAGAATTTATAAACTAAATGCTGGAAACCCTTTTACAATCAAAAATATGGAAATGTAATATAGGGGCCACAGGTCGTATTTTTCTCGGGGATAGTTGTCTAGTTTGATTCAAACTTGTGTTTATGTATCGTTTTTGTTTTGGGTTTCGAAATAAGGGAATGGAATTTGGTTTGTAATTGAAAATTAAAATGAAAGGAAAATAAAGAAAATGAGTAATGGAACTAAACGAAGAGATGGCACTAAAAGCTCAATTAACGGAAGCCAAATCAAACAAGGAACTTATCCTAATTGGAAAACCAAATCTAAATTCAAATTTCAACCAAACACTAATCTGAAATATAGATTCAGTTATGGCAATTTTCGGAATCAAACAAATTAAGACAAATCAATACAAAGCAAATGTCGAATTTACACTAGCAACAATTATCAACTTAGCATAAACTGTTTTTGAATGCCAACCACTGCCTAAAAGAGATTCAGAAATAAGCGAATGCGAACTGATTGATTGTAACACAATCTTATACCATGACCGGAAGCTAAATTCGGATACAATTGGGTCCAATTCAATTGGCACGCAAGGGAAATCCTTTGTGCCAACTAATAGCTCTAAATTCGGAATTAAATGATCTTCAAACTCAACTTCTCTTTTCTTTTTAAAACTGATGGGTTCGATTGGAAAAACAAAAATATTAGGACAGAGCTAAGCAAGATTAAGGCAAAGAATAGAAACTGAAAGCCAATCTAGAGAAGCACAAATTCGGAAATGGATTAAGTAGAAAACAGATTGGATTTTTCTTTTCAGATTTTAGATGGCACACCACAATGGAATTGATGCTCAAAACTTAAAGTTAATGCTATTTTAAACCAAACACACTATCTATCTACTACTAAAGCAGGAATCAACTTCTAAGAAACTCAAAAACAACTTAAGGAAAGGAATTCTAAATCAAATTCAGAAACTGAAAAGTTGTGTAGAAATCACTTGGCACGCTAGCTGATACTTGGCACGCAAGAAATTTAACAAGAACTAAACTGAAAATTGAGCTATTCATTCACTAAACAAGTCCCTAAATTACTCTACTTGCAGAATTGAAGCTAACTTATGGCTAACAACTTAAAAATCGAAATATTCAGTAACTAAACAGAAAAACAGGACAGATTCGGCTAAATCGAAAATTACAGCTAAAGAACTACAATTAACTAGCTAAACTAATCCTCAACTCCTTCCTCAGTTCAAGGACTTCTTGGTTGTCAGTCAAGAGCCGGCTTCGAACCCCTAGGCTCGGCAAATCAAGGGAAATCCATTTCTGAAGTTGATTCTGCCGAAAATCTGCACTTGTTGGAAACTTTGATCCGATTCACTTTTTCTCTGATGGATGAGCTGCGATGTTGATTTGGGGAGCTTCAGAGGCCACTTGAGAACCCCTACAAGTGGTTCTGAAACTTGGGAATGGATTGCGGAAGAGAAACCAATGATCGGACTGAGGAACTGCCGAAACCCTCAAGCACTCCCTATTCCGGCGCAAATGGACAGAATTCTTCAAGGAATTGATCTCCAGAGACTCAGAACTCGATCTGGAATGGTAGATGAGGTGGTCACGCCTTCATGGAAACAAGAATTTTCGAAATTGATGAAGAACTGATGAAGAAACGCGAAGAACAGTGGAGGCTGGCTGAAGACGCGACAAAGCTTGCTGCGCAGGAAAATTTCCTTAAATAATAACCAGTGGACGGCTCAGATTTGTTTGCTTCAATCCAACGGCTGATTTTCATCTGATTTGAGCCAAACTTTGATGATGGTGATCTGAGGTCAGGATCTACCTCGTGGTAGCTCGGATCCTCCAGATATGCAACGGACGGTCCAGATCAACTCTATCTGTGATACGACGCTCTAGAGCCCTCCAAGCTTGATCCAATGGTTGATTGAGCTCTGATTGTGGTGAAACCTTCAGATCTTGATCAGGGTGCTTGATCAACCCTAGCCCTAGCTCGGATGGCTTCAGATCATCCCGGATGGCTCAGATCTAGCCGCTTTCGAATCGAACGGCCCAGATTTAATCGTGATCTTGATAATCTGATCCGGGTCGCTTCCGACTCGAGTTTGACCCAATATGCTCTAGGTCCAGGAACCTTTCATGCCTACAAAAATAAATCAAGAATTTAGTGGCCAATTAACTCAAATATGTGTAATTTTGCATTTAAGTCTAAAATATGAATAAGTTCTAAAACCTAGGCAATTTCACAATTTTGGCAATAAAAACATAGATCAAATAGGGATTTAAGCAACTCAAATGATCAATAAAATGGAATCTATCAAACACAAGTAGATTTTTTACTTGGTCTGGAGTCGCAGTCGGCTCCTACTCCAAGGCCCACGGTCCTTGACCGTTTACTTTGGGCAATTCTATATTCGAAAATATTCTTACAAATTGAAAGTACAGATATACAATTTGAAAACTGAATTACAACACTTTCGTAAAATGAAACTTTTATCGACGCCCGAGATGGATCGAATTCCGGAGCAGAGGGTCATCGTCGGCGCTGAAATTTCGAAATGGAACTTTGCTGGAGCGCAGCGAGAGAGCAAAAGTGTTTGGAGCATTAGAAAGAACTGATATTGAAGCCTTGGGGTCGAGCCCCTTTTATAGTGCCTATGGGGGCGCCTGATCCGTTGGGGGCGCCCGACACGTGCCTTCAAACCTCAATCCGTAGCTCGGTCAGCGCTTATCCCCTTCGATTCGGCACCTGGCCTGACTGGGGTGCCCGGGACCTCCTGGGCGACTAGGTTGACCTGGTCCATTGGCTTCGTGGCAGATTTGCTTCAAAGACCGCTTTGGCTTTGACCTTGGGCGTCCGGGACCTCCTGGGCGCCTAGCCCAGTGTGGTTTCAAAGCAGTCTTGCTTCTTGGTAGTTTTGGCCTTGACCTTGGGCCCCCGTGACCTCCCGGGCGCCTAGCCCAGTGAACCACCCCACTCCTTTGGACCGTGTGAGCTGCAGAAACACAATCCTTCGGTCCCTGTAACCAAGGTTAGTTCCAAAACAAACCAAGCAAGAGTGTTAGTCATTATTTACAGCCGTAGCTATCTTGGTTCTGACTTCGGGTCTCCCAAATGGAACCCTAGGTCGAACCGACGCCTACTGTTCCCTCGACGGGGAACACGTCCTCACCTACTCCTCTCAGGAGAGTTTACCTTTTGCCAACCGGCTCCTCCGGTTGGACTTTTGCCCAATCCACCTGACCAGGTCTTCATGCCCAAATTCCAGTCAGGTCTTCTTGCCCAACTTCCGGTCAGGTCTTCGGTGCCTAGCCCCTTGCCAGGACTTCTTGCCCAGTCCTTGACCAGGACTTCTTTGCCCGACTTCCGATCAGGTCTTCTTGCCCAGTCCTTAACCAGGACTTCTTTGCCCGACTTCCGATCAGTCTTCTTGCCCAGTCCTTGACCAGGACTTCTTTGCCTAGTGTACCTAGGACTTCTTCCTGCACACTCAGTGAACATGTTAGAGTACAATAACATCTTAACTTCTGAACCCTTTGCCATTATCAAAACCTAAGTTTGACTTTGGTGCTACCTGCACCAACAGTCTTCGGTGTCTAACCCTCGACCAGGACTTCTTGCCCAGTCCTCGTCCAGGACTTCGTGCCCAACCCTCAATCAGGTCTTAGGTGCCCAGCCCTTGGCTAGGACTTAGTGCCCAATTCATGATCAGGACTTAGTGTCCAATTCTTCGAACCAGGACTTATTGCCTAGGTTTACTAGGACTTTCTTTCACTTTGGTACTCCTCTCTTGACTTACCCTTCCCTTGTTCAATGTATCACTGACTTAAGTATATTGTTAAACATTGAAACACTTACAGGACGACATCACTGATGCAACTTTCACCAACAGTCTTGACCATAGAATTACACTAGTGTGCTTCGAGTAGATTGAGCAGGACCAAAATCAGAGGTTATCCAATTTTTACTGGCTTGATTATTGGATAGGACCTCAGATTTTATTATGGAGTACAATCCCTAAATCCCGATATAATAACGGGCACATATTATTAGTTATTATTTCTTTGATTTACCAATGGACGAGATCTATTCTGTTAGATCGATAGGTCTGGTATGTTGGGTGATAATATTAATTATATGGTGTGTTGTTGATTATTGACAGAATCCGTGTCCTGGTGAGTCGGGATGATGATGCCCCCTTGATGAGCTGAAAAGGTTCATCATGTTAAACCCTGCAGGTGGATTTGATCCAACATGATGATAAGGTTGAGTGGTACTAATCAAAGATCCAGAAGTTGATTAATTTAAATTGTCAGTAATTTAAATTAATTAACGGGCATTCGATATCTTAAACACAGGGGGATGGACGACTCATAATATGTGGAGCCCATATGAAAATATGGGGGTTGGTGAGGAAGTTCAATTAAGATCCTTTAGGGTGCGTTTGGTTGAGGGTTATCCTTGATAGCCTTAGTTATCCATCCAAGGTTATCAACAAAAACCTTGATTGGTTTAGATGATCAGCGATTCCCAAGTAATGATCGATGCCCGACACGTCAGCAAAAGGGGCATGCAACCTGGAATCGCAAAACCTTAGGAAAGTAAGGTTTTTCTTCATTCCCAGGTTATGAAACTTATCTTTCCAAAATTATCCTCCAATATTTACATTTAATACGAAAATAACCATTATAATTTATTAACATCTGAAAGTCGGCCACGGTTGGCGATCTGCGTCGATCGTCGACGGTCGGCGCCTACAGTCGACTTTCGGTGTTTGACACCGACTGCCTACACGGACACTGACGATCAACGTCGACGCCCTTAAGTCTAAACAAATAAAATTATCTAAACAAATTCTAAAGGATAATATGGTAAATTATTATATTAGGTATAGAAAATTACTTCCAAACAAACAAGATTTTATTCGATTACCTAAATTGAACCAAACAACTTCAGGTTATGTTTCATTCCCCATAACCTTGGTTATGTGATTACTTGGTAATGACATAACCGAGATTATATATGATAACTTGAACCAAACGCCCTTAGTGGAATGGATCATAATTAATGGATCGGGTTTAGATCCATTAGCGGGCCAAGATCCAACTCCTCCTCTTGGTCCCTACCTTAGCCCTATAAATACTCTATGGGATCAAGTAATCAAGGCTTAATCATCCAACTCAAGTTTTTCTCTCCTCTCCTCCCTTTCTCTCTCCTAGGTCACGACAACTAGAGAAGGTGGTGTCCACCTTCTTGTTTTCTTCTTCCTCCCTCAACTTCACCATGAGCAAGCACCACTAGACAAAGAGAGGAGAGTCTTCTCTCTTTTATGGTGAGCGTCATTGAGAGTGGAAGATCTAGCGGCCGGAAGGTGGAGGCGCAAGGGGTCTTGGTGGCGGCGGCGCAAGGCTGAGAAGGGAGAGGGTTTGCTCGGTTTTTGAGTTGGAAGGAGAGGTTCTTTCCTCTCCATCTTCTTCCCTATCTTCTCCTAGGTAGCTACTTGGTGGCCGGCGAGTTCGGGTGGTCTTGACCAGCCGGCGGCGCAAGCTTTGGAGGTGAAGGAGGGCGGCGCAACTCCTTGGATAGGAGTTAGGGTTTCGGCTAGGAGGGGAGAAGAAGGGATTGATTAGAGTGCCTTGGTTATCTCGGTTTCTGGTAGCTCGTCACCCACACGACGTCCGGGAAGGGGAGGGACATAAGGTAGAAGGCCGCGAGGTAAAGGGAGGGTATAAATCTCTCCCTACGCTCCTTATGTTCTTTTGTGCCATGATAATTAGCTTCGTCATTTTATGTGTTTTAATTAATTATTTTGATTGCGAATCATAGCTAATAATTAATTAATTGGACCCCCAATCGTAAACACAAGAACCAAAAATCCACTCGTCGTCTCTTCCGTGGTCGTTCGGTTAGAAGAATTACAAGGCACGTTCTTTGTGATTGGCCAAGTTGTAATTCGTACCGAACGATACGATGATGAGATGCCCATTGGGAGACGGGTCTCCATTCGGATTAATTTTTTTAATCCGTAGACATGGAGAGGTCTCTCAAGGACGACCAAGTTTTCGCTAAGGAAACCCGCCAACCCATACCCAACACCTTAAAGCCTTCTTCGATTTTGGCTCTCGTCCCTCCGATGCATGCAAGCCCACGGCTCGTCTCCCATGTCATCCTTCGTGTATGCCTCGAAGTGTGCTTCCCTCACTTCATCGTTTCTATTTCCAGCAGCCTCGATATATTGCCTTCTTCGACTTCGGCTCTCGTCCCTCGGATGCAAGCAGGCCCACGACCCGTCTCCCCATGTCATCCTTCGCGTATGCCTCGAAATTTGCTTCCCTCAGCTCATCGTCCCTACTTTATCCATGGTCCCTCGGATGCATGCAAGCACATGGCTCGTCTCCCCATGCCATCCTTCACCGGTCTCGAAGACGTCCAACTAAGTCTATGTGTATCCTGCAATCATGCACACTCAAATACACATATTAGATCAACATGAAACCCTAACTTAATCATATTGACGCACACATTAAAACTCATGATCTACCCGATCATACTTGGGTCGATTGCACCATCAATCTCCCCCTTTTTGATGTGTCGCAATATGTTTAAGTTAGGTACAACAATAACAATTGAAAATTACAGACATAGCAATTTAAGAAGTATAAACATGCATCCTCCCCCTTAACCTATGCCTTCACACATAATTTTCAATTTTGCATAACCACACAAGTTAAGTTTAAAACTAACTTAAAATCATAAGTTAAGTTAAAACTAACTTAAACCCACAAGTTCTTCCCCTTTGACACCATCAAAAGGATTCCCACAAGCAATCTTACCCCAAGTATCAGTTTGGGACAAACTTTCCTTTCTAAAAATTCCCAGAAATCTGAAACCATACGCACCAGTCGACTGAGTCAGTTACCAGTCGACTGGTGCCTTCGAACTGCAAACCTACAGAAAGATCAGTCGACTGCCACAGGGGGCAGTCGACTGATACACAGTAGTCCAGAATTTCAGATTCTGAGCCGAAATTCAGAAATCCATAATAAATTCCACAAAATTAGAAAAATTCTGAAATTTTACAAACATATGTCTTATGATGTATTCTAACCTAGAAAAATACATTTCCATGAAAATACCAACTATGTTTGACTTTTTGACCAAAATTCAAATTCTTTGAAAAACATTCCATTTTGTATCAATCTTATATCCTATGTTTGAACTCATGTGTTTTCCAAGTCTATCCCATACTTTTTAAAACATATAAATGTTTTCAATCCTTCCCCTTTTTCTCATATTCTCTAGATAGAAGATATTTTGGAATTCAATATATATCATATACGCATGACTCACAACTAAAGTAATAACGCTTCATATAAGCATTACTAAGACATGAATTAAGAATTCATACGGAACCATAAATAAGTACTACAAATATCCTCAAATATTACAATATGAAATATAGTGTTTGAGAGATAATAGAAGAACATGCCCAAGCTACACACACTCTCAACACCATCATATTTAAGTCATGCTGAGGCTATACGTCATCGCCAGGAGGAGGAGGAGGAGGGGCATGGTACATCAGGTCCCAGCGCTGCATCATCTCATACATGTCAGTCTGTCGCTGCTGAATGATCTGGAAGTCGCCCCTGAGACCGTGAACCTCCCCCTCAATAGCAACCTGTCGCTGCTGAAAACTTTGAAAATCCTCCCTGAGTCCATAAACCTCTGCCTCTAGTCGAGAGAACCGCTCCTCTATAATCCCAGCAGGAGCAGTAGCAAGCGCAGCAGCAGGAGCAGCCTCCTCATCCTCATCATCATCAGAGCTGGAGGATGCATGACGACGTCACCAGACCATCACTCCCTGATGTCTCTTAATCCCAGCCAAGGTGAGCTGTCGAGAACCTATCTGGGCGTAGTCCTTGGACAGCTGATGAATCAGACCTCTAGTGATGCTAATACCTCTAGATAAAAAGAATTCGGTCAAAATATGACCGAATGGCATGTAGATCTTCATATGGACGTCATGCGAAAAATTCACAATAGATGCGAATACATGACGGGCGATGTCAATGTGTAGCCTCCTCTCTAAAGCATACATCATCACCAAGTGCGGTAGCCGAATCTTTAACCTCCCCTTGGTGACAATGGGCAGAATGCAGTCTAGGACAATTTTATAAAGAATGTTACTAACTGCACTCATGCACCTAGCTATAAAAATACGCTACAGAGGAGGTCGAGAATTATCGAAATAATGGCGGTGAATTTGAAGAATGGTTACATTAGGCAATGTTAATGGCTCAGTGACATTGGGGAAGCATGTAAATGGGTTTTTCGAAACCCAACACCCTAAGAATGATCCTAATAATGCAAGTGACAAAGAGATGGTGACTCCACCTACCATGGACTCATATGTCATGTCATCGGGACTACTACATGTGAGATTTGCATAAAACTCCTTGCAAAGGTCAAAGTTTATATAATGCTGACAGTACACTAACTTTTCCAATCCAAAATGAGTGATAATCTCAATGATGTGAGGAGTGATCTCTTGGAAATATGATTGATTGAGATATCGACAATTCATTAAAATAATGTCAGCAATTTCAAATCTCCGTCGGCAGACCTCGGAACGGAACCGAGGTGCCGCAGGATCTATGGGAGGCTGTCGGGACAGTCCCTCACCAACCCTTCGCTTTTGCCTAGCCCTAAAATGCAATTACCATATGTATGTACGATGAATGACCCAATCAAGAATAAAAACAAGGTAAACATGCACAAAATGAAGAGTTAGTTATGAATCACGTACCAAATGGAAAAATAAAGCAAATAGTTCATTACCGTCTCTCCATTCGTTGCATGATGGATGATGATCAAGGTTGACTCAAAGAAGGTGTTTTTCTTGCCCTAGATTCAGATCTATGGTAGAAGAAGGCTAGAGGCACGATTTCACGGTCATAGGAGGCCTTAGAGGAGCTGGGGAGATCAAAGGAGGATGGTGGCGAAAAGGGGCGGCATTGAAACCCTAGGTTCGACTGCCCCCACGTGGGGTATTCTTTTAAAGATTCGCGGCATCAGTCGACTAATGGGGGATCAGTCGACTGATGGAGTAAACAGAAAAATCAGTCGACTGATGGGGGATCTGTCGATTGATGCATAGAATATCCTAGTTCCTGGATCGAATTGTACTAGTCAATTGCCTTCTGCATTAGTCGACTAGTACCATATATTTTCAGCATTTCTGACCCAACTTCAGAAATGTACTAGAAATTTCACAAAACTCCAAAATTTTCCAAATCTTGTGGAGAGATTTATGGTACTCATGTCTACTTGGGAAAAATACATTCACACATGTATCTATTACCAATCCCAAGATTGACACAAAACTCAAAACTCTCTAAATGGTTTAATTGAACCTTGACCTAAAGTCCTAGTTTTGATCTCTTCTTGATGTATCTTCTCATACCCAACCACAATGCAACCCTAGCATTGATCTATATGACATCTACACATTGAGACCCAATTTTCATCCAATATGGTTTCATTGTCATATTTTCATACATGAACCTTACTTTTGATGTGCCAAATTCCTAGGATTAAGACTCAAATTTGTCTCCAAATTCTTTGGCACATTCCACAGCCCATCTAGTCTCCCTGGAGAAATCCTCTTGAGAATCATTAATCATGGACCCCATCTTGACTCCTAGAGCTCCCCCTTGAGCTCTTAGCCTTAGTCACCACCCTAGGTGACTCATCTATAATGGCAAGACCACACCGGTGTACCTCAGGTACTTTTGACCTACAACTCTAACTTTCTTAACATTGAACACCTTATCCTTGGTTAAGTTCCTCTTCTTCCCTTTAAATGACTTTTCCTTGCCATTTTCGGCCTTCCCTTTGCTATAATCATATGACATCCTTGCATATGACTTTTCAATAGCCTTTGATCTTATAGGTCGATATCCTAGACCCGATCTATCATTGTTGGGGTTTTGACTACCCGATACCATGCCTAAACCCTTAGATCCACTAATGAATCTCTCTAGGGTTTTCTCTAATTTGTCAAGCTTTGCCCTCAAAGTTTGATTTTCCCTTTCTAGATTTTAAACCTTAGCATCACCATGCCCATCTTGGACATTTCTAGATCTACCCATTTATCTAGGCATGTGTCTCCCTTTCTTTGGATTAATGTCTTGGTCCTTCGGTCTAAAGATTCTAGGTTTATCATGATACATAATTTCCCTAGGATTTTGATATACAACATTAACCCTATTTTTATCATGATATATAAAACTAAAATTATGCATAAGTAAACAATTTTCATTATTTCTACCAGACATAGAGGAATTTGAAACATGCTTAAAGTTAGGGATTACCTCCCTTACCCTTGTAGCTCTCCCTTGATGTGAGATTTTCTCCTTCTCCTTCTTTTCCCACTTCCTCAAATGCTCCAATTTCTTGAATTCTCCTTTCCTTGAGCATTTGATGTGGTAGTGTCCTAGCTCACCACATGTGAAACACCTAATGTGCTTCTTCTGCTTCTTTTCCTTACAACCCATGTTAGATTTTAAATAAATTGACTTGGGTTTAGGGTTTACCTCCTTTTTACCTAATGGACACTTGTCCTTGTAGTGTCCCTTCTTGTTGCATCCAAAGCAAATAATGTGATCTTTTGACCTTGCTTTGGTGGAGTTGAATGGTTCTTATTGCCCCAGTATCGAGGACGGTCTCTCCTCCCCCACAATCCTTGAAGTGGAGACCACTTCTTCCCCTTTGATGAAGTGGATGGTTCTTCACTTTCTTGTGTCACTTCACTTGAGGAGATGGATGAACCTTTTTCCTCTTTCCCCTCATCTTTGAATGTTGAGCTTCTTGTTGAGGCAATCTGTGGTCCGGAGCGACCAAGTGTTTTGATGTTTGGGCAAAGGGTTTAAGTTAGGTTTACCCTTGTGTTCTTATATGTGTATGATGAGTGTGCAGGTTGTACAGGTACACATATTGACTTGAATGGACGGCCTTGATACGGTGAAAGGTGGCATGGAGATAAGCTGGAGGCATGTGTGCACCCGAGGGACCATGGAGAGCAGGGACGATGAGCTGATAGGCGTGGACTTCGAGGCGTACGTGAAGGGTGGCATGAAGGCAAGCTGGAGGCTTGCGTGCGTATGCGAGGGACGAGGGCCGAAGATGAAGAGGGAGCAAAGGCAACAGTTGAGGTTGCGGATGAAGAGTCAGTCGAGTCGTGAGGGTACGAGTACTGTGTGATTGTACTCGGGAAATCCTAGGGTTTGAGTGCGGAGTGGAATGTACTCAGGAAGGGTAACCTTAGGTGGGTGAGTAGACGAGTCGACTGGCCTTTGGGAAGTCGACTGATGGAACTCACAAAAAGGTCTCAGCCCTGGGACCAGTCGACTACCCTGGGGACAGTCGACTGGTAGGTGGCTGGTGAGTTGGCTGAGAATTCGAATGTTGGGGCGCAACGGTGGAATTTCAGTGGCACCAGTCGACTGCCCTGGGGGCAGTCGACTGGTAGCGAGGGTTTCCCGAGTCCTATTTAAAGAGGACTTCGCGGTGGCTGAGACTCTTGACGAATCTTGTCTTGGTTAAAGGCAAGATAGTAGTCTTTGTGCTCAGTGCTTCGTTTGAGTTTGTGGCGAGGTTTCTCCATCCACAAGGAGCGGCGAGGGCTAGCCGGAGGTTATCCGGGGATTGATCCACCGACGGATTCTTGGATTAGTCACCCGTCCGGGGTGGATACCAAGTAAAACAGGTTGTTAGCGTTTGTTCTTCATTGTTAGTGTCGTTTATTATTATTTCCGCTGCGTGATAAGTACCATTTTAGTGATTATTTGAGTTGCTAAAATCCATGTTTGACCTATGTTTTTATTGCTTAATTGTGAAATTGCCCTAGGTTTTAGAACTTACTCTTATTTTAGACTTAATTACAAATTTACACATATTTGGATTATTTGGCCACTAAATTCTTGATCTATTTTTTGTAGGCATGAAAGGTTCATGGACTTAGGGCATATTGGGTTAAACTTGAGTCGGAAGTGACCCGGATCGAGTTATCAAGATTAGGATTAAATCCGGGTCGTCCGATTCAAGAGCGGCTAGATCTGAGCCATCCGGGACCATCTAAAGCAATCCGAGCTAGGGTTAAGGTTGATCAAGCACTCTGATCAAGATCTGAAGGTTTCACTCCAATCAGAGCAAAATCAGCTGTTGGATTTCTTCAAAGCAATCTGAGCCGTCCAATGTTAATTATTTAAGGAAAAATTCCCTGCAGCTGACCTTCGTCGCGTCTTCGCCGTTCTTCACTTCTTCATTTTCCTCTTCATCATTTTTGGCAATTTCTGTTGGATCGAGAAAACCGATAGAGGGGGGTGAATATCGGAAACTTTCGGATTTACGTAAGAGTAAGTGCACAGCAGAAAATGAAAAGAAAACAATCACAAAGACACAGTCGATTTACTTGGTTCGGAGCCTGTGTCGACTCCTACTCCAAGGCCCACGGTCGTTGACCATTTATTTTGGGCAATTCTATATCAGGGGCAAAAATCGTTTACAAAAGATTACAGGATTAGAATGAAGTATAGTAAACGTTAAACTAGCTCTTTTACCGACGTCCGGAGTAGATCGATTATGTCGGGGCAGCAGGACGTCGTCGGCTTGATTTGGAGAGTTTCCGGGGCAAGGCGCGAGAGCAGAAGAGCTTTGAGGCGTTGAAGGAATTGATGTCTTGAAGCCTTGGTCGAAGGTCCCTTATATAGGGCCTGGGGGCGCCCGGGATGTCGGGGGCGCCCCCCACGTGGCGTTTGATCCGGTTGTAGCTCGGTCGCCGTCTGATCCCCTTATCCTCGGGATCCGCTTTGACCGGGGCGCCCGCAGCGCTCGGGGCGCCCGGATTGACCGGGTCAAACACTATCCTTTGGCTTTGCTTGGCTTCGAGGGGTTCGGGTTCGATGTATGCGCATGGGGGCGCCCGCAGCGCAGGGGGCGCCCGCGAGCAGCGGGGGCGCCCGAGCGCAGGGGGCGCCCGCGACTTGTACTGTCGAAGCGCACTTTGTGATTGTGTATTTGGTGTTCACCTTGGGGGCGCCCGGGACACTCCGGGCGCCCTGGTCAGCAGTTGCCTCACTCCTTTTAAGGCACTCTGAGCTGCAGACTCACGTTCCTTCGGTCCTGCATCCAGGGTTAGTCCAAAACATAATAACATAATAAATTATTAGATTTATACAGCCTTAGCTGTCTTGGTTCTGACTTTGGTCTCCAAAATGGAGCCCTAGGTCGAACCGACGCCTACTGTTCCCTCGACGGGGAACGCGTCCTCACCTACTCCTCTCGGGAGAATTTACCTGATGCCAACCGTTCCTTTGGTTGGACTTTTGCCTGACGGTCCTTTGTCAGGTTTTGTAAACTGGCAGTCCTTCGCCAGTTGCCTAGCAGTCCTTTGCTAGGACTTCGGTCCCAGACTGTCCTTCGCCTGGAGCCTAGCAGTCCTTCGCTAGGACTTTCTTTCCTGGCATTCTTTTGCCAGTGCCTAGCAGTCCTTCGCTAGGGCTTTACCTGCACACTTGATTAACTTGTTAGAAAATAAGAAAGACTTAACTTTTGACCTATGTTGCCATTATCAAAACACAGGTTTGACTTAGGTGCATTCTGCACCAACAATCTCCCCCTTTTTGATTTATGGCAACCCTAGTTCAAAAAGTTAAGTTTAAGCAACATATGAAAAAAGTTTTATTCCCTCCCCCTGGAAGGAATCTCCCCTTAGATTTTTCAAAAATTCGTGGGGGTTTTTAAAGACTTTACTTGTACTTTGAAAACTTAAGTTTTAGGTACTTGTAAGTAACTTAAAAGTACATAGTAGAGTTTTTAAAGCATAATTTGAGTATTTACAGAAAATTTTTTAAAGTCTTAAGTTTTAAAGTACTCAAAATGTTAGCTTAGTAGTTTTTGAAACACTTTAGTACTTAACAATTTTGAAAAACTTTAGCTTTAGAGTAATAGCTTAAGTAGAAACCTTTTGAAAGGCTAGAGTATTTTGCAAAATTTGAAAGCTTGAAAAAATTTTGAAGCTAGAGTACTTTAGCAAAATTTGAAAGCTTGAAAAAATTTTGAAGCTTGAGTACTTTGCAAAATTTTGAAAGCTTAAGTATTTTTCAAAAAAAATTTGAATAAGTAAAACTTTTTGAAAACAACCTTTTTGAATAAAGGATAGAGTATAGAAAAATTTAAAAAAATTTGAAAATTTTACTTTACTTTCTCCTTTCCTATCTCTCCCCCTTTGCCATATATCAAAACAAATAAGAATAGCATGGATAAAGGAAATAAATAAGAGTTTGCTGTACTGAACCAGTTTGATTTTCACTAAATCAATCAATTTTTGTCTATAGAGACCTGTCTAACCCAATTAGCTACTTACTAACTGTTATATACAGTAGTTTTTGCTAGGGTTAGTCAAGTTAAGTGTTTCTGTTCAAGTTAGATTTTCTAATCTTGACACTTAACTTGATTGCTGTATAAGTTGTATTTAGTGCCCCAATTTCTGCAGATGCACTGACTTAAAGCATCTTGAATTGAGGCAAAGACCTAAGCATCTCACCCCTTTCTAGGTTATCAAGCAAAAGTACCCTAAGGTGCTTGTGAGATGCTGGCTTCTAAGTCTATAGGTGCATGCAGTTCTAGGGTTAAAGCCTAGGCTAAGTCCATTTTCAAAAAAGCCCTAGTTTTGAAGGGGGTAGTTTTAAAATAAATATAAAACTAAGTCGAAAAGATTTTAAAATTGATTTTTGAAACAAAAGCTAAGTTAAAAATGAAAACTGATTTTGAAATTTAAATAAAACAGTTTTTCAAAATTCTAATTTTAGAAAACTTATTTTTGAAATCAAGTAGAGTAAAACAATTGAGTTAAACTATTCTACTGAACACAATCCTAACTGCCTTCTTAGTGAACTGAACTCAGATTCAGGTAAGGGTTTTGTGAATATATCAGCTAGGTTGGATTTAGAGTCAATATGCTTAAGTGTTATTTCACCCCTGGCTACATGGTCTCTTACAAAATGATGTTTGACTTCTATATGTTTGGTTCTGGAGTGTTGAATTGGGTTCTTAGTTAAATTAATTGAACTTATATTGTCAATGAATACTTGAGTTTGGGTGTAGTTGAGCTGAAAGTCCTTGAGTGTGTGCATCATCCATAAAAGTTGAGCCACACATTCTCCTAATGCCACATACTCAGCTTCAGTTGTGGATAGAGCTACACAGTGTTGTTTTCTGCTGCACCAACTAACTAGACTCTGACCTAACAGTTGGCAGCTTCCACTTGTGCTCTTTCTATCTAACTTACAGCCTGCATAGTCAGAATCTGTGTATCCTGTTAAATCAAAAGTTGAAGTTCTAGGATACCAAATCCCTACATTTAGGGTGCCCTTTACATACCTTAAAATTCTTTTTAGGGCTGCTAAGTGCGTTTCCTTAGCACAAGTTTGGTATCTAGCACACATCCCTACAGCAAAAAGAATATCAGGTCTGCTGGCTGTAAGGTACAGTAGGCTACCTATCATACTCCTATAGAGTTTAGGATCCACTGGTTTACCATCAGGGTCACTATCTATTTTTACATTAGTGGCATGGGGGTACTTATGCTTTTAGAGTTATCCATTTTAAATTTCTTTATTAATTCTTTAGCATATTTGAATTGATGAACATAGTTACCATCCCTAGTTTGTTTGATTTGTAGTCCTAGGAAAAATGTAAGCTCACCAACTAAGCTCATTTCAAATTCATCTTCCATTATCTTAACAAATTCTTTTAGAAAGTTGGTGTTGGTGGATCCAAAGATTATGTCATCTACGTAAATTTGGGCAATAAATATATCTTTTCCTAGGGTTTTAATGAATAGGGTTGAGTCAATTTGGCCTTGTTTAAATTCTTTAGTAGTTAAGTAAGTTGATAGTCTTTCATACCAAGCCCTAGGTGCTTGTTTTAATCCATATAGGGCTTTAGTTAGTTTATAGACGTGGTTAGGTTTGTCTAAGTCCTCAAACCCGGGGGGTTGCCCTACATAAACTTCTTCTTTAATAAATCCATTTAAAAAGGCTGACTTTACATCCATTTGATATAACTTGAATCCTTTATGTGATGCAAAGGCCAATAACATTCTAATGGACTCAAGTCTAGCTATTGGGGCATATGTTTCATCATAGTCTAGTCCCTCTACTTGGCTGAATCCCTTAGCTACTAAGCGGGCTTTATTTCTGACTATTTCTCCTTGATCATTTAGTTTGTTCCTAAAGACCCATTTAGTATCTATAATGGATTTACTTTCAGGTTTAGGCACTAGTTCCCAGACTTGGTTCCTCTCAAATTGGGCTAATTCTTCTTGCATAGCTATGATCCAATCAGGGTCAGGTAGGGCTTCATCTATAGTTTTGGGTTCTATTTTTGATATCATAGCTATTTGACTGAGGTTTCTATAGGAGGACCTAGTCCTGACTCCTAGAGTTGGATCACCCACAATTTGATCGGTTGGGTGACTAAGTCTGGGTTTCTTTGTTCTTCTAGAGCTTGGTTCAGCCTCGGGTCCGGCTGGTTGGTTTGGTTCACTATTCGGTTCGACTCTTGGACTGGTTCATTTGGTGGTTCGATTCTTGGTTCATTAATTGGTTCAATGGTTAACTCGTTTAAGGGTTCAATTAAGGGTTCATTATTTTCTTGGTCAGAGTGTGATGAAGTTAAATCTGGATTATTAGATGTTGAATTGATTTCTTCATCAAAAATTAAGTTTGTAGTTTCTTCAATTTTCTTAGTTTGTTTGTTATAAACTCTATAGGCTCTACTTGTGGTTGAGTATCCTAGGAAGATACCAGGGTTTGACTTGGATTGAAATTTTCCTAAATAGTCTTTGGTGTTTAGGATATGGACTTTACATCCAAAGACCCTTAGGTAATGTAAATTTGGTAGTCTATGGTAGTACAATTCATAGGGGTTTTTGTTGTGTCGCTTATTAATTAAAACCCTATTTTGGATATAACAGGCTGTACTAATTGCTTCTGCCCAAAATTGGTTTTCTAGATTAAATTCGTTGAGCATAGCCCTAGCGGCTTCTTGTAAGGTTCTATTCCTTCGCTCAACTATCCCATTTTGTTGGGGGGTTCTAGGACATGAAAATTCATGTAAATACCCATTTATTTTACAGAATTCTTCGAATCGTTGATTCTCAAATTCTCCCCCGTGATCACTCCTAAGTCTTTTTATTTTAGTGTCGTTTTGATTTTCAATTAGTTTACATAATTCAATAAATAGGTTTAGGGTTTCATCTTTGGTTTTTAGGAACCTAACCCAGGTAAACCTAGAGTAATCATCAACTATTACTAAGCAGTATCGGTTCCCGCTTAGTGACTTGGCTCCATGTGAATCAAGTAGGTCAAGGTGCAGGAGCTCAAGTGTAGTTTGAGTTAAGTTAGATTGAATAAGTTTGTGATTGGATTTGGTTTGTTTGCCTTGATTACATGATTCACATATTAGGTTTTCATTATTTTTGATTTTAGGGATACCTTTGATTAAGCCAAGTTGGGTAATTTTTGATATAGTTCTTACATTGGTATGACCTAATCTCCTATGCCAGAGGTTTGTTTGTTCTAATTGTGTTAACATACATTTAGGTATAAGGGGAAGATTTATAGTGTATACATTGTTTTTCCTAGTGCCCTTAAGTATGATTTCTGAGTCTTGTTCATTTCTAATCAGGCAGTTAGAATTATTGAAAGTAACTATATAACCAGAATCACATAACTGACTTATGCTAAGCAAGTTAAAATTAAAGTTTTCAACCAATAGAACTTTCTTAATAATGAAATTAGATTTAAGCTCAATATTACCTGACCCAATTACCTTGAGTGCAGCATTATTGCCAAATGCCACTGAGCCTAGGTTTTTGAGTTTGAGCTTGGTGAACTTCAATTTATCTCCAGTCATGTGTCAGGAGCAACCGCTATCCAACATCCATTGGTCCAAATCTTTATGTTCCTACGCATAAAGAATTTTCTTGATTTGGATCCAATTACAATCAGGAATAGCTTAAATTGAGTTTCACTGCCTAGTCTGTCTCACCCAATCTAGGGTTTTCAATCACGTTAACCTTATAGGTTTTGTGAGACAGTTTTTGATTAGAAGTTATTTTGAAAAAGTTTGATTAATTTTGAAAACAATTAAATTTATGTTTAAATCTATAAATAACTGAAATTTTGTGTTAGATTCGAATTTAACAAAAATTAATTTGAATTTGAAATTCAAAAATTGGCTTCCAGGTCTTGGCGAGGCACTAGGCCTTCTTTGGCCGAAGCCTTATGGGATCATCCACCCTTTCCTTGACAAAGCCTTTTAATGAAATTTCATTTTCAAAATCAATTTCTGAAAAATTTCTGGTCTAACTAGTTTGGGTTTTAGATCGGTAGCTTCGGTCAGTTCCGCAAGTCTAAAGAGACCAAGTGAACTTGATCTTATTAGAATTGGTTTCCCCAACGTACTATCATCTCACCTCTACCCAATACTATGTTGTCAAATTTCAGCTAAGTTTGTTCAGTCCTTAACTAACCTAAGTCTAAGCATGGTATTTTGCAGAAATTAAATAAACAATCAAACAATCAATTTAAATCAATAATGACAAGTTTATCTAATAATAAAAATGGTTTTCAGTTTGGTTCCCCCTGGACTAAAGCCACGGTGATGGTTAGGCAAGATGTGAATCTTGTCCTTGGGAATCCAATACTGATTTGATCCAGTTGGTTTGTTCAGGCATAGTTTAGGTACCCATGCCTGAGTTTTGCCTCGGGACTGATTCAGTACAGCCAAATACGATCTTTGTCGGGATTTGGTTCGGTAGCCAAGTCCGGATCTATTTAGAACTGATTTCTGTTTTCCAAGGATCATGTTAAGACCCTTGGAACCAGATGTAAATCGTTCTAAGGCTGATCTAAGATCCTTAACCTGAGTTTTCAGGGAGGAGTTTTCCTTTTCAAGTTTTTCAACTTGAGTGGGAGTTCCTTCCTGAACCTTCTCGGTTGAGGGTTTAGAGTCAGCTCCCTCTTTCAGGAGTTTTACTTCCTGTCGGAGGGATTCGACCCGGAGTTTGGCTTTTGCCAAATCACGAGAAAGAAAAGAAATCAATTCAGTTAACTGTAATCTATTAAAACCAGTTACCTTAATTTCTCCGTCTTCTGTGAAGGTCAGCTCGCTGTCTTCTTGTTCTGATTCTGATTCTGTCTCGACTTTATCTGAGGCGGTCAGAGCTAGGAGGTTGGACTGGGGTGCCTCTTCTTCTTCTTCTGAGGAAGACTCGTCCCAGGTTGCTTGCAGTGCCTTCTTTCTTCTTGGGTTTTTAGTCTCCTTTAGGTTAGGGCACTCTAACTTGTAGTGGCCCTTTTTCTTGCACTCGTAGCAGGTCACATTGGGCTTGTTTGCTGGTTCAGTTGGTTCGTCCTTTCTTCGGCCGGTTTTTCGTTTGTTGGTTCGGTTCTTCAGCTCCTTGTAGTAGCTTCGAGCGAGCCGGACCAGTTTAGTTTGATCTCCTTCTTCATCTTCTGAGTCTGTGTCAGACTGGGGTTCAGGTTCAGTTTTCTTCTTCGTTGTCTTTAGATTTTTACCTGCAATGAAAGCGATACCTTTTTCGACCGAATTGGTGTTAGTCTGTTCGTGCAGTTCTAGTTCAGAAAATAATTCATCTAGTTTTATTTTAGAAAGATCTCTAGAGACCTTGTATGCATCTACCATAGATGCCCACAAGGTGTTTCTAGGAAAGGCGTTTAGAGTATACCTTATTAGGTCACGGTTTTCAACCTTGTGACCTATTGAGTGAAGATCGTTCATTACCTCTTGGATCCGTGCGTGGAGTTGGGCTACTGATTCGTTGTCCGCCATCTTGATAGTGTATAATTTGTTTAGTAGCAGATCCCGCTTGCTGATCCGAGTATCTGAAGTCCCTTCGTGCAGCTCGATCAGTTTTGTCCATAGCTCCTTTGCACTATTGAAGGGGCCCACGCGGTTCAGCTCTTCTTTTGTCAGCCCGCATTGTAGGGTTTGCGTTGCTTTTGCGTCGGCTTCTATCTTGCGCTTTAGAGTGTTGTCCCACTCCGAGTAGCTTTGTGGAAGTCCTTCTGCATTTCGGGGGATCTCCAGACCGGACTGGATAATGATCCACATGTCCACCTGAGTTTTCAGGTGGACCTCCATGCGACTTTTCCAGTAGGAAAAGTCTTCTCCACTGAAGAGTGGAGGTCTAGCGGTGCTGAATCCCTCTTGCATAGACATTTGTTCTGTAAAAGGAAATTTTACAAAAAAAGTGTCCCAAGACTTGGTCTTGGATTAGCAGTGCGGGATAAAGATAATTAAAAAGATTAATTAAATTCGAAAAGAAAAGAAATAAAATCCGAAAAAACTATTTCAAACTGGTGGTTGCACCAAGTTTGAATTACCCCGCTCTGATACCACTTGTTGGATCGAGAAAACCGATAGAGGGGGGGTGAATATCGGAAACTTTCGGATTTACGTAAGAGTAAGTGCACAGCGGAAAATGAAAAGAAAACAATCACAAAGACACAGTCGATTTACTTGGTTCGGAGCCTGTGTCGACTCCTACTCCAAGGCCCACGGTCGTTGACCGTTTACTTTGGGCAATTCTATATCAGGCGCAAAAATCGTTTACAAAAGATTACAGGATTAGAATGAAGTACAGTAAATGTTAAACTAGCTCTTTTACCGACGTCCGGAGTAGATCGATTATGTCGGGGCAGCAGGACGTCGTCGGCTTGATTTGGAGAGTTTCCGGGGCAAGGCGCGAGAGCAGAAGAGCTTTGAGGCGTTGAAGGAATTGATGTCTTGAAGCCTTGGTCGAAGGTCCCTTATATAGGGCCTGGGGGCGCCCGGGATGTCGGGGGCGCCCCCCACGTGGCGTTTGATCCGGTTGTAGCTCGGTCGCCGTCTGATCCCCTTATCCTCGGGATCCGCTTTGACCGGGGCGCCCGCAGCGCTCGGGGCGCCCGGATTGACCGGGTCAAACTCTATCCTTTGGCTTTGCTTGGCTTCGAGGGGTTCGGGTTCGATGTATGCGCATGGGGGCGCCCGCGAGCAGCGGGGGCGCCCGGAAGCACGGGGGCGCCCGCAGCTTGTACTGTCGAAGCGCACTTTGTGATTGTGTGTTTGGTGTTCACCTTAGGGGCGCCCGGTACACTCCGGGCGCCCTGGTCAGCAGTTGCCTCACTCCTTTTGAGGCACTCTAAGCTGCAGACTCACGTTCCTTCGGTCCTGCATCCAGGGTTAGTCCAAAACATAATAACATAATAAATTATTAGATTTATACAGCCTTAGCTGTCTTGGTTCTGACTTTGGTCTCCAAAATGGAGCCCTAGGTCGAACCGACGCCTACTGTTCCCTCGACGGGGAACGCGGCCTCACCTACTCCTCTCGGGAGAATTTACCTGATGCCAACCGTTCCTTTGGTTGGACTTTTGCCTGACGGTCCTTTGTCAGGTTTTGTAAACTGGCAGTCCTTCGCCAGTTGCCTAGCAGTCCTTTGCTAGGGCTTCGGTCCCAGACTGTCCTTCGCCTGGAGCCTAGCAGTCCTTCGCTAGGACTTTCTTTCCTGGCATTCTTTTGCCAGTGCCTAGCAGTCCTTCGCTAGGGCTTTTCCTGCACACTTGATTAACTTGTTAGAAAATAAGAAAGACTTAACTTTTGACCTATGTTGCCATTATCAAAACACAGGTTTGACTTAGGTGCATTCTGCACCAACAATTTCTTCATCCAAGAAGGCGTGACCACCTCATTTCCAACCGCAGTTCATCATCTGAATCTTTGGAAGACGGCATCGATCAAGAATTCTTCTCAAATTTCATCCGGACAGAGGTGTTTGAGGGTTTCGGCATCATCTGTGGTCCGAGCACTGAAATCTGGGCTACAACCCATTTCCGACGATCTAAGCTGCTTGTAGGGGTTCTCAGGTGAGCTCAGGTCGTCTCCAAATCATCATCGCAGCTCAACAAGCCGAGATTGAAGAGTTCGGATCGGAATTCTCCCAGCTGAAGCAGTTTGAGCAGAATTGATGGATTGAAGTTGTTTTCCACTGATTTGCTGAGCCTAGGGGTTCGAAGCCAGCTCTTGCTTGACAACCAAGAAGATTTTGAGCTCGGGAAGGGATCGAGGAGTAGTTTAATTGGTTTACAATTTAGTTTTTGCTGTAGTTTAACTTCTGTTGCAATCTGTCCTATTTTTGTAAATTTCTGTATCAGCTGTTGAATTTGTTTCTGAATTGTGTAGCTTAATTAGGTTTTAAATCTTCACGTTAAGTAGTTTAGGAGCTTGCTTAGTGATAAATCGAACTTAATTTAAGTTCATTTCTCTGTTAATGGCTTGAGTTTCAAATTTCAGCTTGTGTGCCATTCAATTTCTGCATTGTCATTCAGTTTTTGAAAATGTTTCAGATTGCCTGTTTTCTGAGTTGTTTCCGAGTTTTTTTTAGTTGTTAATGTCTGCTCTAGCATTAGATAGATAGTGTGCTTAGTTAACATAGCACTTAATTGTAGTTCTTTGCAATCCATTTGTGGCGTGCCAACTACATAGCTGCGTGCCATTTTATTTCTGCAAAACTCATTTTGTTCTGAAATTTCCAGCTGCGGTTTTCTGAATTCTTGCTAGGTAAACACTAGATATTTCAGCTTAGCTTTTCTGGCCTTTCGATCAGTGTATCAATCTGAGTTTGTTTGTGTTTTGCGCCCAAATCATTTGCTGAATGTTTGCACATTAATTTCGAATTTCTGCATATCCCATTTCTGAATTTTTGCTTCTCAAGTTCTGATTTCAGTTTCAATTCCTTTACTTAGTCTTGCTTAGTTCTTTCCTAATACCCTTGTTTCCCAATTGAACCAATCAGCTTAAAAATTTGAGCTGAAAGTTTACTTATTTCATAAATTCGGTGTTAGTTTTTGGCACAAAGAGTTTAGCTTGCATGCCAACAGCTTTGGACCTATTTGCATCGAAATTCAACTTGTTTTTGTGGCATATGATTGTGTTTGAAATCAATAAGTTTGCATTCACTCATTTCTGAATTTTGTTGGCAGTGGTTGGCTTCCAAAAACATTGTAGCTAGTTGAGTTGAATTGTTTGTTTGATTTCTTAATTTCGCATGCTACTAATTGTTGCAAGTTTGTTCATTTTCGAAAACTGTCAGCCCTGTTCTTAAGCATTTGCTCAGCCCTTGATTGCATTTCATATTACCTTTGTTTCTTTTTCCAAATCCTGTTCAGCTATCCTGGTAGAGCAAGTTCTCATTGAGTTTAGTTTATAAATTGCATTTCCCTTGTTTAGTTTATTAGTTTAAGGTTGTTTTTACTTTTTCATTGCAATTTCATTTTCGATTGCAACCCAAAACCAAATTTATCTTTAAAACCAAAAAATACAGACGACACATAAATACAAGCTCGAATCACGCAACGTCAACAGTCCCTTGGAAAAATACGACCTGTGGCCCCTTACTACGTTTGCACACTTCGATTGCAAAAAGGGTTTCCAGCTTTCATTCATATTTAAATTCTGATGAACCCACACATTCGTGACAACTTAACTTAGCTAAATCAGGTCCATCACTGCGCAAACTAACCGTGTAGGAAGAAAGCTTCGAAGAAACGCTATTCACCTCCCCTCTAGCGGACACGATCGATTCTACAGTTAGTATCAGAGCGAAGGACCGCTCGTGATTGGAATAACCGCCAAGAAGAGCACACGCTAGAGGGAGAAGAATATGGAAGAAAAATTTGGGGATGACATCTACACTCCGCCGGCCTACGACCATGGAGATTTCGGGTATTGGAAGTCGCGGATGGAGACGTGGTTCGGAATAGAGTGGAACCTTCGGATTGTGCTTGAGGAGCCCTTCGAGATTCCAAAGGATAAGCACGGGAAGAGGCTTAGACCTAGATATTGGAATCAAGAACAAGAAAATCAATCCAAGGCGAATAAAAAGGTAATTGACATATTGCTTAATACTTTGCCTACTAATGTTTTGAATGGTGTAGGAGCATACAAAAATGCACATGAATTGTGGATCAAAGTAGAAGAATTTCATAGAAACCCTACACGAGGTCAAGTAGTGGAAGAACCCGAGGAAGTGAACTCGATAACCCAAGAGGAGGAAGAATTAAGTGAAAGATCATCAACCTCCTCAAGAGAAAAAGAGGAAGCATCAATCTCAAGAATTGAGGGGGAGGAGAGACCCTCAACTATACCGGAACAAGAGGAAGCATCCACTTCATCCAAGGTTGAAGAAGAAGTCAACCTAGCCTCCACCTCCACCAAAGCAAAGAAAAAGGACAATATCATATGCTTTGGGTGTAATGAAAAGGGACACTACAAGGATAAGTGTCCAAATGGTAAGAAAAAGGAGGTACACTCTACACTCATTTCAATTCCAGTTAAATCTAACATGAGTTGTAGAAATGGAGAAGCCCAAGAAAAGAAAAAGAAAATCCGATGCTTCACATGTGGAGAGCTAGGGCATTATCATACTAAATGCCCTAGAAAAGGTGAGCTAAAGAAACTGGAGCATTTACGAAGGTGGGAGAAAGAAGAAAAGAGAAGAAGCTCACATCAAAGGGGAACTACAAAGGTAAGGGAGGTAATTCCTAACCTTGAGGTAAATATAATTCGAATTCAAGTTCCTTTATGCATGTTAAGAATCGTATTAATTACCCATCCATGCATGCTAGTTTTAATGAAAAATGCTTAATGGTGCATAATTTTGGTTTTAAATATAATGATAGGACTAGGGTTAACAAGATAGATCAAAACCTTAGGAAAGGCATGCATCATGATCAACCCAAGACCTGTAGACCTAAGGATCATGGCACTAATCCCAAGAAGGGAAGGAATGTGCCTAGAAAAGAGGGTAGATCTAGGAATGTCCAAAGTGGACATATGGACTCAACGGTCAGAAATTTAGAAAGGAAAAATCAAGTCTTGAGGGCAAGGCTTGATACATTAGAAAAGGTCCTAGAAAGATTCACAGTTGTATCTAAGGGCTTAGACATGGTGTTGGGTAGTTTGAAACTCAACTATGATAGATCGGGATTGGGATACTGGTCTAAGACCTCTAAGGCCAACAAAAAGAAGTATGCCGGGGAGGCATACAATCATGGTAAGGAGGGAAAGTCCAAGGATGGCAAGGGAATGTCATCTAAAGATAACAAGAGTGATTTAAACAAGGATAAGGTGTCCAAGGTTAAGAATGTCAATTTTGTAGGCCAAAAGTCACC
The DNA here is from genome assembly GCA_024364735.1 of Boesenbergia rotunda. Lineage (NCBI taxonomy): Eukaryota > Viridiplantae > Streptophyta > Magnoliopsida > Zingiberales > Zingiberaceae > Boesenbergia > Boesenbergia rotunda. The sequence continues at coordinate 225,768 of JAGFNQ010008384.1, read as the reverse complement.
GGGGAAACACCGGTGTGGTCTAGTGTTTCTTGAGTCACCTAGGGAGGAAGCTAGGGCTAAGAGCTCAAGGGGGAGCTCTAGGAGCCTTTGGGATATATGGTGAATGGACCCTTGGAGGGGTGCTCCTAGAGGTCTAGATGGACCATGAGATGTGCCAAAAGAGTTGGAGACGGACTTGAGTCTCAACTCTTGGGTTTTGGCACATGGATTGTATGTTTCATGCATGAAAATATGACATTGGGGGGTCATATAGCATGAAGGTTGATTTTTGATGTATAAATACCATGTAAATCAATGCTAGGGATGCATTGTGGGTTGGCATGGGCAGAGACATCAAGAGGAAACCAAAACTAAGACTTTACGTCAAGGTTCTATTGAACTTTTTAGTTAGTTTTGAGTTTTGTGTCAAACTTGGGAATGGTGATAGATACATTTTGGAATGTATTTTTTCCAAGTAAATATGGGTACCACAAATGTCTCCACAAAATTTGAGAGTTTTTGGATACTTATGGAATTTCTGGCGCATTTTGAAACTCGTCAGAAAAGGCTGAAATTCTGGATTTCAGAGTATCAGTCGACTGCCCATTTGGGCAGTCGACTGGTAAAGACTGAATTTTCTATCAACAATTGGGGTTATGTCCAAATGATGCAAAACAAGTGTATGGGGGGCTAGTACACATTGTTTATGGTCATTGGGGTTTAAAAGATCCAATAATTGGGATATTGTTGGAGTCCTTTTGATGTTAGGCAAAGGGGGAGAAGTGTTGGGTTTAAGTTGGGAAACCAAACACTCCTTTGCTAGAAACCATAGGTTTAGGGGGAGCTAAGATTAAGAGGGAGCATGGTTGCTCCATTCTTGGCATAAGGGGAACCTGGGAGAGGTTCTTAAAAAGCCTTTGTAAGTCCAGTGTAGGGGGAGCTTTGAAAAAGCTTTAAAAAGCCCGTTTTGGTGAAAATCCTAACTTGGAGAGTTAAGTGTGTAAAAATCCTAGCTTGGAGGGCTAGGTGTGAGAAAGTCCTAATTTGGAAAGTTAGGTGTGTAAAAGTCCTAGCTTGGAGGGCTAGGTGTGAAAAATTCCTATCTTGGAGGGTTAGGTGTGAAAAGTCCTAACTTGGAGGGCTAGGTGTGAAAAGTTCTAGCTTGGAGGGCTAGGTGTGTAAAAATTCCTAACTTGGAGGATTAGGTGTAGGATGCCTTGGGATAGGATCCATGTATGCATTGCGTATGCATTTATTTAGCATGGTTTTTGCTATTGATTACTATTTTGCTTTCCCTAACTTAAACATATTGCCAAACATCAAAAAGGGGAAGATTGTTGAGGCAATCTGTGGTTCGGAGCGACCAAGTGTTTTGATGTTTGGGCAAAGGGTTTAAGTTAGATTTACCCTTGTGTTCTTATATGTGTATGTTGAGTGTGCAGGTTGTACAGGTACACATTGACTTGACTGGACGGCCTTGATATGGTGAAAGGTGGCATAGAGACAAGCTGGAGGCTTGTGTGCACCCAAGTGACCTTGGAGATCAGGGGCGATGAGCTGATGGGCGCGGACTTCGAGGTGTACGTGATGGGTGGCATGAAGGCAAGCTGGAGGCTTGCGTGCGCATCCGAGGGATGAGGGCCGAATATGAAGAGGGCGCGAAGGCAACAGTCGAGGCTGCGGATGAGGAGTCAGTCGAGTCGTGAGGGTACGAGTGCTGTGTGATTGTACTCGGGAAATCCTAGGGTTTGAGTGCGGAGTGGAATGTACTCAGGAAGGGTAACCTTAGGTGGGTGAGTAGACCAGTCGACTGGCCTGGGGGCAGTCGACTGATGGAACTCACAGAAAGGTCTCAGCCCTGGGACCAGTCGACTGCCCTGGGGGCAGTCGACTGGTAGGTGGCTGGTGAGTTGGCTGAGAATTCGAACGTTGGGGCGCAACGGTGGAATTTCAGTGGCACCAGTCGACTACCCTGGGGGCAGTCGACTGGTAGCGAGGGTTTCAGCCCGAGTCCTATTTAAAGAGGACTTCGCGGTGGCTGAGACTCTTGACGAATCTTGTCTTAGTTAAATGCAAGATAGTAGTCTTTGTGCTTAGTGCTTCGTTTGAGTTTGTGGCGAGGTTTCTCCACCCACAAGGAGCGACGAGGGCTAGCCGGAGGTTATCCGGGGATTGATCCACCGACGGATTCTTGGATTAGTCACCCGTCCGGGGTGGATACCAAGTAAATCAGGTTGTTAGTGTTTGTTCTTCATTGTTAGTGCTGTTTATTATTATTTCCACTGCGCAAACTAACCGTGTAGGAAGAAAGCTTCGAAGAAACGCTATTCACCCCCCCTCTAGCGGACACGATCGATTCTACACTTCTTTCCTCATCCGATTGGTCCTTCTCCTCTTCTTGGACCATTAAGCTCATTTCTTTTGGCTCCTCTACTAATTGAGCTTGTGTAGGGTTTTCATGTAGAGCAATTACTTTGCTCCATATCTCATAAGCACACTTATACTCAGCTACACTATTAATCATATCATTAGGCAAAACACTAAGAAATATTGAAATTACCTTCTCATTTGCCTTTAATTGTGTTTGTTGCTCCTTGGTCCAATATCTTGGTCAGAGCTTCTTCCCATGTTTATCTATTGGAACTTAAATTGGCTTTTCTAGCGCGATCATGAAATTCCAATCCATGCTGAACCATGTCTTTGTCTGCGTCCTCCAATACTCGAAACTCTCGCAGTCGTAGGTGTAACGTCCATAAAATCCTCTCAATATTTTTTTAAATATTGAACATGCCTATATGGATTCGTGAGTAACATTGGAATACTAGTATGAACCTTAGTATAATTCTTTATATGGATTAAAAGCTAAGTACTAATGGACCTTACATGGGCTCTTCTAGTACCATAGTTATTAGTGGATCTTAGGTAGAATTTAACATAAATAGAAATGGGTTTCAATTAGGAATATTAGCATGACTCTTGTGGGCCTTATGTGGGCCTTGCCAAAAATAAAAGAAAAAGGGATAAAAATAAAGTGCATGCACCAAGGATTGAACCTTGGACCTAAGGTAGAGGCAAAGCCTCATCATGCATGTACTAACTAATTCACCTAGCAAGGGAGTGCTAGTGGGAAAGGAAAAGGATTGTTGTTAAAGGCTAAAAGGAAGTGAAGAGTCACCATGAGAGGAGGCACTATGCCCCTTCACTTGCCCTCCATTTAGTATAAAAGAAGTAGATGAGAAGGGAAGAGACATTGGAGTTACTTTTCTTATTTTCTTCTTCTACCAAGGCTCTTCCTCTTCTCTTCTTCCTCCTCCTTGCTTCTTCTTTCCGTGAGCCACAAGGGGATTTTTCCCCTTGGAAAAGTCTACAAGAGGACTCCCTCTTGAAGATCCAAGTTCTCCTACAAGGCTACAAGGACTAGGAGTGGTCTAAGGTCAAGAAGGTCTTCATCCTTTTCTCTATTTAAGGGCTATAACCAAGACAACAAGGGTACGACTCCCTCACCTGTGGTATAATAGTTTTGATGTTATCTTTCATGATTTAAAGTTTTGTTTGGGCTCTAGGTTGAGAAAACCATGACTAGGGCTTCTTTAACTTCCGGCCAAAGCAAGTTTTTGAGTCTAAAAGGATGTTTAAACCTCATTTATGTTTCCTAATGCTTTCTCATGATGAATAAAGAATAAATTATGATTTGGGAATTTTTGTAGCATCCTAGAACCCTCTACAAGTTTCGGCCACCATCCATGTTTCATGGTTAGGATTAAATCCAACCCTTCAAGCATGTTTATTATGATTCCTTATGATAGAATGGATATTAATTGTGAATGATATGAATTTTTCCATGTACTTGTGACCCTCTAGGGTTTCGGCCAAGACCAAGATGTGGGTCTAGGACTTAGGGTTAGCCCCAATCATGGGTTCAAATGGCTTCCTATGGCATTGTATGTATGGTATTGGATGTTATTGTGACCTATATGAATTTTCCATGGACTTGTGGGCCTTTAGGATTTCGGCCAAGACCTAATCTAGGACTAAGAAATTAGGGTTAGCTCCAACTATGGGTTCTAATGGTTTCCTATGGCATGATAGGTAATGTATGGGCTTTTCTTTACTTATGGTACCTCACATGTTACTTGAATGATAGGATATCTCTTCTTCCAACTTTCGGCCAAGCACCTTAACTAGGGTTTGAGATGAGTTAGGGTTTCAAGAATACTTGTTTATGGCTTATTATGATGTATATATATGTTCAAGCATGTGGTATGAATTTTAGGTTACCTAAAACCCTAACCTTATGTCCTATGCTTCATGATCTTGTATGCTTATGTTGGATACCATGTTTTAGTAGGTTTCATTCATGAATGTTTTAAGCCCTATACCATGAACACATGTGTTGTGAAGTAGGCCTCATGTTTGTGTAGAATGATGCATGTTTTAAGTCAAACGCCTATGATAGATATATGGTTAAGTAAACCTATGCATGTTCTACGTTGAGTGCCATGAACCTAGGTAGTATGTATCATGTTCATATGGATCCTACCCATGTATGCTTTATGATAGATACCATGATCATGTATGCTATGTGATATGTACCGTGTATGAAAAGAAAACTATATATGCATGTTTACCCTATGTACCATGATCATGCATGCTTTATGAACGAAGATGATGTTTATGCCTTAAGGCATAATTATGTATGTATGTCATGCTTTGAATAAAGATGATGAATGAAAATGATGTTCATGCCTCTAAGACATAATGATGTATGCATGACATACCTTATGAATGAAGATGATGAATGATGATGATGTTCATACCTTTAGGGCATAATGATGTTATGTATTAACTATGAATGATGAAATGCTAAGTATGTTTTATGCCATGCTTCATGTAATAAGATCATGTTTATGTCTTTAAATATGCTATAAATGTCCTATGAATGATGAAGCATGTAAAGCTATTTTACTTTATGAATGGGCTTGTACCGGACCGAAGTAAGGGTCCAAGGGATGGGCTGCTCATGTAAGCCTCGGTGTGGGACTACCGCAGCTGTCCCCGGTTCTGGGACTACCGCAGCTGTCCAACAGGGATGGGCTCCTCATGAAAGCCTCGGTTCTGGGACTACCGTAGCTGTTCTTACCCTAGTAGGTCGAGATTATCTACCTCGCATTTACTTAGGAATGCACGCATATGATGTATGTATGTGGTACAAGCCAGACCCCCATGATGTGATGATTATATTTAAGTATTTATAAGTATGATTTTCAAATAAGCATCCTTAGGTTATATGCATTTGACTCATGCATCCATTCATGTTATGCATGCCATGTTAAGTGTTTAATATGCTTATGTTTCATGTTAAGAACCATGTCATGTTAAGTGTTTCATATACTTATGTTTTATGTTAAGAACCATGCCATGTTAAATGTTCCATATGTTTATGTTTTATGTCAAGAACCATGCCATGTTAGTATTTCATATGCTTAGGTTTTATATCTAGAACTTCTCTATGATAAGTACGTTATATGTTTTATTTTATGTGACATATAGTTTTGGTGAGTAGGAAAGGGTCTTATTAAGCCTATGCGTTTATAGTTTTATTTTCTTATACCGCAGATCAAGCAAGAGGATATTAAGGGAAGCAGCAGGAGGGGCAAGAGTGTGTGTGTGGCAGTGACATGGCAAAGGAAAAAAAGAAAAAGATTCTCATATTTATACTTTGTCACATGTCTTATGTTTTGCATTGTCTTCTTAAGTTTCATGCTATACTTATGATAGTTATGCCTAAAGAATAACTTACTACTTATGTTGCTTATGGATGATTTATGTGATTTTCATATCATGATGTTATGTATGATGTTAACATGCTAAGTTACCATGTCACTATGTTTAGGAATAATAGTTCAGACATGTCTACATAATTCAAGTGTTAGTTGCATGTATGTATAAAGTTTTAAATTATTCCGCTACATTACGATGTTCATATGCCTATATGTATGTTGGCGTAACACCGCCTCTCGCCACACCGTAAGGTGTGGAAAAAGGGCGGGCATTACAGTAGGGAGGTGGAACATTGATATCGTCCCCTAATCTTTCTTCAATCGCCATTTTCTCTAGCTTTTTGGTCTCCCGGCGGTTAGTCTGTAGATAAGCGAACCTTGCTTTGATACCACATGTTGGGACCTTGTCGTTTAGCTAGAGGGGGTGAATATCTACTTTTCGATTTTCTTCTAACACGTGTTAGCAAGTGCAAGCAGAAAACTAAAACAAAAACCTAAAACAATGCTAACACCAAACCTTTACATGGTTCGGAGATGATACTCCTACTCCATGGCTGTCCGTAAGATGGACGATCCTATCCGTCGGTGGATGACTCCCCGGAACACCTCTGGCTAGCTCTTGTCTCTCCTTGTGGGTGGAGAAACCTCGCCACAATCCCTTGACAACTTCTGAGCACTTGTAGGCTACTAACAGGCTTTACCCAAGCTTGTTTCGCCAAGGAAACTCAGCCAAAAATGAGCCCTCTTAAATAGTGCTCGATACTGTTCTGACCATTACCAGTCGACTGGTGCTAACACCAGTCGACTGGTCCTCACGAATTTGAATGTCACAGCTCGACGATTCAAATTATGGTCGACACCAGTCGACTGATCGCAGGATCAGTCGACTGATCCAAGCACCAGTCGACTACCACCTTCCCAAGCCTAGGGTTTCCCTTCCCGAGTATAATTCTCTCAGCACTCGAACCCTCATAACTTAGCTGACTCTTCATCCAGCAGTCTCGACCTGTTGCCTTCAAGCCTTCTTCAACTTTGGCTCTCGTCCCTCGGATGCATGCAAGCCCACGGCTCATCTCCCATGCCATCCTTCGTGTATGCCTCGAAGTGCGCTCCCCTCGGCTCATCGTTTCTACTTCCAACAGCCTCGACCTATTGCCTTCAAGCTTTCTTCGACTTCGGCTCTCGTTCCTCGATTCATGCAAGCCCACGACCCGTGTCCCCATGCCATCCTTCATGTATGCCTCGATGTTCGCTTCCCTCGGCTCATCGTCCCTGCTTTGTCCACAGTCCCTCGATGCATGCAAGCCCACGGCTCGTCTCCCCATGCCATCCTTCACCGGTCTCAAAGACATCCAACTAAGTCTATGTGTATCCTGCAAACCTATACACTCAAATACACATATTAGATCAACATGAAATCCTAACTTAATCATATTGACACACACATCAAAACTCATGATCTACCTGATCACACTTGGGTTGATTGCACCAACACATAATGTGCGGTATGATAGCTGTACCACTATTAATCGCACTAGTAGTGACCATAGGAGGATAGTCAACACTTTCCTCAAAATATACTTTCCTGATTTTATCACTCCCACTGTTCTCAATGAATTTGGTATTTTTCGTTTCGAAGAAGGACTATTAAAGGGATCACAAAATTTATACCCCTTTGATTTCTCAGAGTAACTTACAAAATTATAGCTAACAATTCTTGAGTCCAGTTTCCTTTCATTAGGCTTGTACGTCCTAGCCTCAGTTCGATAATCTCAAACGTGTAAATGCCTAATGCCTAATCTCAAACATGTCCACATCTCAAATGGGGTTTTAGTAACTATCTTACTACATACTCTATTGAGTAAGTAAACTGTGTCTCACCCAATAAAGACTCCGGTAGAGAAGTGAAAGTCATTATACTTCTCATCATGTCTTTTAGGGTTCGATTGCGATGCTCAGCTACACAATTATGACTAGGTGTACCAGTCATGACATACTGAGGCACAATCTCACACTTATCAAGATAATTTGCAAAAGGTCCTGGACGTTATTCACTTGATCCATCATATTGACTATAATATTCTCCTCCACGGTTAGATCGGACTATTTTAATTTTCTTACCTAGTTGAAGTTCAATTCTGCTTTGAAAATTTTGAACATGTCCAAAGATTGTGACTTCTCATGAATAAGGTACAGATAGCCAAATATGTAATAGTCGTCTATCAAGATAATAAACTATGAATGCTCATTCCAAAATGTCGTAGGGAATGGTCCATAAATGTTCGTATGTATTAGCTCCAAAATGTCACTACAACGGCTAGCTTCTTTGTTCCTTTTGTTAGTTGTCTTCCCCTTAACACACTCTATGCGAACATCAAAGTCTCACATGTCAAGGGAATCGAGAATTCCATGTGACATTAACCTTTCTAGGCGTTGTTAGGATATATGTCCTAAACGCCAATGCCACAACATAGCAGATTCTCGTTGGTTAATTTATGTTTTGCACCTATACTATGGATTATTACATTGTCAACTGTATGAGTAAAGGTGTTTAATTTATAAAGCTTATCAACCAAGGAATTTTTGTCAATCAAAATTGAATTAAAAAAATACTAAACATTTCATTTCCAAATGAATAAGAATAACTTGATTTGCCCAAACAAGAAATTGAAATTAAATTCCATCTGAAAGATGGTACAATGAATGTATTCTCTAAATCCAAATAGACATCGGTTCCTAAATAAAGCCTAAAAACGCCAATAAACTCGATTGCATCCTTCTTTCCATTCCAGTATAGATGTATCTTTCACCATCAAGCGGAAGTCGGCTCCTGAGACAACCCTACATAGTGACACTTATGTGAGTAGTAACACCAGTATCTATCCACCAAGTGTCAGTGGATACAATAGCTAAATTGACTTCCGAACTAACAAAGTTGAAAGTTTACTCTTCTTTACACGCTAGTTGTTGTACTTGAGGCAGTCTTTCTTCATATGACATTTTTTCTTGCAAAAGAAACAAGTAGATTCCTTATCCTACTTCTTGTGCTCCTTATGGCCATTGCCTCCAGAATCTATAGTTTGTTTTCCTTTTCCTTTGTTATTGATTCTCTTTCGCTTCTTACTCGTACTTTGAAAATCGAATGCTAAGTGAGCACTCTCAGATGTCTCAATCTTTAGTCTCTCATCCTCGTGCACGCATTGAGCAATAAGCTCATTCAATATCCGTTTTCCCTTTTGAGTATTATATGATATCTTAAAAGGAGTGAACCATGCTGGCGGAGACATCAAGACGAAATGCACTAACAGACTCTCAAACAAATTGAGCTTAGTGCTTTCAAACTTGTTGCTATCTTGGACATCTCCGTAATGCATTCCCTTATGTTTTTTTTACCACTATACAACATGGTTATTAACTTCATAAGAAGTATGGTAGTCTTGACCTTTTCATTTAAGGTGAATCAGTTTGTCAGTTGGTTAAGGAAACTTCTAGTATCTTCTCTCTATGTTATTAAGCTCTTTATTTATGCCAGTATGAAAAGGTTCATGATGCTTATGTTGGATCGGAGAAGATCGATAGAGGGGGGTGAATATCGATGTTAAATTTTTCGGAAGAATAGAGCAGTTATGCAGTGGAAAATGACAAAATAATCGCAAACACAAGTTAGTTTTACTTGGTTCGGAGTCGCAGTCGGCTCCTACTCCAAGGCCCGCGGTTCTTGCCGTTTACGTTGGGCAATTCTATGAAAACTCTTTTTACAACTTTAAGTACAAATATAGAATTGGAATTTGAAATTGCAACACTTTTCGTAAATTAAATTTACCGACGCCCAAGGTGGATCGAAGATTGGAGCAGAGGGTCGTCGTCGGTGCTAGAATCTCGAAGTCGGAGCTTGCTGAAGCATAGCGCTTGAACGAAAGTGCTTGGAGCATTGAGAGCGATGTTGTTTGAAGCCTTGGGGGTGAACCCCTTTTTATAGCAGCCATGGGGGTGCCTGTGTCGATGGGGGCGCCTACACGTGGCCTCTCCTGCGCGAACTCCTATCCGCAGGCTCGGTCAGCGCTTATCCCCTTCATTGGGGTGCCTGGGCTGATGGGGGTGCCTGTGTTAACACAGACGCCTGAGATGACTTGGTCCAGAGGCTTCGTGGCAGTTTACTTCGATGGTTCTGTTTTGGCCTTGACCTGGGGCGCCCGTATCTATCCGGGCGCCTAGCCCCAGTGAGGCGCCTCACTCCATTGAGACACCTCAGCTACAGAAACCCAATCCTTCGTTCCCTGCAACCAAGGTTAGTTCCAAAACACAAGAAGCAAGTAAGTTAGACATTATTTATAGCCTAAGCTGTCTTGGTTCTGACTTTGGGTTTCCCAAATGGAACCCTAGGTCAAACCGACGCCTACTGTTTCTCGCACGGGGAACGCGTCCTCACCTACTCCTCTCAGGAGAGTTTACCTTTTGCCAACCGGCTCCTCCGGTTGGACTTTTGCCCAATCCTCCCGATCAGGTCTTCGTGCCCAGTCCACGACCAGGACTTCTTGCTGAACTTCCGGTCAGGTCTTTGGTGCCCAGCCCTTTGCCAGGACTTCTTGTCCAGTCCACGATCAGGACTTCTTTGCCCAACTTTCGGTCAGGTCTTATTGCCCAGTCCTTGACCAGGACTTCTTGCCCAACCCTTTGCCAAGACTTCTTGCCTAATGTATCTAGGACTTTTCCTGCGAACTTAGTAAGCTTGTTAGATCACATTAACACCTTAACTTCTGAACCCTTTGCCATTATCAAAACACAAGTTTGGCTTAGGTGCTTCCTACACCAACAATCTCCCCCTTTTTGATTTATGGCAACACGGTTCAAAAAGTTAAGTTAAATAGATAACAAGTAAAGAAGTTAAAAAAAAAAACATTCAGTTCTCTCCCCCTGAAACGAATATTCTCCCTCTGAGTTTTTCAAAGATATGTGGGTGTTTTTAAACCTTCTAAGTGCTTTAGATTTTAACTTAGTGCTAAAAAAAATTTCAAGCTTTCTATACTTAGAAAATTTTCAAAAAATTTCCTCACACATAGAAACTTTTCAAAAAGTTTTCGCTAGAAAATTTTCCCAAAAAGTTTTTCAAGTCTTTTATACTTTGAAAATTTTCAAAAAGGTTTTCAGAAGAAAATTTTCCAAAAAAGTTTTTCAATTCTTTCATACTTTGAAAATTTTCAAAGAGGTTTTTGCATGAAAATTTTCCAAAAAAGTTTTTCAAGTCTTTCATACTTTGAAAATTTTCAAAAAGGTTTTCACAAGAAAATTTTCCCAAAAAGTTTTTCAAGTCTTTCATACTTAGAAAAATTTTCTTGAAAATACTTCATGCACCAAAAACATTTCTGAAAATAGATTTTCACTTAGAACCAATTTAGTACATTTAAGCACTTTAGTTATTTACTTTACTTTTTGAAGAAGAGATAAAATTTGAAAAAAAAAATTGACAAATTTATCCTTTCCTTTCTCTCCCCCTTTGCCATATATAAAAAAAATGATACTAATTATAGCAAAAAAAAAAAAATTAAACCGTTCTTGTTCGGGTCCTTTCTAACCCAGTTAGCTACTTACTAACTGTTATAAACAGTAGCTTTCGCTAGGGTTAGTCAAGTTAAGTGTTTTGATCAAGTTAGATTTTCTAAGCTTGACACTTAACCTGATTGTTGTTCAATTGGTATTTATTGCCCCAATTACTGCAGATGCACTGACTTAAAGCATCTTGAATCAAGGCATAGACCTAAGCATCTCAACCCAGTCTAAGTTATCAATCAATAGTACCCTAAGGTGCTTGTGAGATGCTGGCTTCTAGATCTATAGGTGCATGCAGTTCTAGGGTTAGGGCCTAAGCTAAGTCCATTTGCGAAAAAGCCCTAGTTCTGAAGGGGGTAAGTGTTTGACAAAAACTAAGTTGAAAAATCATTTAAATTTCAAGACTTTGATAAAAGAAATGATTTTTCACAAAAGATTAATTAACCGATAAGAAAGTAAAACAATTTTTTTTTTGAAAAAATATAGAGCAGTCCTATTCTACTAAGCATAACATTCAATTATGAATTTCATGACTGAGCAGTTGAAATAACTAGTCATGGCATAAAGCTAATAACTCATCAAATAAGTACCTATCAAGTAAATACGATAGAGGCATACAAATCAACTGGTCAACAGGAGGACCAATAAAGTCAAACAGCAGTCAAGCACAAGTCAACCCTACTCAATAGGGACAGTCAAACAGTCAAAGGTACAAGATAGCTTGAAAGTCACTCTAATCTATGAGGAAGGGCCAGGGGGGTCGAAACGACCAGGCTACCAAGATCGAAACATGGACATCATTTCATTGTATCGAGCCTCGTTTGTCTGGTGTTTGACTTGAATAGCGTCCAAGTACTCAATGTGGTAGCCCTGGTTTATATTGTGCTCATTTTGTAGGGCATCCATATATTCGGCATGTCGGGCCTCCATCTCCTCTCTGAGGCTGTGCATCTCAATCTGTAATAGTGCAATACGTTGGTCGGTGGTTAGTGGAGGAGGCTCCTGTAAGTGCTCGTTGATCTCGGCTGCGAGATCAGCAACTTCTACCTCCACCTCCTCATCCGAGTCGATCTGAGCTTCGGCCCTCTGTCGTCTCCACGAGAGAACCCCGACGGCCGAGATGTCTATACCCACTAGTGAAAAGTTCCTAGCTCCTATTTCATCAAACTCGGTCATTGGGGTAACCTCCCCAACGGTGATGTCGCGACCATAGTGGTGAAGGAGGGAAGTGATGATATGACAGTAGCGGGTCCGTACTCAGCCCTGAGTCATAATGCTGGATGCGTAGATATTGTATGGAACATGTGCAAACTAGTATCTATGTCCAGATGATGGATTATAGCGTACAGAAGAAAGGTATGGAAGGGTCGCATAGTCGCGACATCTCGAGTAGTCAAGGGTAGAATGCATCGAACCAGAACTCTGTAGAGAGCGTAGTCCTGGACCCGGAGATCTACGGACTGAAACCGTTGCACCAACGGTTTTCACGCATCTCTGTAGAAGTAGGAGTAAAGAGTGTCTAGATCAATGTGTGAATAGGGAGGAGCAAAGGGAGGGTCTCTCGGAGGGTAACAACAAAGCGTGGACTGGGAAGGTCGCAGTCCAAGAAACCTAGTAAGTAAAGCAGGTGAGATAGTCAGGGGCATCCCCTGTACAGTAGAGGAGTAGCAAAGGTCATCTTGTTTGACCAGATTGTTGTAAAATTCTGCACACAGGGTCGAGTTCACTGGATGGGTGCAGAAGACAAGCTGGTCAAGTTGATAGAAGTTAATAGCGTCCATAGCTATTGGACAGAACTAGGTAAAGAATTATCTGTTTAGGAAACTAGTTTTAATAGGTTTGTAGGTAGTTTGAGAAAATTTATTAAATAATTCTAAGTTTGGGAACCTAGGGTCTGGGCTAGGTTCGACCCCGGGGTTCGGTTGGGTAACACGACGTTTTCTAAACGAATAAGAAAAATACATTTAAGAAGCGAAATAATTGAAAATATAATTATAAATGCATAATTAAAATGGTACCGGGGAGGCATTGTTGAAGTGGGGTGTTCGAGGGCACGAGAAGGGCTTTCGGGCTCCTTGGAAGGAAGAGAAGTGAAGGAGGAATTCGGTTTGGTGTGGGAAATGAAGAGGGAGTCATGGTCTTTATATAGGGCTCATACGGGCACCTGCTAGGGGTCTCGGGCGCCCGTGATCATGGGGGCACCGTGGGGTCCCGGGCGCCTAGGTCAGGCCTGTCAGCAACGTTTCTTTTACAGATCTGACTGCCTTGGGCGGAGATAAAGGTTTTAGCGCCCGTGAGGTCCCGGGCGCCCGAGTTGACCTTGACTTGACCATTGACCAGATTGATTATTGACCAGGGTTGACTGTGTTGACCAGGTTTGTAATGCCCGCCCCTTACCGTTAGGCGGCGCGTTACCTTTAACCCTTTTTTTTCTTACTTACTTATATCATTGCGTATGAATCTAACATTGCAGCGGAAATGAAACATAACTAAAAGCATATGCAACGATAAGGAAGTAATAACATCATATAACATCTAATAACATCCATACTTAAATAAACTCCAAAGAACTAGCAAGTATCATGCATAAAGTAGCAACATATGTCTTATTAGAAATAAGAACTAAGTCTATAGATGACACTAAAGTGGATCGATCAGTCAAGTCACACCACACACATTAGCCCTTCCTGCAGCTTCCCTTTCTTTAGTAATTTCTATGTTGATCTGCAACATAAGCAAACAACTATAAGTATGAAACTTAATAAGCTCTTTCCTACTCACTAAATTCATACGTCACATGCATTTGAGAGACATATAACATCTTATGCATAGCATAAAAATATATAAGGCATATAAACATAGAACATATGCATTGTAAAAACATTTAGGATGCTCTTTAGAAAACATAGTAAATAATACTTTAAAATCATATACATCATCTTCTTTAGGGTCCCCAGCTTTGTACCCATTCTTTCTTTTACGCGCATACCCCTATGTAGGATGTGAGGTAGCTAATCCCGACCTACAAGGGTCTACATTCTAGGCTTACTATCTTTCAGCCTAGGGACAGCTTCGGTAGTCCAGAACCGTGGATCTTTTTCAAGACCCGGTACAAGCCATTCTTTAAAGTAAAATACATATATGCATTCTTTTCTTTTCTTTCTTTCTTTCATATAGAACATGCATTCCTTTCTTTCTTTCTTTCTTTCATATTGTATGTACTATAGACATTCAATCATTCATAATCATAAACATACTTTCATATATAGAATATGCATTCTTTCTTTCTTTCATATTGCATGTACTATAGGCATTCAATCATTCATAAACATAGGCATACTTTCATGACATAATCATTAGCATAAATAGCAAGACATGGAAGGACCTTTCTTTTAACACATGTAAGTGAAGCAACCATCATGCTAGTTTCATCAATACATCATACTTATAACATGTTTGTCTTAATAAAGGCAATATGTTAGTTTAATCTTTCTTTTCTCATCTTAATACATGCTGGCCGAAACTTCATAGCAAGGATATCATAGCATAAGAGTCATATAATCATGGGAATAAAAACATACATTACATAAGAGGTCATTTACAAGTACACTGGTAGTCTAGACTTCACTAAACACTAGTTTAGGTGCATGAATTGTACTTAAGCTTATTCTTAGCGTTTATTCTAGTAATTGGCCAAAATTCACAGTATATATAACATGGTATAAAAGTTCATATAACATGTAAACAAAAACATATTTTACCACCATTAAGGTCATATACAAGCATAAAGGTAGTCTAGGCTTCATTAAACACTAGTTTAGGGGCATGCTTTGTACTCGAACCTATTCTTAACCCCTATTCTTGTAATTTGTCGAAACTCACAGTAGGGATTTCATAGCATAATCATTCACAAAACATGGGAATAAAAGCATATTTTTCATAAGAATTCATTCACAAGTGCAAAAGTAGTTTGTACTTCACCAATGTTTAGGTGTATGATCTAGAGTTCTACTTGGATTATCATGCATATGGGTACATGTAACATTTTTCTAAACATCAATACTTAGAATGGAGCATGAGTTTAGGCTCAAACAACTTAGATAAGGTACTGACCCTAAGGTATAAATTATTTCCATCATGAAATAAAACACCCAATCACATGCATATCACTTGATTTAACCATAACTTCATGAAGGTCTATAAAAATCTGTTTGAAGGCATAATTTAAGGTCCCTTGGCCGAATGATACAGCGGTCCCTTAGCATAGATTCCACAAAATTACGTGGCCTAAAACATTTATATAGCAAGGAAACAATCATTAGAACAATAGCCTACTTCATGCATCAACATTTATCCATTTCATGACTTGGCCGAATTCTTCCAAGTCCTTTACATCATGGAGGGCATTCAAACACCATGTATCCATCATATATTCATTACAAAAAGGTAGTAACAATTTCATGAACTCTTCCTTTAAGTTTTTGGACATAGAAAAGGGGGTACCCCTTTATGGCCAACACTTCCCTCAAGGTTTTCTTCCATTTTCTTTCACCCAACATCACAAGCAAACATAAAAATCATAAAAAACACATAAAAAGCTATTATGTTGCAGGTGAGGGAGTCTTACCACTTGTGCTTATGTTCCCAAAAGATCTCCAAATTTTGGAGAAGAAAAGACCTCTTAAACTCTAGCACTCCTCTTGTTCTTCTCTTCTTTTGGTCCGATTTTCTCTAGGAGGTGAAGGACTTGAAAATGGTAGCAAGGGGACCAAGGATTTTGGTGAGGAAGAGGAGGAAGGGGAAGAGTTTAGTGGAGAGAAAAGGGGGGGGGGGGGTTTCTTGGTCGAAATGCCTTAGGCATTTCCTCCTCTTCATGGTCTTTTATGGTGAGTAAAGAGGCAAGCACCTCTTTAATGGTGTCTCTTCAATTTTTTTGTGTCTCTTCATCTTCTTTCCCACTTATCTACAATTTCCCATCCTCTTCTAATAGCACTCCCTTGCTAGGTGAATTGGTTACATATGCATTCTTAAGGCTTGGCTTTTCTTTGAGATCCAAGGTTCAATCCTTGGCACCTCCTCTTCTTTTTGTTTTCTCTTCCTTTTATTATTTTTTTTCTTTTTCCAAGCCCGCATAACCAAAGCCCACCTAGATAATGCTACTTATTTAATTCATACACATGCATATGCATTTCATTATTCATTCATACATGTGTAGGATACTTAAGCATAACATTAAATATAATACCTAAGCATAATTATCACACATCCACTACGTGTCAAGATAATGTCTAACATTTCTTTATTCGTAACTTTTCCCCCTAAATTTATAATATTATTCTTGGCCACATGTTCCATTATTACTACGCTAGAGTGGAAAATTTGGGGCGTTACAAGGTTTGACTCAGTTGACTGTGTTTGACTGATCAATAATTGAATCAAACAAGCCCTAGATTCATTTAAGATGAGTTTATTTGTGATATTCAAAAATGAAATTCGAAATGTTAGGTTCTAAATGTCTCACCCAGTTCTATGTGATCAATCATGTTAACCTTATGGGTTTTGTGAGACAGTTTTTTTTAATAAAAATAACAATTTTAATTTAAAACCATGGTTAATTTTAAAAGGTTAAATTAATTTTGAAAAATTTTATTAAGTTTTAAGTTTATTTCGAAAAATTGTGTTGAATCTAAGATTAATTGAAATTTGTGTTAGATTCAAATTTAACAAGTAGTAAAATGAATTTGATTTTCAATAATTGGCTTCCAGGTATTGGCGAGGCACTAGGCCTTCTTTGATCATAGCCTTATTGGATCGTCAACCCTTTCCTTGACAAAGTCTTTTATTGAAAATTCATCTTCAAGTTACTTCTTGAAAGATTTTGGTCTAACTAGTTTGGGTCTTGGATCGGTAGCTTCGGCTAGTTCTACCAGAATAGTTTCCCTAACGTACTATCATCACACCTCCACCCAATACTAGGTTGTTCAAATTTCAATTAGATCATTTTGTCCTTAGTCTAACCAGTCCTAGGTCTAAGCATGATGAATTGCAGTAGGAAATAAACAAGCAAGCATGCAATAAAGAGAAATTACGAAAAAAAATTTATCTAATTATGAATATTATTTTTATATTGGCTCCCCCTGGACTATAGCCTCGATAATGGTTAGGCAAGATGTGAATCTTGTCCTTGGGGATCCAATACTGGTTTGGTCCAGCTTGTTTGTTCAAACAGAGCTTGGGGACCCATGCTTGAACTTGGGTTCTAGGTTGGTTCAATATAGCATAATAAGAACGTTGTCTTGACTTGGTTCGATACCCTAATCCAGATCGGTTAAGAACGGACTTCTGCTTTCCAAGGATCATGTCAAGACCCTTAGAACCCGAAGTGAATCGTTCTAAGGCCACTCTGAGCTCCTTGACTTGAGTTTTCAAGGAGGAATTCTCTTCCTCAAGCTTTTGAACTTGAGTGGAGTTTCCTTCTTGAATTTTCTCGGTCAAGGATCTCAAGTCGGCTTCCTCTTTCAGGCGTTTTACTTCCTGTCGGAGGGACTCGACCCGGATTTTGACTTTCGCCAGTTGCGAGATAAATAAGAAATTAATTTGGATAGTTCAACCTCAGAATAACCACTTACCGTTATTGGCCGTTTTCCGAGATTGTAAGTCTTCCGTCATCTGGCTCCGATTCTGATCCGGTGTCGACGTCTTTCGAAGCGGTTAAGCGAGAAGATTCACGTGCGGGGCCTCTTCTTCTTCTTCGGAGGAAGATTCATCCCACGTAGCTTGGAGAGCTTTCTTCCTTCGTGTCTTCTTTGTTTCCTTCAAATTGGGGCACTCTGACTTGTAATGTCCCTTTTTGTTGCATTCGTAGCAGGTGACATTAGTTTTGCTTTTTGAAGATGTTGAAGGTTCAGCTGGATATTCCTTTCTTCGGCTTGCTTTCTTTTTGTTTGTTTGGTGCTTCAGCTCCTTGTAGTAGTCCCGAGCTAACCAAACCAACTTGGGTCGATCCCCTTCACTGTCTTATGAGTCTGAGTCTGAATCAGACTCGGGTGCTGGTAGAGGCTTCTTCTTGGGGGCCTTTCCTTGAGGTTTTCCTGCAATGAAAGCAATACTTTTCTCGACCAAAGTGGAGTTAGTCTATTCGTGCAATTCTAATTCAGAGAAAAATTCATCTAATTTAATTTTGGAGAGATCCCTGGAAACCTTGTAAGCATCTACCATAGACGCCCACAGTGTGTTCCTTGGGAACGCATTTAGAGTATACCTGATTAGGTCACGGTTCTCGACCTTGTGACTTATCGTATGCAGCCCATTCATTAGCTCCTGGATTCTGGCGTGGAGCTGTGCTGTTGATTCTCCTTCGTTCATCTTAATCGTGTAGAGTCTGTTCAGCAACAGATCTCTTTTGCTGATCCTGGTGTCTGAAGTGTATTCGTGCAACTCAATCAGCTTGTTCCAAAGCTATTTGGAGCTATTGAAGGGTCCCACCCGGTTCAGCTCCTCCTTGGTCAATCCGCATTGCAAAGTCTGGGTTGCCTTTGCAAAAGCCTCGATCTTTTTTTTCAACGAGGCATCCCATTCAGAATAGTGTTGTGCCACTCCTTCTGTATTCTTGGGAATCTCCAGGGCAGATTGGATGATTATTCACATGTCCACCTGAGTTTTCAGGTGGACTTCCATCCTGCTTTTCCAGTAGGAGAAATCTTCTCCACTGAAAAGAGGTGGTCTGGCAGTGTTGAATCCCTCTTGCATGGCCATTAATATTTTCTGAAAAAAAACTTTAACAAAAAACTTGTTCCAAGACTGAGTCTTGGATTAGTAGTGCGGAAGAAATTAATAGCAACGAAAAAATGATCGAGTGGTGTTGCACCAACCTCGATTAATGAGAAAGATTCGAAAAAAAATTTAAAATTTCGTAAATCTGAAAAAAAAAAATCTCTCAAATTGGTGGTTGCACCAAGTTTGAGCCACCCGCTCTGATACCACTTATTGGATCGGAGAAGATCAATAGAGGGGGGGTGAATATCGATGTCAAATTTTCGAAAGAATAGAGCAGTTACGCAGCAGAAAATAACAAAATAATCACAAACACAAGTTGGTTTTACTTGGTTCGAAGTCGTGGTCGGCTCCTACTCCAAGGCCCACAGTCCTTGACCGTTTACGTTGGACAATTCTATATTCGAAAACTCTTTTTACAACTTTAAGTACAAATATAGAATTGGAATTTGAAATTGCAACACTTTTCGTAAATTAAATTTACCGACGCCCGAGGTGGATCGAAGTTCGGAGCAGAGGGTCATCGTCGGCATTGGAATCTCGAAGTCGGAGCTTGCCGGAGCGTAGCGCTTGAACGAAAGTGCTTGGAGCGTTGAGAGCGAAGTTGTTTGAAGCCTTGGGGTGAACCCCCTTTTATAGCAGCCATGGGGCGCCTGTGTCGGTGGGGGCGCCTACACGTGGCCTCTCCTATGCGAACTCCTATCCGCAGGCTTGGTCAGCGCTTATCCCCTTCACTGGGGCGCCTGGGCTGATGGGGGCGCCTGTGTTAACACAGGCGCCTGAGCTGACTTGGTCCAGAGGCTTCGTGGCAGTTTGCTTCGATGGTTCTGTTTTGGCCTTGACCTGGGGCGCCCGTATCTATCCGGGCGCCTAGCCCCAGTGAGGCGCCTCACTCCATTGAGGTGCCTCAGCTGCAGAAACTTATTTCTTCGTTCCCTGCAACCAAGATTAGTTCCAAAACACAAGAAGCAAGTAAGTTAGACATTATTTAAAGTCTAAGCTGTCTTGGTTCTGACTTTGGGTTTCCCAAATGGAACCCTAGGTCGAACCGACGCCTACTATTCCCTCGCACGGGGAACGCGTCCTCACCTACTCCTCTCAGGAGAGTTTACCTTTTGCCAACCGGCTCCTCCGGTTGAACTTTTGCCCAATCCTCCCGATCAGGTCTTCGTGCCCAGTCCGCGACCAGGACTTCTTGCCCAACTTCCGGTCAGGTCTTCGGTGCTCAACCCTTTGTAAGGACTTCTTGCCCAGTCCACGACCAGGACTTCTTTGCCCAACTTTCGGTCAGGTCTTCTTGCCTAGTCCTTGACCAGGACTTCTTGCCCAGTGTACCTACGACTTTTCCTGCGCACTTAGTAAGCTTATTAGATCACATTAACATCTTAACTTCTGAACCCTTT
Organism: Boesenbergia rotunda; assembly: GCA_024364735.1. NCBI lineage: Eukaryota > Viridiplantae > Streptophyta > Magnoliopsida > Zingiberales > Zingiberaceae > Boesenbergia > Boesenbergia rotunda. Next base: position 205,286 of record JAGFNQ010008384.1, on the reverse strand, counting down.
GTCATTATCAAAACACAGATTTGACTTAGGTGCTTCCTGCACCAACAGCTTAGACTCATGCAATTTAATTTCTTCCATTGTTGAAATTCAGCACTATGCTCTATAGTACTAGCACTGGTCATAGGTGTGGAGTGATCATTCCTTAATTTATAGTCTAAGTCCATGCAACCTAAGTCTACGATCACATATTCTTTCCATTCAGTAAAATTCGAACCAGTTAATGTGGGATGTTATTAATGTTGGCTATTACAGATTCCACTGAAATTAAAGAGAGAAATTTATTTAATCTCATGATTTAATTAAAGCCAAGAACACATATAAGTGCAAGTAATAAAATACAAAATTATGTAAATAAAAAATAAAATTTTAAATGCATCTAAATGGGCTCCTCATGAGATACCGAATACAATATTATATTTTATTCTATGAATTAAAATATAATTTATTAGCGATACTCTTAGATATAACTCAAACTTTAATTGGTCACACAATGTGTCTTCCTTTGGGCCGACCGATTATGCACATAATATGAAACTTTATATAAGTTATATATTTTGGTCCATAGCTTACAACAACTTTAATCTGTCACACAATATGTCTTTTTTTAAGCCTATATTTTTTGTGCATGATTAGAACAAAATAAATTATGTTCAACAGTTATAAACTATCTTAAACATATATCTAGCATAAAAGTAATATTCATTTGGGCCAATCACTCTTAAGTATAGATATACATCTACTAACACTAAATACTCTGAACCTACCTAAGACGCCTTCATTTGGGTCGACACAATAGTTCAACTTAGTATCATGTTGTGTAGATATATCCAAGAAAATTCTAGAAACTTTAACAGAATAGATAATTTCTTAATCTACTTTAATATCTTCAAATTTAACTTATCAATCAATTGATATCATATGATAATTAAATGATATGATCTAATCGATTATCTTAATTAGGCTACTATATGCAATTTCAGGATCGTAATCGATTTTCTTAATCGGTTAATAATAATAATAAAATAAATAAATTCCTTCTTTCTTTTATAGGCGGGACCCACCTTAAGAAGTTTTTTTTGTTTTATTTTGTTTTATTTTAAAAATAAATAAATTTCTTTTTTTGTTTGATGGGAAGGGAAAAAAACTTTAATTGATTAAAAAAACATCTTAATCGATTAAAAAACTTAATGGATTAAAACAAAATAAATCGATTGATAGAATTTTTTTTAATCGATTGAAAATAATTACAATCGATTTATAATGTATCCTGTCACCAAATTAAATAAAATAATGACTATAAATCAGTGAGAAAATTTTCCTTTTATTCGCTATTTTAGGTTGGTAATTAATTGATCGACTAAGTCAATTGATTATATTATCCTGACTTAATCTAAAATTAGGTTAAATAACTACAATTCTTCCGTTGTTTTCATATTCTTTACCAAAATATAAAAAAATTGAAAAATAAATCTATCCTAGAATTTTTCTTATATGATTTTCGACGTTTATAAAGTCTATTATACTAGAAAAACTTGATATAACATACAAATAATAAATCGACGAAAAATTTAAATTTTATCCTTGTAAAAATGATGAAACAATGTAAAACTCTGATACAAATTGATAGAAATTTTGTTTTCTGATAACCGCATGAATTCTAGAAGCAAAATAATGAAACAATGTAAAACTCTGATACAAATTGATAGAAATTTTGTTTTCTGATAACCGCATAAATTCTAGAAGCAAAATAAGAATTCGAAAGAGAAAATATAAGATATATGAGCATGAATCTATTGTTTCTTTGAATCATGGCTTAACAAGAATAAAAAATATAAACTAAAAGATAAGGAACCTGATTGAAGAACCATCGTCCTTGTCATAGCTTCGTTAGCTTGATCCCTGTGGAAGAAGATATGATCCAAGGGACTTAGGATTGACGGTGCCATAAAACTTCTTGTTAATAGCGAACAAGAAATTAGGTCAAGATGATATTCTAAACCCTTAGGGACCTCTCATTTATATAGTAATTTAATCTATCATCAACCCATAGATAATAACAAATTGGACTAAATAGTTTTATATATTGAACCCGAATCAAATAATCTGAAACCTAATAAACATAAGTTAGATCACTTTAAAGGATTCAGATTGTATTTACATATGTAATTTATAAATAAACTCACCTAATAAAAATAATAATATCCTATATACATTAGCTAGTGAAGATCTCAGGGCCTCTAGGGTAACTCACTTTGTCATCACCATCATAACATCTTCACTTGATTTAATCTTATTCCCATCGGCAATGTCGAAAAAAAAACTACAGACATATGATTTGTTTTTTTTTCTTTTATTATATGCCTAAAAAGATTTTTTTTTAATTCTTGATATTTGGACTCAATTACTGTTTGTGCTTTGCTGATGATGAGTTCAAGATGGAGCATGATTCTTTTTATTGTTGTCTTATTTTATTATTTTTATTTTTTTAAATTTTGTTCCTTTTTAAGGGTTGTTCAAAAAACTTAAATAATTTAATAATTTTATGAATTGAAAAAAAAATTAATAATTTTACATTTCAAATGTAGAAAATTAAATTATATATGAAAATTTATTTTTTAAAATAAATATTTTAATTTAATGGTCCGTCTCAAGTCTGAATGAAAAGGGTATTATCGGATCCCAATAAAAAATAGATTAAGGAAAATAAATTTTAAATAATATCAAAGGCTTAAAAAAAATCCATCTAGAGCCTCAAATAAATTTGAGCCTGTATTGACCTACTGAGTACTGACCTCTGCGCAAAGGCCAATTGATTTACTAGTTTGCTGATTTCATGTGAGAAGTCAATCATTTAACCCTATAGTTTAGTTTCACGGGATAGATTGGATAATTAGTGTGTGAATATTATCATCAAGAAATTTAAGAGTCAAATCCTGACAAAGCCAGTATGCTCATCCTCCCCATGTGTTATCCAAAGTATCCGGGCTAGTAGCCCACATGATTTATCTCTTCCGTATTGGTCCTGAGACGAATTGACGGGGACGCTGGGACGAACAATTCGCCTTTTCCCACCAGGAGTGTTAAGTTAGAAAAAGGGTCATATACCAAATCAACCAAAAAGGCGAAACGCTCGCCCCCAGCGCCCCCACCAACCCGTCCCAGAACCAATACGGAGGAGATAAATCATGATTATTACTGATGTGATGAGACGTCTGGTGAGAGAATTAATACTAAGCAGAAAAGAGGTCATATAGATCTAACCTACGTTGAGAGATCACGCTGAACGGTCATCGAGATGAAGATTTCACTCTTGCTTCTTTTATAAGATTTCATTAATGAATTTATATACGTTAATTTTTTATAAAATAGGATTTTAAAATTGCAATTTGATTTACAAATTAGATTATAACATGCAAAATAATATCTCAAAAACAATTTCACATAAATTGAGAGTTTTACCCTCACAAGTGTATAAATAATATTTTATGATGTAAGTAGATTTAGAACTAAATTTAACTTGCGTGAATAAAATTTAAAATTAAAATCCAAGAAATTCTAAGAACGCCATATTAGGCTAAAAAATTAATGAAAAGTAGATTTTAAAATAATTATCAAAAAGGAAATTGATAAATGATATAAGGGCAATCACAATAGAGATATTTAAAGAGGGTATTTTGTAAATATTTCTAATATTATATAATCTTTAATTTTTCATTGGAAGGAGATATTTTAGAGATATTTAAAATCATCAAGTAGAATTTTTTTAAAAATAAAAAGTATGGAAGGATGAAATGAGGTGGGCGTAATATTTGGAATATTTGAGAATATATTTGATAAAAATATTTGATTATAAAATATTTAATTATAAAATTTAAGATATTTAATATTTGAGAGAAATATTATTTATATTTTTTAATTGGTCGGATCTGTTTGAAAAATAAATAGAAAGAGCAATCTTCACGCGTTGCCACCTCATCAACCTTTTAAAACATCAAATTTACCTTTTTCTTTGTCCCCGAATGGCGCTTACGATAAACTTCCATTTCACCGACCCTATCCATTCCTTATTCCCTTTCCTATTCCTCCCTGGCCATCATCTATTTACTTCTCCCTCTCTTTCCCCTCTACACTCCTTCCCTCCCTCCCCTCCCTCTTTCGTTGGACTTCAACATGCACCCCGACGATCAGCAGAACCGATCACAGCCGCCCTCCCTCGACCTCTGTGCTCTCTTCCTTGCGGCCTTCCACTCCTTCCATCTCCTCCCTCGCCTCTCACCGGCAGGCCTCGCCTCGTTCCTGCTGGGCGCGTCGCTCACCATGATATTCGGCGGTTCCATGACGTTCCTGCTCGGCTTTCTTCTGTTCCCATGGGTGATCGGCCTTCTCATGATGCTATATCTGGTCGGCCTCGTCTCCAATTTGTTCGGATTGGGCAGGACTATCCTTTGTCGATTTTCCCCTCTCGAACCCCAACCCTACTCCAGGTACGGAGTAGACTCCACCATCCTCTGATCTCAATTCAGTTTAGTCATCATCCCTTTCTCCTGATTGATCGCCTGCTTTCGGTTGCAACTACTCTGATCTTTGGTTTGGTTGGACTTTCATTTTCATTACATTGTCACCTAGGATTTTAGATCCTTAATTTCGTTGGAAACAGAATTATTCTGTGCGAGAGAGAAAAGGTCCCCTTTGTACTTTAAAAGTGGGTTTATGTTGGAAAGGACCTTATTTTACTAGGAATTGATCACGCTTTATAGGAACCAAGAAAGTTGGATCAAGCACAAAATCAGAAAACATGGGCATTGCATGGATCACAGTTGTAGACAGTTTCTCTCAGAACTCTGATTCCTGATTCTTCATTGTCTATTTCATGCACTATCATTCTATAACTATAATTTACTTGATGTAATTGTATTTGTACATATCATACATGAAATGGGTCAACATGCTTTAAATATGTATTCTGCATTGTCTAGTTCGTCTGAAACTACTCAGTCCCATTTTTTGTTTATACAATGCATTCAATGATTCAAGGCTTTGTCTTTCATAGATAGGTTTTCTGAAGTTGAGTTTTCATTAATGTACTGTTAAAAATAAAGAAGATCAAAAAGATGGTCAGACCACAAGTTTAGGCTTATCATTTTACCAATTCACTTATATTGATATGTATGGATATCATTTCCTTCATATCTAGTGTTACCTTCTCTGATAAAGCTCTTCTAAAATCTAAGTTCAGGTGTTATCTTACTATTTTGTGATATTGCACATTCTTCATCTTGAAACAATTTAGTTTGGATATTCTATAATGTCGTTGATTTGTTGCATATTCTACTGGAGTGCTGTTTAGTTTTATACGATTTTGTATGAAGCTTGGTTATTTGGATGGAAAATTAGGAGATAGATTATAAATTTGATGAATTTTTTAAAAACTCTCCATCCTTACTATTGTTTCGTCGGAAAGAATATTTAGGAAGGATGAAAAATTGAAATGTACCAGAGATCTCTTTGATTCACCATTTTGGTTCTACCCAAGTTGGCTGGAAACTGAATCCCTCATCCTTTCTAGAATATGTTTATCCTCACCTCCTTGCAAAATAATACCCATCCATGACACTTGAAATAATTAGTGTATCTGAAATGCTACTTGACCTAACCAATGCCACACATTGAAGTAGTGAGTTTTAACCTCACTTGATCAATTTGATCAGCTAACGCAGGATGTGCAATCCATAAGACCTAAACTAGCCAAATTAAGTGGTCAATTCTATGGGTTCGAGTGGGCTCGATTGATTACTAGCTATATGGCTCAGTCATGTCGGTTGGGCTGAACGTGCTGGGTTGTCTTAATAGGCCGGATAGATTGGATGAGCCACATAGAGGTTAATCAGAGCAGTTCGGATGATCAAGTCAACTTAGATGGGCTAGATGAATTGAATGGACTGGTTAAGGAGATTGAATGTTCAAGCCATTAATTGCTTCAAATTTTTTATCCCACAAGGTTAATCGGATAAAGTTGTTCGGATGAGCAAGTCATCTTGGATGGGCTGGATGAAGTGGATGGACTGAGTGTGCTAGACAAGTTAAGAAGGATGGATGTTCAAATCATTAGTTGCTTTAAATTTTTTAGCCCTCTATTATTATGATTTGTTGGATAATCAAACAATATTCATCCACCTATACTAATCCATCCCTTCATTTTTTTCTCCATTCAAGTAAACTTGCACTTAGTGTTGTTGTTTCTCAATTTCTAATTATTTTGTAATGGTTGTCCTAATTGTGGTATGCACCAATAATTTTGTTTAACTTGTTAGTCGTCATAACGTCACTTGTTGAGCTATCTCTGTCTTGTAGTTACATATCCATCTTAGACAATACCTAATGGGGATTGCATAAACCCCCATAGGTGTGCTGTAGTGGTAAAGCACTTAAGAAAACAAATAAGAGGATCATGTTGAATATTCTGGAGGTTGACCTCTAACTGTGCATAAGTTACTTTGGATTAGGTGAACCAGGGGAAGGGCGTCTTGTTCCCGATTAGTATGGCGAACTTTGGACACATGGATTATCAGAAAAAAAAAAGAAAAAAATAAATAACAGGGATTGCCCAAGCATTTAAAATTGAGAACTTTTAAAGCCACGCCACTTAAAACAAATGAAATGCTCATTCTCACTATCTATGCTTAGTTCTTTGGTACCTAATCCAAATAGCACTTGTTTTCTAAGGCAGTGTTTTCGAACACATTTATTGTGGTAATCACTACAGAAATCCCTTCACACCAGGCGTGATAGTAGCGTTTCTTTTGATTAGAGCATAGATAACTATTTCACTGAATCAATATGGGTAGTAATTGTTCTAAATAATGTGTTTGCATTGGTTTAACAGTCTACGCTGCTGTCATTTTAAACATGAAAGTATGCATAAGTGAAGAAAATAAAAAGGTTCAATTGGCAAGATTATGTTACGCAAAATTTTAATTTTTGGATTGGCCATTTCCTACTCGAAAGGTCGTCATTTTTTTATTTTTTTTTGCAAAAACTCAATTTTTTTTTTTGTTCTGGGAGCGAACTGTTTCTGAAGTAGAATTGAAGTGATACTAGTATTTGTGCTGTGGTAGTGAAATTCAGCTTCTTTTTCTAACAGTAATTCATTTGAAACTATCTTCTTTGGCAGATCATCTACATTTCAAGCTTCCAACTTTTTGGATGCGAAAGGGGGTTTTACCATTCGATAGTCTCCCATAGCTACAGGCAGAAGTAAGGAGTTTTTGTCTGCCATGGATGCGCTTGGTCCGTGCCAGCTTAGTTCTATCATACAGTCTTCGCTTTTCTTTTCCTCAATTTTCTTTATCAATGATGTTGCTGCCCCTGTTTTCAGGACTACCTGTACTAGTATGACAATAATTCGCCTTTATAGCATTAGTCTTGAATAAACTTTGCTCTAAGAATCTCAACTCTTTCTATGTTGTAATCCTCACCCAGGCTCGTCCAAAATTGCCCCATGCGATTTGGAAGGGACTTTGTCCAACACAGTTGCTCTTTGCATGGGGTTAGGTTATCTTTGATTAGGGGTGTAAATGAATTGAGTTTGTTTGTGAGCTTTTCCAGCCGGCTCGAAAATTATTCAATTTATTCGAAATTATCAAATTTGAGTCAAGTTCGAACATGTTCAATAATTGTTTAATCTAAATTTGAGCCCATAATACTTTGTACGATTATTCACGAGCTATTGGCGAATCGAATTCGAATTTAATTCTAATTAATTTTACATAATTTTAATTTAAATATATTCAAATTATGGTTCGAATAATTCTAATCAAATTCAAATTTAAGTTATTTTGAATTATAGTTCAAATATATTTGAATCAAGTTTCGAACCATTTGAATCAAACTTGAGCTCGAATTTTATTTTAAATCGAACTCGAGCCAAAATTATGTGTTTTTGTGCTCCAAATCGAACATCGAATATCATGGATAATTTTCAAGCTCAAATTCAAATATCAATATTTTCATATTATTCGACTCGATATTGATTCATTTGCACCCCTACCTGTGATGTATTTCATACACGTTAAGAATTGACCACATGATCTATATATAGGATCATTGCACATGGGGGGAGTTGAATCACGTGACTTTTTAATAACGTTGCTTTTTCAAACTTAAAAGAAAGTGAATGCAACGGAAAATAAAGCGATGAAACAAAACACAAGCACGTAAATACCAAGTCGTTTTACTTAATTCGGAGCCTTCAGCGACTCCTACTCTAAGGCTCAGGTCCATCTTTCCGATGGGCAATCCTCTAATCTCTCTACCGGAAATCCCCGATAGAGTAGTCTAGTATAAATGAGTAGGAAGTATAACAACCCTACACTTCTTACTTGGAGTAATTTAAGTACAGGTAATAAACTGAAATTCGTTACCTAACACAATCGTAGAATCTTGATCAGGCTTGTGTGTTGGCATCAATCTTCCAGTAGTGGTTAGACGTAGTCAAGTTGAAGCAAGGTCATAGCAAGAAGACGAGGAAACAGAACGATCACCGAAACTCAACTTTAGAAGAATAGAATTGTTGCTTGAGCTCTCGGCTGAAGGGTCCATTTAAAGGACCTCTAATGTCCCTTAGACTGTCGAGCTCTTATCTTTAGCGACAGCTTCGCTGAAGGCGCCTCTAGTCCCACCTGGGACCTGAGGCGCCTCAGGCATTGTTCATCCGAGATTGAATTTTACAGTTTGAACCCTTCAAAAATATGTTAGTCTAAAACAAGATATTCCTTACAAGACAAGGTTAGCACAAGTATAAAAATGAACTAAACAAGTTTAGCATTAAATAGACTTTGTCTTCCCAAGACTAGGATCTAGTTAATGCCTCATCTTAAAGCTCCAAAATGGTTCTAACCTGGATCGCGCCTAAAGTCTCAACAGGGATTCGTCATCACCGGATTTCGCTCCTTTAGTGACTTACCTTACTTACCTTTGTGTAACTTTACTTGACCTCTTAACCCACCAGGACTTCTTACTAGATGCCCCATCTAGACTTCCTGCAAAGTCTCCACCAACTTGGGATTCAACTAATTATCAGGCCCCGTGGATCCAACTAGACTTCCTATCAGGACTCAACCACTCTGGACTTCAGCCTGGTGTCTGGTTCTTGGTCTTTCAATCCTGCACACATAGTGAAGGTTAAATAATGCACAACCTAACTTTAACCTATTTATCATTATCAAAACATAAGTTTGATTGTTAGTGTAAACTACACCAATAATTTTTCCCTTTTTGATGTAATGACAACCTGGGTTAAAGTTAGAAAAAAATAACAATAATAATAGAATATGCACAAATAAAACAATGATATGTTCTAAGGCTAGGGTTTGTTTTTCAAGTTTAAGTTTCTAGTCTTTAACCCTTAACCCCTCTCCCTTGCCATTCATTCAAAATAAATAAGTAACAGCACAAATGCCATCCAAATATAACAAAAAAAAAAAAAGAGACTATGTATAGAGATTGGATCAAGGGAATATATATTAAAATTAGGGTTTTTAAACAAATAGAAAATAAAGGTAGTTTCAAAATCCCAAAATAACATTTAATTTTTTTTTTTGAAAAGCATTCAAAAATAAGATAGTAATTTGGAGAACTTAACAAAAAGTTTTCAAAACTTTTTCAAAAACTAATTCAGGTTTTGTAAATATATAAATTCAAAAAAAAACTAATTGTCCTTTGAAATAAAATTATGAGAGTACCTTTTCAAAAACTTTAACATAACCAAAATTTTCAATTTTCTAATATATTTTCAAAGACTAAGTTCAAAAGTGCATTCGAAAGGTATTGTTTAAAGAATATTTTCTAAAGCTAAAAATAATTTTAAAAATTTTTGTAAGGATAATTTTCAAATAATGTTTTCAAAAGCACTTTTAGCAAATATTTTTGAAGGATAAATTATTTCCTATTTATCAAAGTATTTTGCATAATTGTTTCAACAATAAGTATTTTTTAAGATTTAAAGTATTTTTCAAAAAATAATTTTGCAAATATAAAAAATACTTTTCAAGAAAGTGATGTTTTAAGGATTTCGGAAAGATTGCAAAAAAAAAAAAAAAGATTTTAGTCTTGATCCTTCCCTTGAACTGGCTAATACTTAGCTCTACTTGTATGTCTAATCCTTAGTTACTAGCTAGCTATCTAAAAGATAGTAGTGTTCACTTGGTCAGTGAAGTCAAGTAACAATGTCTAGTTAGAGTTTCTTTAGAAAGACTACTTGACTTGATCACTATTTTACTTGTATTTAACCCTAGATTTGCTATGATACACAGATACAAACATTCTAAAATTTAGACAGAGTCCTATGCATCTCGCGCTTTTCTAAATTTTGACAATCACAAACAAGTAACCTATTATACTTTGTGAGATGCGGGCTACCTACAATTATAAGTTTATTCTGTTCTAGGGGTTAAACCTTGGCTAAGTCCTTCACATTAATTTTTTTAAACACATAATAAATTTCGAAATCAAAGTGCAAATTTTCAAAAACCAAAATAGTTAATTTTGAAAACTCAAATAAAGTTTTGAACAACTAAGCAACAACCAAGTTTAAATTTTGAAATGTAATTTTCAAAGCAAGAATTCTATGTAAGTAGTCTGGTCCTAGTCTATAATACACATTCCAATTTGTAGCCTTAAGTTACTAAATTCGGATTTTGAAAGTGGTTTAGTAAATATATCTACTAAATTAGATTTGAATTCAACATGATTAAGCTCAATTTTACCTTAAGCTACATGGTCTCTAATAAAGTGATACTTAATTTTAATATGTTTGGTTCTTGAATGATGCACTAGATTTTTGGTTAAGTTGATTGAGCTTAAATTATCAATGAATATTTTTACTTTATTATAATCTAAGTTAAAATCTTTTAAAGTGTGCACCATACACAACAATTGAGTTACACAGTCACCCATAGCTATATATGCTGTTTTAGTAGTAGATAAGGCAACACAATATGTTGCTTTTTACTAAACCAGCTGACAAGTAATGGTCCAAAGAGTTGATATTCACCACTTGTACTGTTTTTATCTAATTTACAAATGGCATAGTTTGAGTCAGAAAATCCTATAAATTCAAAATGGGTTTTTCTAGGTTACCACATTCCTACATTGATTGTACATTTAAGATACCTAGGTTAAGTGAGACTCTTTTGCACAGGTGATATCTAGCACACATGCTTGTTAGATCGTGGCGCTTGCTAGAGGGGGGGGGGGTAAATAGCACTTGTCTCGAATTCTCTCTACAAGAGGGTTAGTACAATACAAAAATATAATGGAAAATATGAAATTCAATGCTAACAAGAAGAATTTACTTGTATCCACCCCGAAATGTGACTAATCCAAGGATCCATACGAGTACACCACCTCCACTATGAAAAGTCTCCTTCAAGGTGGAGAAAACCTTTACAAGGTTGTCTTCTTCCTCTTTACAAGATTGAAATGAAAGATAGACGAAGAACTGATCACTTTGGGCACTAGCAGCACTTTGGTATAGTAAAGGACGATACCTTCCTCGTGCCAAAAAGTCCCCTTTAAATAAGAGTAAAGGACAACTCCACGAGTTATCCAGCACGCTACCAGTCGACTGCCCCTGGGGCAGTCGACTGGTCTAGCCTTAATTGCTAGCCAACGGCTAACTCAACGGCTAGTTTTCGGGGTTACCAGTCGACTGCTCCTGGGGGAGTCGACTGGTCCAGGCCCGAAAATATTCTGTGAGTTTTGTTTGTGCTAGCAGTCGACTGCCTTTCTCCCAGTCGACTGCCCAGCTTGTACAAACACTCATCCTCACTTCAACGACCCTCCTTCACGTGTGCCTTCAGGTACACTCCCTTGGCTTGCCCCTTGAAGTCTTCTTCCACTGGCTATCGTCCCTCGGATGCGCACACAAGCCTTCCCTTGGCTTGCTTCCATGCCACCCTTTACGTGTACCCTTTGAAGTCCACTTCCTGGCTTGCCCTTAGAGTCCTCCTCCCTCGGCTCTCGTCCCTCGGAAAAGTCCTCCATGTGTGATTCTCCAAGTCCTGCAAACTCAATCACACATATCAAATAACAACACAACACCCTAACCTTAAACATATTGGTACACACATATCAAAACCATGATCTTCCCGATCATCCTTGGGCCGATTACATCAACAATGCTAACTACAAATAAAATATCAGGTCTATTTGTAGTAAGGTATAATAAACTACTTATGACACTCCTATAACGTTTGAGGTCAACTAGTTTACTATCAGGGTCACTATCTAGAGTTTGATTTGTGACATAAGTGCTTTTATTTCTTTTATATTTTCCATTCCAAATTTTTTAAGTAATTCCTTCATGTATTTTTGTTGATAAACAAAATTCCCTTCACTTGTTTGTTTTATTTGCAAGCCTAAATGAAGGTTAGTTGACCTACTAAGCTTATTTTGAATTCCTATTTCATTAAATTTATAAATTCATGTAAAAAATCTGAGTTAGTTGATCCAAAGATTATATCATCTACATAAACTTGGACTATAAAAATATTAAATTTAAAGGTTTTTACAAATAACATTGGGTTAACTCAACATTGTTTAAATCCTTTAGAGATTAAGTAATTGGACAGTCTTTCATTCCATGCTCTAGGGACTTGTTTTAGTACATATAGTATTTTTTTAAGCTTATAAACATAGTCAAGGTGTTTTAGACTCTCAAAGCTAGGTGGTTACCCTACATAAATTTCTTCCATAATTAGGCCATTTAGGAAGGCTGACTTAACATTCATTTGATAAAGTTTGAATTCCTTATGGGCTGCATAACTTAAGAGCATTCTAATGGATTCAAGTATTGCTACTGGGGCATAAGTTTTATCATAGTCAAGTCCCTCTACTTGGTTAAATCCCTTAGTTACTAATCTTGCCTTATTCCTAACTATTTCACATTATTCATTTAGTTTATTTCTAAATACCCATTTTGTTTCAATAGATTTTTTATCCTTGGGTAAAGGAACTAAATCCTAGACTTCACTATGTTAAAATTGAGCTAATTCTTCCAGCATAGCTATAATCCAATCAGGATCAAGTAAGCATTCTTTTACAATTTTGGGTTCAATCTTAGAACTTAGGGAAAGTTGACTTAGATTCTTAAAAGCAGATTTGGTTTGAACCCTTAAGTTTGAATCACCTAATATTTGATCACTTGGGTAGCTGAACTAACTCGTGTGGATCATTATCTTTGATGGTTTTGGTCTGACTCAATCAATTCATTTTCTTGGACTTCTGTTTGACTTGGGTTTTCATCCAAATTGGTACTTGACCTAATGAAGTCGATTGGTTGATATCGAATTTGATTAGAGTCATAAGGGTTAGATTTTTCATCAAATTTGATATTAGTTGTTTCCTCAATTCTTAAGGTGGTTTTATTGTAGACTCTATAGACTCTACTAGTTAGTGAGTATCATATAAAAATTCTATTTTCAACCTTAGAAGTGAATTTTCCTAAGTATTCTCCTGTATTTAAAATATAAATTTTATATCCAAAAACTTTAAAATATTTAATATTAGATAGTTTATTATAATAAATTTTTAAGGATGTTTTTCTAAGATTTTTATTTATGATTGTTCTGTTTTATACATAACAGGATGTACTAACAGCCTCAATCCAAAGATATTTAGGTATGCCATATGAATTAATGATTGTTCTTGTTGCTTATTGTAGGTTCTATTTTTTCTTTCAATAATTCTATTTTGTTGGGGTATTTTAGGACAGGAGAATTCATGGTGGTATCCATTTTCTATGAAAAAATAATTAAATTTTTATTTTTTAAATTTACCTCCATTATCACTTCTAAGTCTTTTAATTTTACTTCTTTTTCATTTTCTGTTTGTTTGCAAAAGTTGTTAAAGATTTCAAAAGTTTAATCTTTATTTTTTAAGAATTTTATCCAAGTGAATCGTGAGTAGTCATGGATAATTACTAGACAATAAAGGCTTCCATTTATGGACATAATCCCATGAGAGTCAAGTAGGTCTAGGTGAACTAGTTCAAGTATGGAATTGGTTTGAGTGTGTGATTGATTAGTTTGTGAATTGATTTGGTTTGTTTTTCTTGTTGCAAGCATTACATATTGTTGACTCAATGTTGGTAATTTGGGTAAGCCTCTAATTAAGTCATTTAATTTGGATAGGTTTCTGAAATGAGTGTATGAGAGTCTTCTATGCCAAAGTCAAGATTCCTCCTTTTGAATTAGGAGATAGTTAATTGAGGGGCTGGTTAGTTTAATCTTGTAGATGTTATTGTGCCTAAGTCCCCTATGAGTTATATTTGGATTGTCTGTGTGTTTAATTAGACATTTGGTTGATGGAAACTTAACCTTATATCCAATATCATATAATTGACTAATACTGAACAAGTTAAATTTGAAATTTTCAACAAATAATACATTTTTAATAATAAAATCAAACTCAAGTTCAATATTACCTATTCCAATTACCTTAAGTTTATCATTGTTTCCAAAGGCAACAGTTACTAGGCTTTTGTATTTGAGGTCTGAAAATTTCGTGTGCTCCCCAGTCATGTATCTGGAGCAACCACTATCTAGTATCTATTTGATTTCCTACAGGTAATCAGGAAGAAGTTAGGGTGAAGTTTTATATAAAATCTTAATTAAGTTAGTTTTAAGGTTAATTAATTAAAGTTAACATTTTTAATTAAGTGAAATTGATTAATGTTAATGTTTTTAATTAAGTAAAATTAATGAAAGATGTTAATTAAGTAAAATTAATTAAGGTAAAAATTTTGATTAAGTTAAAATTGAAAAAGTTTTAATTAAGTTAAAATTGAATTGAGTAAAATTTTAATTATGTTAAAAATGAATTAAGTTAAAATTTTTAATTAAGGTAAGATTGAATTAAGTTAAAAATTTTTAATTAAGGTAAGATTGAATTATGTTAAAATTGAATTGAATTAAGTTAAAATTGGATTAGGTAAAATTTTAATTAGGTTAAAATTGCATTAAGATAAAATTTTAATAGTTAGTTAAGGTAAAATCATTGGGAAAATTTGTTAAGGTTAAAATTTCAATTAAGTAGTATTTTTTATTAAAGTAAAAATTGTTGGGACCGGTGCATACGGCTAGAGGGGGTGAATAGCCGAACAACCACTTCAATCACCGATTTATCCTACACGTGTTAGTGCGCAACGAAATACAATACAAACTAAAATTAACAAGATAGAACACAAACCAATTTAACGTAGTTCGGAGATAAAACTCCTACTTCACGGCTATCTGTAAGGTGGACAATGCCAATTCATCGGTGGATGATTCCCCGGAAAGCCTCTAGCTAGCTCGCGTTACTCCTTGTGGGTAGAGAAACCTCACCACAATCTTGCAACAACTCCTGTGTACTTGGAGATTACTAATAAGCTTTATCTAAGCTTATTTCGTCAACCTTTGCCCTGCCAAACCGAGCTCTCTTAAATAGAGCTCACAACTGAAATAGCCATTACCAATCGATTGGTTCCAACACCAGTCGACTGGTCCACCTTGGATTCGAATGTTACAGCCCAACGTTCGAATTCCAGCCGACACTAGTCGACTGCTACATGCAGCAGTTGACTAATCTTTCTGTGACCCTTACCAGTCGACTGAGCCAAGCATCAGTCGACTGATCAACCCCTAAACCTAGGGATTCAGCCTTGAGTACAATCACTCAGCACTCATCCTCACCCGACCAACCTAAACCTAGCCTTCTAGCCTCCTCCATTAGTCTTGTGTCCCTCGGATGCCTCTCCATCCTTCACGCCTTGCTTTCTAGAGCTTCCTTCGGCCTCGGTCCTTGTTGTCGGGTCTTCCTTTGCCAAGATGCCACTTGGACTTTTCTCTTTGTTGTACCTATATCTGCATACTCACAATACATATTAAATATAACAATAATCCTAACTTAAACCTTTGCCCAAACATCAAAACCCAGGGTACCTAGATTGCTCCAACAAAAATTAATTTTAAGTTTTTGATTTAATTAAGGTTAAAGTTTTAAAATAAACTAGAGTTAATTAAAGTTAAAGTTTTAAAGTTAATTAAAATTTTAATTGAAATTAATTAAGGTTAAAGTTTTAAAGTTTTAATCAATTGAAGTTTAAGTATGTAAAAAAATTAATTAAAGTTTATGTTTTTGATTAATTAAAGATTAATTAATGTTAGAGTTTAAACATTAAGTCAAATTAATTTGAAATTAGTTATCCTTATTCATCTTGTCGGTTGTGAGCCTCTACTTAAACTAGGCAAGGGACTGATAACATGATCTTTCATGTGACATCACACACCATGTTATCTACAATGCGGAGTAATGGACTTTATGCATGTACTAATATAAACAGGCACCTAGTGTAGTTGTGATTCTCTTTTTAAAATTTAGATGATCTCATATATAAAAAGAGCAGTGTCTTTTAGTATACACATCTAATAATCTCCCACTTATACTCAAAGACTTTGCTGTCCTCAAAATGCCATACATCTGACTCCCTGATCCTCCACATGCCTAAAGTTCTCGCTATCAAGGTCTCAGTGAAATAGATCTCCCAGGTTGTCCTCTGATGTAATCTAGGCAACAACAACTTTTCTTCTCCTGGGTGGTACTTGCGCTCTATCTGTTTACTCACCTTATGGGCTCGTGATTCCTTCAAGTTTGCAACTGCACCATTGTTTATCACAACAAAATGTGATAGCTTCAAGCAAACCAGGAATCACATCGAAGTCCATCTTGAGGTTCCTGAACCATGTAGCTTTCCTGGCTGCCTCTGAGGTGGCCATATACTCAGCTTCCATGGTGGAGTCCACCACGCAGCCACTGCGCAAGACTCCTCCAACCTATGATTCCACCTCCTAAAGTAAACACAAAACCCCGAGGAATACTTATGTTTGCCCCTATCCGACTGAAAAACTGTATCCGTATAACCCATATGGAATTGGTCTGCCCGGTAAACCAGCTTATAATCCTTAGTCCTTCTCAGGCACTAATATAAGTTTTTACCGCAATCCAATTTCCTTGACCTGGGTTACTCTGATATCTGCTAACCATGCCCACAGCAAAGTAGATATCCGATCTCTATTTTAACATACATGAGGCTTCCTATAGCCGACGCTAAAGGAACCGCCATTACTTGCTCTATCTCCTTTGATAATCCAAACATATCTCCTTAGATAGAGTAGCTCCACAGCTGAAAAGTACAAAACTTTTGTTGGAGGTTTCCATGCCAAAACGAGTTAAGACACTGTCTCTGTATGAAGATTGGGATAAGCCAACATCCTTCTCTGGTGATCCCTTAGAACTTTGATCGCCAAGGATGTGTCCTGCTTCTCCTAAGTCCTTCAAATCGATTATTTGCACAACCGTACCCTTACGTCTGATAATACTTTGTCATTGTTGCAAACTAACAAAATATTATCTATGTATAGTACAAGAATACCACTACGGTTCTGTCACATTTCTTACGTACACAAATCTCATCCGTCCTTTGAACAAATCCATATGACTAAATTATCTCTTCAAAGCGGATGTTCCTCGTCATAGGTCCAGGGATCTTGATTCATGGTCGCCTGGGACTGAGTCCGAAGACTCTCCCAAGAACATGAATCCTTCTGGTTGACTAACAACCCTCCCACTACGACGAGGTACCACGTGTGTATCTTCTGTGACACGTGGTGCAGTGACTTGTGGTGTATCCTCTTGTACAATTGATACTAAGGTCAGAACATCCCCTCTTAATTCTTCAAGAACTAGTCTACTCATGGGCTTGTGGTTCATCACATAGTCTTCTTCTAAGAATCAGGCATTCATGCCAACGATTACCCTCTGATCCTTAGGACTATAGAACCACCTTTCGTTCTTCTAGGATATCCTACGAACAAGCGCATGAGATTCCAACTTATCAGTATCCCCTCTCAACACATGTACTGAGCTACCCCAGATCTGAATATGTCTTAGACTAGGCTTTCGCTCAGTCCACATTTCTATGGGTAGAAGGTACTAACCTAGATAGTATCAAGTATATACGCTGCCGTTTCCAGAGCATATCCCCAAAACGAATCTGGCAACTCGGAGCGGCTCATCATTGTCCTAATCATCTCCAAAGAGCCCTTTTCCTTCGCTCTACTGCACCGTTCTGTTGGGGCGTACCGGGTGCAGTCAATTGGGATTGAATCCCAGCCTCTTATGAGTAAGTCCTAAATTCTCCCAAGAGGTACCCATCACTACGATCTGATCATAGTGTCTTAATACTTTTACTTTGATGTTTCTCCACATCAGCTTAGAATTCTTTTGAACTGATCAAAGTATTCAGACTTGTGCCCATCAAGTAAGCGTATCCATACCTTTGAATATCCATCTCATGAAGTATTCAAAGCTACCTCTATCCTGGATAGACATAGGACCACACAAATTAGAATGAACCAATTCTATCTTTGGCTCTATACCCCTCAGCCTTGAAAGGCCTCTTGGTCGTCTTACCTTCCAAACAAGATTCAAAGGTTGGGGTCCCTTCTCTCTAGAATCTCTAGAGACAAGGTGATCGGAAGTTGGTAGGGGTGCCGGATTTCCTCTCCGGTTGGCTTGGGTGATTTCTTTTCTCAGGTAGAATCTCAAGGAGGGGCTTCTTGGTGTCGGTTATTCCTCTCACGGGGGATAACCGCTCGACAACCGGAGTTGGACTGCACAACAAAGTTCTCTGACGACTATATGGAAGACTCTTTTGCATGTCGACTGTTCCCTTGCTCTTCTTCCACAACTTCTAGTTCTCTGAGTTCTTGTCCTATTGAGTGCTTTGGGGTTCACTACCACCCACGATTTCTAAAGAAAGTGAATCCCAATCCGGCTGGTGTTTTATCAGTGAAGTGCGTCAACTCCAATTTTGTGATCCATAGGTTCATTGCCGGTGGTGAACTCTGATGGACGACAACGTCTCCGGTCAAATGGCAAAGTGGGAAGGTTCCTTGGTCATTAATTAATGCATTAATTATTAATTAATTGCATTAATTATTGACACTCTTTGAATTAAAGCTCCTAGTGGTGGTGTAGTACGTGGAGGAAGATTCCTTGGCCATTAATTAATGTATTAATTATTATTGATTAATTGCATTAATTATTTATATTCTATGAATTAAAGCTCCTAGCTATGGTTTAGTTGTACGTGGGTGGCATATTCATTTGGTGTTGACACGTTGCAAATTGGAGTGCCACTTGTGACTTCACAACCAATGGGAAAAAAGAAAAAGGGATATAAATATTCCCCTTTAAGCCAAATAAAGGAAATGCAAGGTGTCTCTTTTGAAGAATGTCGGTTTAGCAGCTTGGAACCGGTCAAATTGTTGACAGCAACAATTGTGGACGTGGAAGGCAAAGAGAAGGCTCTAGTAGATAAGAATCTTTAGTAATTGGACCAAGGCAACATGTGTCCAATTGGAGGTGATGCTAGAGTTGATCATGAGGCTGATGTGGACAAGCAAGGTGATGAGGTGGAGGATCAAATGGCCCACTCTATCGGCACAAATGGAGCTCACATGAAGCAACCTGATGTGGACGAGCAAATGGCTGATGTTCAGAAGGAAAAGTCTACCGGGACAGCTGCTAGCACGATGGAGAAAGAGAATAGATTGAATGAAAGGAACTTGCATATGGGTCGTAGTGTTAGAGGTGAAGATACAAGACATCCTACGGATAAGACAAAGTCATGGGCTAGCCTATTCCGAGACAACCATAAAACGGAGACGGCAACACATCTCCCACAAAATACACCGACGGGGACGACGCTAAAGTTTAGCTTTGATGATATAGAGACAGTAGAGGACTCGATAGGATATTGTCTAGTTGCGTGTTTCATGGGAAGGCATCCAGGAAGAAATGGTGTGGATATGGTGGCTCAACGATGGAAGGTACCTTACAACTTTTATATGCATAAGAGTGGTTGTGTTGTGTACAGATTTGAGACACCGCAGGACCGGGAGAAGATTCTACTTGGAGGATCTTACTTTATTTTCGGAATTCCAGTATTTCTGAAGCGCATGCCCAGATGCTTTCTCTTCAATGAAGATGGTAGATTTATTCCAGCATGGGCCCAAATCCATGGGCTACCCGCCGACTGTTGGACGCCAAAAGTGCTAGGTATGATTGGCTCAGAGATTGGCAAACCCCTCTACACTGATCAGTTGACAAGAACAAGAGAAAGATTCTCATATGCAAGGCTTCTCGTAGAGGTTTCGATCCGGGAAGAAAGAATCACAAAGATACTCATCATGTTACCTACTGGGGTACATCTAGTGTTGGAGGTCATCTATGAGACCATGCCGGATTTCTGTGAAGATTGTCGGAGGATTGGGCACAAGAAGGGTGGTTGCTATAAAGAAGACATACCTTCTGAACAACGGACAAATCAAGATGAAGAGAAGGTGCTAGAAGAGCAGAACAAACAATATCCTGAAAGGCATCGCTCCCCATCTGCAAGAGGCCGTCGAAGATCAAGATTCCGGCGGCGCACTAGGCAAGCATGGCAACCTAAGGGGAATGCACAAAAGGAGAGGGCCTATGATGATGATCCAAACCTTTGGAAATTGTGGCGGTGTGTGCACCGGTCCCTACTGCGGTTGAAGTACCCCTTGACACTAATAGTGATGATGCAAGAAGGAAAGAGATGCAAGAGAAGGAAGATGAGGGTCGGCCACAACAGAAAGGGAAAGAGAAAGAGGTGGACTGCGTCTTGGAGGGCTCGAGCACATTGGGAGTGTCGTCTTCCTCATCTGCAGACCAAACACAAGAATCTACTAGTGGGGCATCACTTATCTCTGCAACCTCTTCTTCCTCTTCATCGGATGTATCTGTGACCTTGGGCTCAACATCCTCCTCTTCTTCCTCTTCATCGGATGTGTCTTCCTCTTCGGGTGAATCTAGGAACAAGGTAGCGGCAGGAACGGCTATAAAGAGAGTCCCAATGACGGTTCAACGTGATAGACAATTACGGGTCCGAGCAGCCCGCCCAAGAGGTGCTAAATGAAGGTGGCCGCATGGAATATTAGGGGCTTTCATAAGTCCCTGAAACATGGAGGAGTCCAACACCTACTCAGGAGCAAAGTTATACAAGTTATGGCATTACTTTAGACAAAGCTCAATGAGGACTCCCTTCATCCGATCATGAATAGGCGTTTCTCAGGTATAGGACATGTGCATAATTTTGATATATCTAACCATGGCCGTATATTGTTCCTATGGGATCTACACAGAGTGGATATAGATGTACTCATGATGAATTCCCAGTTCATTCATTGTCGGGTTCGGTGCCGAGTTTCGGGAAGGGATTTCTTGGTGACTTATGTATATGGACTTCACTCTATTACTTCTCGACGACAGTTATGGGAGAGACTTACGAAGATTGGTGGAGACATCTTGGAGCCTTGGATGATCATGGGGGATTTCAACTCCATCCTATCGTTGCATGACAAAAAAGGAGGTAACCCGGTCACAAATTATGAAATGCGTGATCTCCAAAATTTTACTCATGCGTGTGGATTGGTGGATCTTCGCTCCATTGGTTGCCGCCTCACATGGACTAACGGTACAGTTTCTAGTAAATTGGATAGAATTATGGTGAACTCCCACTGGTTGATGGCAGATTATGATGCATATGGGGAATTTATGGCGCCCGGGTGTCTCTCGGATCATTCCTGTGCGATAGTACACACACTTGTGAAAGACAGAGCCAAAAATCGACCTTTCAAATTCCTCAACTTATGGACACTGCATGGGGATTTCAAGAAGATAGTGGAGGAATCATGGGCGCCCCCAGTCAATGGCAACGCTCAATTCATACTGAAGACAAAATTAACTAGGTTGAAGGGCCAGTTAAGAGATCTAAACAAACATCATTTTGGTCACATCTCAGAAAAGGCAAGAAAGGCAAAATCAGAACTGGAGGAATTACAAAAGGGTATCCTTGATGGTGGATAGATTCCTACAGATTATGGGGAAATAAAGAGGCGAACAACTCTTCTTGCGGAGGCCGAGAAACAATTCTATCAACAAAGGGCAAAGAATGTTTATCTAAAAAACTCAGACAAATGCACCAAATTTTTTCATGATGTGGTGAAGCGTAACAACAAAAGAAATGCTATCATCACACTCACAAAGAGGAATGGGGATCAAACATCGAGTCTGAGGGAGGTAGCTGATGAATTTGTGGATTTCTTTCATTCATTGCTTGGCCAGTCAGAGGAATGTGGTATGCTTGGTGACTTGGTTCTCTCTGGAAGAAAGCTAACAAGTGGACAAGCAGCTGATTTATGCAGACCAGTGGGAGTGGAAGAAATTAAAACAACCCTTTTTGACATTGGATGGGATAAAGCGCCAGGTCCAGATGGGTTTGGAGCAAAATTTTTCACATCTACATGGGACATTATTGGATCTGACTTTATTGCGGTGATCCAAGAGTTCTTTCAATCAGGAGAGCTATTAAAGCAATGGAACCACTCTGCGATCTCACTAGTACCAAAATCGGACCATGCATCTGGAGTTACAGATTATCGGCCGATTTCGTGTTGTAATGTTTTCTACAAGGTGATAGCCAAGGTACTAGCCGGCCGATTAGCAGCAGTCTTGGGTTATTTATTAGATCCGGCACAGGCGACATTTGTGAAAGGGAGATCTATAGGTGACAACATCAATCTAACCCAAGAACTCTTGAGAAAGTATGCTCGAAAGCGAATCTCACCAAGGTGCATGATCAAAGTGGATTTGAAAAAGGCGTTCGACATGGTTAATTGGGACTTTCTTATATCGGCACTTGTTGGTTTTGGTTTTCCCCAACAATACCGAGAATGGATTAAAGAATGTGTCACGACAGTTTCTTATTCTATATCTTTAAATGGAGGACTTTATGGTTTTTTCAGTGCTTGGCAAGGCTTGAGGCAAAGTGACCCCATATCACCCTTGCTCTTTGGTTTATGCATTGAGGTACTATCGAGAAGACTACATGCTGCTTCTTCACTTCCCTCCTTTCGCTTCCATCCTATGTGTAAGGAGATTGGGATCACTCACCTAGCGTATGCCGATGATTTATTGCTATTTGCGCGGGCGGATGAAGCCTCTACCAAGGTGTTAGCGGATTGTCTGGAATTATTTGGTAATAAGGCGGGATTGAAGGATAATCCATTGAAGTCCCACATGTACATGGCAGGAGTTGATGACAGAACGAAGCGCCGATTAGTCAATATTCTGGGGTTCCAAGAGGGCTCTTTTCCATTTCGGTACTTGGGAGTCCCACTTGCGGCGGAAAAGTTGCGAATTGTGAATTATGTCCCCCTACTTGATGCAATCACAAAGAAGATCATAGCTTGGCCGAAACACACCCTTTCCTATGCGGGTCGCTTGGAGTTGGTTAGATCGGTCCTTCAAGGAGTAGTATGTTATTGGCTCTCTATGATTCCCATCCCCGGTGGTATTATTGAGAAGATTAAGAGTATATGTCGAATGTTTGTTTGGTCTTCCAAACACCCTCCAATCTCTTGGGCCACCCTTTGCCTATCTAAGCAAGATGGAGGATATGGAATTCATGATCTTCATGCATGGAATGAAGCGCTATTATACAAGACATTATGGAATATTCAATCCAAGAATGATTCATTATGAGTGCGATGGGTTCATCAACATTTTATCAAGGGTACCGATTTTTGGAGTTGGAATGTCAAGCCTTCGGACTCTCCCCTCATCAAACGCTTTGTGAGCATCCGTAACAAAATTTTACAAGGTTGTCATGGACAAGGTTTGGCCAATATGGAATTGATATCTTGGTTTACAATGGAGAGAAATGGGATGGCTAATGCATATGAATTCTTCAAGCCTAGAAGAACGATTGTGACTTGGGCACCGGTAGTTTGGAGACCGGAGATCTTGCCAAAGCATAGATTCATTTTATGGCTAGTAGCCCATGGGAAGCTTCGTACAATGGATAGAATATCATATGTTCCGGATAAGACTTGCGTGCTATGCAATGGATATGAGGAAACAAATAGGCACTTGTTCTTTGAATGCTCTATCACCCGTGCGCTATGGAACAAAGTCAAATTATGGCTAGAGTTCAAACATGATGCCCGGACGATGGAAGAACTCCTTCAAGTGCTAGGGCAGCATTACAAGGGAAATAAACGGAAAATGAAGGCTCGACATCTCGGCATCTCAAGCATGATTTATGTCTTATGGGAAGCATGAAATCGTTGCCGCTTTGATAGGACTACTCCAGATGTTAATTGGATGCTTCGGAAAATTCAAATCCATGTATACCGATTTGTGGATTCTTGAGTGTGCGCTATCTTTGACCGTGTGGGGCTGCACGTTCTTGTGGAGCTACAAGTTGAAGATGAATGTTCGTGTTTTGTCAAGATTGGTGTTGTGCACTTGAGGAGAACTCATCCATGTGTGTTTGCATGTGATTGTGATTGGTCCATGTAATTGGTGTGGTGTGATTGGTCCATGTAATTGGTTGATTAGTTGTAGATGAGGGTGTGAGTGATGCATGAACGTGTGAGTGATGCATACACATGATTGACTATGATGTTTACAAAGTCTCACCTCATAGAGGGAGAAATATAATTGGTGGAGGGAAGGAGATAATGTTGTATGTCCGTGTGCAAGGCATGGTGGCCGGATTGTTGGAGACTACCTCACATGTTGAGGTAGTTGGCTCCAAGTTTTGATTGTATTTTGCTCTTGTGGAGGGGGGTCAAAACCTCCTGAAGCGTTTATAAATATTTACCTATTTCAAAAAAAAAGATTCAAAGGTTGGGAAGTCTCCCACCACCAATGAACCCGAGAGCCCATCGACTATCAACCTTTGAATCCTACTAAGGTTAATATGACCAAGCCTTAGATGTCATAGAGATGTTTGGTTCATCTTGGAAGGAACCTTTCTCTTATTTTGATTAGATGATGAGCTATTAGCTATTATTTGCATTATGGGAGACTTTGGTTCTAATTGCTTAAATTGTTTATCCATGTTCCTAAACAGATAATTTTTCTATTCCACTTTTCATAACAAAAAGCAATAGAATATCCATTATTTCAAAAACTGAACCAGAGTTCTTTCTAAAATTAGGTACATAAAAGCAATCTTCTTAAAACCAAAACTTTATTTTCCTATCTAAAGACAAATAAATAACTCCCACTGCAATAGCCGCCGCCTCCATAGCTTATCGCATGTAGACTGTAATCTCTTCCTCTGCTAGTCGTCGGGTTTCCTGGAACCCCTGCAAAGAATTGTAGACATATTTAGTGGCATCCGTATCTACCCACCAGGTACCGGTAGATAACTCCGCTTAAACATGTTACAACAACAAAAGAAAAAGACATACCTATCTCTTGACGACGAGGACAGTTCGCCTTCCAATATCCAATCTGCTGGCTCGTGAAGCACTTGCCTTTCGGCTTCTTCACACCAGGCTGAGGTCCTTGCAATTCTGCTGCCTTCTTGGACTCACCTTATTTCTTCTTCTTCCTGCCTTTCGATACAAAAGTAGAAACCTTCTGAGTGACCAAGGCCTGCGAACCCTGACGAAAGAGCCCCTCTGCCGCCTGGAGCTCTCCTAGTAGTTCCCTCAACGTATACTCATGCTTATTCATGTTATAGTTGAGCAGAAACTGCTCAAAACTTCTAGGCAGAGATTGGAGTATTATATCGACCTGGGTTTCCTCGTCGATTTATCCTCCAAGATCCTCAATCTCATTGAGGTGGGCCATCATCTTCTGGACATTCTTCAAAAAGTACATATTTGTATTCTTCAGCAGTAAGGACAATGTCTAGGTTTCTTTTCCAGTCTATGTAATTTGGGACCAGTAAGTTTATTTTCCTTAAGAATGACCGCTAGTCGGTTAAAGGCTATTTTAAAAAATCCTAAGAATCACAACATAAACTACTTTAGAAATTGAAAATAAATTGATTCCTCAAAACAATAAATTTTTGAAATCAACGAACACCCCTATACACCGAGAAGTTCGCATGCCACGATGGTGTGACGTATACGAATCCCTACATTCGTAAGAGGAGGTTTTACCCATCAATCTTACTATCTTGTTAACCTAACTTTTTGACAAGTAAGATCAACAGTTGGTTCACTTCGGCTCTGCAAAATAATAGCAGTGACTCCGATGGGGAGGATACTATTATTCGCATCTAAGTGTCCACCATTACATGACACAAAAAAAATTATTTCCGATTATATGCCTTCCGATGGGGAAATACACACGCTCTTTAACAATTTTCTATAGTCTATTCCGACCCAGTGACCTGTAGAACAAGTTCATCCGATGGGGAGGAAGGCACTCAAAAGCACTCAGAGTCGACGCGCAGACTTGTTCGCATCACTTATCGGATTGTAATGGAAGCCATGGGACCCTTAGAGTCCCTCTCCCACTTAATAATTTATTACGAGGAATTTTAACTAGCACAACCACACAACAAGCACATAACCAACATATGAAAAATACAAAAAATCCTTGATTTTCCAACTTTTATGGCCTTGGTCTCTAATGTGCCTCCAGTCGTGTCGTCACTTCGTCCGCTCCTCCCTTCCTTATATGCAAGCCACCTTGAGGGATCTCTGAGCCGAAATGACTAGCTAATTATTTACATCATCGATCCTATACTCCACAAAGGAGTGTATATAAAAACTAGATCGAAAGTAAAATAAATAGCTCGGCTAAACATGTGCCATATTTAATTACAAAAATTAAATACCTAGCCTCGTCAACCCTGAGGATTAATTAATTACAATAATTTGCACAACCATCACACACATCAATTATTTGGCCATGATAAGTTGGAATCTAGTGTCTGCAACACAAAGTTAGCCTACGCATATCCAAATATCATCCAGCAAAATAAAATGTATGAAAATGCAAAAATTAACCAATCCTTAAACACACAAAGCCGGAAACCTCAGCTCTGATACCTGTTGTTGGGTATGGCTTGGTGGGTTTCCTAAGCGAATACTTGGTCGTTCCGAGAGACCTCTCCATGTCTACTGATTAAAAATTAATCCGAATAGAGACTCGTCTCCCAACGACCATCTCGTGCCGTATCGAACGATCCAAATTACAACTCGGCCAATTACAAAAATCGGCCTTGTAATTTGCTCGACCGTTCGACTGTGGAAAAGGCGACGAGTGGATCGCCGACTTTTGTGTTTATGGTCGGGGTCCAGTTAATTAATTCTTGGCTATGATTCACAATCGAAATAATTAAATAACTAACATAAAATAATGAGGTAAACAAACATGGAACAAAATAACATAAGGAGCCAAAGGAAGAATTATACCTCCCATTACCTTACGATCTTCTACCGTATGACCCTCCCCTCTTGGACGTCGTGTGGGCGACGATCTACCAAGACCCGTGGTCACCAAGTTAATCCCTTCTCCTTGCGCCAACCATGCCCTAACCAAAGGGATGCCGCCGGCCACTCCAAGGAAGAAGATAATCCAAAACACAAACCCAACTAATCCTTTCCTCCACCGTCGGCGCCCGAACATCAAGTATCTTGGAGTTCTTGTGTTCTGAGTGACTCCAAGTTGCGTGAGCAACTTGTGTTCTAAGCAACTCCACAACTCCAACTTGCGTTCTCTCCACCGTGAGCAAGAATTTGCTTCCTTAGGCAAGGTTACGCTTTGCCACTTTAAGCCAAATCGCAATCTTGAGAAAGCCTTGGAGAAGATGGCGTGAGCCACCTCCTCATTGCCACTTCTCACCACCGCTTGGCACTCACGACCTTGGCTTGGAGGAAGCCACCGGTGGCACCTTCTCTCTTGCCTTGGCTTGGAGAAAGCCACCGTGAAGGTGGCTGGCTTGAAAGAAGATGGCATGAGCCACCTTCTCTCTTGCCTTGGCCTGGAGAAAGCCACTTTATAGGTGGCTGGCTTGGAGAAAGCCACCGTGAGGGTGGCTAGCTTTGAGAAGGTGGCATGAGCCACCTTCTTTCTTGAAGCCACAGAGATCGCCGCTTTCTCCAAGTTTGTTGGTGCCGCACACCGTGTTGGAGAGAGAGAGGATGGAGGAAGGAGGAACTTAGGGTTTTTAGTGTTCTCTTGGATTAATCCATTGGATCGATTAACCTCTTGGTTTCATGCCACCATGGGGTATATATAGGGCTATGATAGGGACCATGAGGAGGAGTTGGATCTTGGCCTGCTAATGGATCTAAACTCGATCCATTAATGAGGATCCATTCCACTAAAGGACCCTCATTGAATTACCTCATCAACTCCCATATTTACATATGAGCTCCACTTATTACGATTTGTTCATCCCCCCCGTGTTTAAGATATCGAATGCCCGTTAATTAATTTAAATTACTGACAATTCAAATTAATAACTTCTGGATCCTTGATTAGTACCACTCAACCTTATCATCATGCCGGATCAAATCCACCTGCAGGGTTTAACATGATGAACCTTTTGAGGTCATCAAGGGGGCATCATCAACCCGACTTACCAGGACACGAATTGCGTCAATAATCAACAGCACATCATATCATTCATATTATCTCCCAACTTACCGGGCTTATCGATCTAACAGAATAGATCTCGCCCATTGGTAAATCAAAGAAATAATAATTAATAATATATGCCCGTTATTATATCGGGATTATGGGATCGTACTCCATAATACAATCTGAGGTCCTATCCAATTATCGAGTCAGTACAAATGGTTTTGGTCCTGCTCAATGTACTCAAAGCACACTAGTGTAATTCTATGGTCAAGACCAACCACACCTAATTACACTACAACCATCCCGATGGTTTGTCTAATTCCATCTCGGTTGTGAGCCTCTACTTATACTAGGCAAGGGACTGATAACATGATCTTCCATGTGACACCACACACCATGTTATCTACAATGCGGAGTAATGGACTTTATGCATGTACTAATATAAACAGACACCTAGTGTAGTTGTGATTCTCTTTTCAAAATTTAGATGATCTCATATATAAAAAGAGCAGTGTCTTTTAGTATACACATCTCACCCGGTATAATGTTATCAACCAAGGTAAACCTATAGTTTTGTAAGATGAATTTTTAGTTGAATTGTCAGGAGTCATCTTAGCTTGTGTTAGCTTAAGTATAGCTTTGGGTACCCAGTGAGCTTCCTTGGATAAGTTCGCAGGCTATGGTGAGTCACCTGGACATTATTAGAAGTAATCACATGCCTAGACAAAACTTTCTAATTTGGCTGTACCCAGAGAACTTAGTACTAGTATTTAATCTTTTCAAGTTATGACTTAGTCCTGAATTAGCTATTCCTAAGTACTCTTACGAGTATGAGTCTATTTGAAGGTGCCAACTAGTTTCGAGCCTCCCCCTGAATCATATATTGGGTATTTTGGATTGATGTAATGAATGCCCTTTTTTGTAACATAATATTGATTTTTCCTTACTTCGTTAGGTAAGTTTTCAGGACCTACGCTTTCCTCCGGTTCTTTCGTGGGTGGCTAAATAAGATAAAAGATATATTAGTTGATATTGATTTGTATCTGATTTCGAATTTATTATATACTTCTTTTTGAAATCCAAGAATTAGGTCAAGGTTCTTGGATCTTGTTCCGAAAGATTCTAGAAAATCCTTAAGGTTTTGAATTTCACCTTTTAAAGTAGAGTTTTCTTTTTCAAGTTTTTCAACTTGAACAGATTTTTCAAGTTGAGTTTGTTCAAATGAATTGTTGGTAATAATTTGCTCCTTAAGGTCTTAATTTTTCTTAAGGAGCAGGTCAATCATAGTTTCAGTTGCAAATAATTTTCTATTTAAACATGCGATAATCTTAAAAAATTTTGTATTAAGTAAATCTTGTACCTCAGTCGAGCCGTCGGAGATGAGTGCAAACTCGTTGCTTGACTCATATTCGAATTCTTCATCTTAATCAAATTCTGACTCGGGTCCAATAGCCATCAGCGCGAGGTAACTGGATTGCTTTGAGGGTGTAATGACCCGCCTTCTGGTACTAAGCTTTAAGGTGGATCACTACTAACTAGCTGACTGATTACTGATTTCTGGATGCTAAACCAACTGGGAGAATTTAAAATTTTTGCTATTTACTGAAATAACAATTCATAACTTAAACATGCTGCTGTAAATCATAAACATGTTGGAAGTGAATTGTTAAACCATTCGTGCAAAACTGAAATCGAAGCACACAAGAGTTTATTAGCTTGGCCAGGATTTGATCCCCCAACCTCAGCGTTGCATGACTGAAGCACTAACCAGCAACCCTAATAACACTTTCTGTTTTACACTGGCACCAGTCGACTGATATCTTGCCAGTCGACTGGTACAGTCGACTGCACCTGGGATTCCCTCGCCCGAATGTTTCTGTTCCCTCGACCAGTCGACTGGTAGCTGTTGTAGTCGACTGACAGCTCTGAAATCTGAATTTTCAGATTCCAGAAACGTGCCAAGGTCAACCTACTTCGTACCAAAAACACTACAAACTCATATTTAAGCTTACTAATAGGTATACAATGATTCTAGGCCATATTCTACATGCTTTCATGACAATAAGGCATACTTCAACCATCTCTAAGCATGCAATTAGAAACATGGACTTTGTATCAACTTGTTACTAAAGCTAAGCACTGTTTCCATCTAGATGCATCAATAGTAGCATTATAATATCAGAAATGGTTCTATAGCCTTAGACCATGCATTTTACTACTAGTTAACATGCACTTGAAATGTATCACTCAACATATCACATGCAGAAGCTAGGCATGACATAACTGCACAATATCAACTCATGATATATAATCTCATACTAGAATTCTCGCAAGGCTCATATCAAGAGTGATGCTAACAACATGACAAAGGTACTTAAGATGCGGAAAATGATAAACATATCAAAGAAACTAATTCATTTAACATTCTTAATAATGCGTCCTCATAATGCAAGTTCCCAAGGTTCTTTTCATTCCAAGTTCCACCATCACACACTCCACATCATCCCTGCCGCTTCCGCTATTCTATTTTTCCTTTGCCCTTATCTGCAGTATAAGAAAAAATGAAACTATAAGCATAAAGCTTAGTAAGTACCATCCTACTCACAAAACAATGCATATTTCGAAAATCATGCTTTTGAAAACACATGTAAGAAAACATATCATGCTTGTCATTTATTCTTACTGAAACATATAATCTAAACAAATATCATGGCATACTCATCATACTAAGCACATGGACTAAATCATATTCTTATAACTAAATTCACATGATATTCATAGAATCTAACTGAATTAAGCATGATCTTAAAACTGTTTTCACTTAAAGCTATTACTGAACTTTTGAAACTTATACATATAGTAAGTGAAAATACTAATCATGCTGCTGTGGGTCCGGCAATGTGCTGCTAATACACGCATCCCTAAATAGATCCAAGGTAGCTAATCCCGAACCCATTAGGGTACTACTAGGCGATCTAGGGGCTTAGGGGTGATCTAGGAGCCCACCCATGGACGAACTAGAGTCCAAGCACATGCCATAAAAAGTAAAATACTTTCATAAATATTCTTTTCTTTAACCTTGCATCTACTAGGCGATCTAGAGCCTAGGGGTGATCTAGGAGCCCACCCAATGGACGAACTAGGGTCCATAAACATTAAGCAAGGGTAGCTAATTTCATAAACATGCTAAAACTCATATTAGAGCTTCTTAACATTTTCTCGAGCACCTTGCGTGCCTAAAACTCCCCTTTTCTTTTAAGGACACTCCCTAGGCACTCGACGGTGCGTCTAAACCCCAAACTAAAGGGGGAAGCACATCCAACCCATCTAGGGATGCCCTTAAAGTCTATAGAGGGAGTTAATCTACACATATGAGCATAAACGTGCAAATAGATAAAACTACATGGTTATGCATACGAACGAAGCTACTTATACTGCAGGTGAGGGGTACTTACATCCTGCGCTTGTTCTTACAACTCTAATGCGTAGGGTTTAGGGAGAGGGAAGATCCTTGGAGTCTCGGAGAGGCTCTAACGAAGAACTACTCCTTGAGAAGATCCCCTAGTGTATCCTCCTTCTTGAATCCGCCCAACACAAACCCTTGGACCTCCTCCTTGGTTTGCCGTGAGTGAGGGAGGAAGAGAGACTCGGGAGAGGGAGAGGAAGAATCGCACGAGAGAGAAGGGTCGGCGGTGAGAAGGTGAGGAAAAGAATAAATCTAAAAAACCCTTAAGTTTCTCTTTTATACTTATGGAAAAATATAACTAATTTCACCTTATTTATCTTTTCCTCTATTTTATTTCAATGAAAACAAACCATCCCACTTGATAAGCCTATTCTTCTCTCATGCTAAAGGTCTAGGGGACAAACCCCACTTAAGCCTTTTTACTGCGCATTCTATTTTTATTCATTTTTTTGCCTTATTTGTCCATGGAAAAATTCTATAAAAATATCCATAAATTCAGAATAGATTCTAGGATATTTCTAAAATTAGTTTTGAGAATTTTCGGACGTTATGGAGGGTTCTTCGTCCAAGTTGTCCGAGGAGGTCTCGTCCCAAGTTGCTTGAAGCGCCATCTTCTTTTTGTTGGATCGTGGTCAACCGGCAAGAGGGGGGGGGTGAATTGCCCCTAAAAAAAAATAAGAATCTTTTGTCTAACTTTGACAATGATATTTGTTAGTCCAAGCAGAAATAATAAACATAAATAATTAAAGCAAACTGAATGAGAGAGGCAATCTGATTTACTTGGTTTGCAACCGGGGAGGATGCTAATCCAAGGCTAAATATGACTCAATTCTCTTGAATATATCTCATTTGGGTGGAGAAGCCTGTTACATGTGGAAAGCTAAGAAAAAGAAAGAGAAACTATTATAAACTCATTTGCTAATGCTTGGAATGCAATGAATGAAACAAATCGAGCATCAAGGGTCTATTTATAACCCTGGTGAAAATTATCTGTTTGTTGACGTGGCAGTTATAAGACGCTTGAGAGGACTTGGAAGCCTGAAATGTGGTCTGATTCTTTATCCAAAGCCAATGGTCGCAAACTGCTAAAGAAGCCTTCTTGGGTGCCTGATACAACACAGGCGCCTGACCACTCAGGCGCCTATGTAACACCCAGAAATTTTCAACATTTTTCCAGAAAATTTTCCAAAACAAAAAGAAATTAAAAATTTCTTTAAAATGGTCGGAGCCAATGCTCGAACCCGCGACTTCGTATTTAGCATTTGGTTGAGTTTCCATTAAGGGGTCGTAAGCATCTCGCTAAAATATGGAACCAATATTAAATAAGTAATAGTAGGCGTCCTTTATGGGTGATGCTTCAACTTCCACTTGGTATATAAGGGAATATAAAGAAGAGAAAACCAAGGGTTTTCTTATTCTTCTTCTTTCTTGCGAAAACAAAAGAGAAAACTAGGGTTTCTCTTCCTTGTTCTTGCGCCCAAGAGCCGGATCTTGCGAGGGAAGTGGACAAGGAGTACCCCGCAAGTTCCTACACCGGTGTAGTAAGTTTAGAAGCATAAATCTGTAAGTAGATCACTCACCTACAGTAAAAGTAGTTCTCGAATGATTTCTAAACATGATTCTAAGTCTTTTTGGTGTTTGTGATCTTAGTATAGCATGACCAAGGACTTGATATGCCCAAAATAAGTTTTGGGAATTATGGCACGCAAGGTGTTCGATAAAAGTTCTGAGTAAGACCAATGTCTTACTAAGCCCTGTTGGGGCAATCTATGGTCCGGAGTGACCATGTGTTTTGATGTTTGGGCAAAGGGTTTAAGTTAGGTTTACCTTTGTGGTTTGATATGTGTGATTGAGTTTGTAGGATTTGGTAAGTCACACATGAAGGACACATCCGAGGGACGAGAGTCGAGGGAAGAGGACTCCAAGGGAAAGCTGGAAGTGCACTTCAAAGGGCACACGTGAAGGGTGGCATGGAGGCAAGCCGAGGGCTTGTATGTGCATCCAAGGGGCGATAGCCGGTGGAAGAGGACTTCAAGGGGCAAGCCAAGGGAGTGTACTTGAAGGCATACGTGAAGGAGGGTCTTCCGAGTGAGGGAGAGTGAATATGTAAGTTGGGTAGTTGACTGGGAATGGATCAGTCGACTGCCAGCGGGGGAACTCGAACTTACAGAAAGATTAGTTGATTGGTAATGGACCAGTCGACTGGTGGTCAGTCGACTGCTCCTGGAGCAGTCGACTGGTGTGGCTAGAAAATCGAACGTTAAGCTGTAACGGTCGAATTTGAGTGGGATCAGTCAACTGGTAATGGACCAGTCGATTGATGGCGGTCTTCACAGCTTCGAGCTCTATTTAAGGGAGCTCATTTAAGGTTGTTTCTTCTTGACGAAATGAGTTTGGTTAGAGCTCATTAGTAGTCTTTGTGCTCAGGAAGTGTGGTCTAGATTGTGGCGAGGTTTCTCCACCTACAAGGAGCTACGCGAGTGTAACACCCCAATTTTACGATTTGAGTACCTGGGAATTGTTTAAAGTTCGGGACGAACTTTTTATAAGATGTGTAGGATTGTAACACCCCAAAATTTCACCATGAATAATATTGTGAATTCATTATGAAATATTATGTGAATAATATTGTGAATTCATTATGAAATATTATGTGAATAATATTTTGGATTCATGGAAAATTATTATAAAAATATTATGTAAATAATGTTATGAATTCAGGAAAAATTATTAGAAAATATTATGAATTCATGAATATGAAATATTATGGGATTCATGAAATATTATAGATTCATGAATATGAAATATTAAAAATATTATGAAATAATATTTATGGAATATTAAGAAATATTATGAATTCGTGAATATGAAATATTATGAAATTCATGAAATAGTATCATGGATATTAGAAAATATTATGAATTCATGAATATGAAATATTATGGGATTCATGAAATATTATAGATTCATGAATATGAAATATTAAAAATATTATGAAATAATATTTATGGAATATTATGAAATATTATGAATTCATGAAATATTATTAATATTATGAAATTTCATGATAGGCTTGGCTTAAAGGGCTTTGATATGGATTAGTGCAAATTGTGATAAAAAGAAGAGGTAGAAGGGAGGAAGCAAGGATTGAACCTTGAACCTCCTAGTTGCACTCTCCATGTCTTAACCACTACACCAAGCATTGTTTCTTGTTGAGAGAATAAGAAACATGCTTGTTAAGCGTGTAATAGTGAAGAGACATGTCTTTTCATGAGAAAAGTATAAATAAGAGAGGGAAGAGGTGTGAGTAACTTCCTCTTCTTCTTCCTTTCTCTTCCCCACCGAAATTCCTTCTTCTCCTCTCCTCTTTTCCATTTTTCGAAAAGTGCTCCCTAGGGTTCTAACCCTAGGGGATTGGAAGGAAGAAGACTCTTGCCCTCTATTAGGGCCAAGGAGTCTAGAGAAGAAAGAGTAAGAGAAACCTTCACTTCTCCTTCAACCAAGGGTACCCTAAGGGACTTAAAGAAGTAGAATCTCAAGCGAAAGGATGTAAGTATCCCCTCGCCTGCAGTGTAATGGTTAATGTATGTTTTCTTTGTGTTTTGCTTTTGGAAAAAGGGAGTCTTCCCTTTAGGTGAGTTTCGGCCACCCCCTTAAGGGGAGGCCTTGGCTACTTTTTGATGCATGAGGAGACCCTTGGGACTTAGGGTACATATGTATGATGACTTCCCATCATGTTGTGATAACAAAAAGTAGGGTTAGCCACCCTACAACTTTCGGCCAAGAGGAGAAAGGTTAGGCTTTTTGGGTTGTTTGCTATCCTATGATGTGTCCATGTTTAGTAGTGTAGGTAAGGTGTTTGAATAAATGTTTGTGTGAAGATTGGATGTCAAATACCTAGCCTACCCTACCCTTACATCATTCGGCCAACCTAGGAAGATTAGGGTTTAGGGATGCTTGATTTGCCTATGATGAATCTATGCCTAGTAGTGTAGACAAGGTGTTTGAATAAATGCTTGTGTGAAGGTTTAATTTCAAAACCCTAGTTTCCCTACCCTACACCATTCGGCCAAGGCATGAAACCTTAGGGTTTGTGAAGGTTAAATTATTTTATGTGATATGCTTATGTAAAATGATATGAGATGTATATGCATGTGATATTCAAAGGAAATGTTTGATTGGATTCCTTAGCATGTAACATTTGGCCAAGGCATGAAACATGAGGTTGTGAAGGACAACTTACCCTATGAGATTATGATTGTGTTTAGTAAGATCATATGCCTATATATGGGATGATTGTATGAGATGTACCCTAGGAGATATGCTTATGTTTGGGATGATGATATGTATATGCAAATGATGTTTAAATGGAGTGTTGGATTAGGAAAAAAAATGGAACTCTCCCTAGCCTTGAGTTTCGGCCAAAACCTTAGTTTAGGGCTAAGAATCATTCGATTAAACCATGAAGCATGCTACCACTTCCTATGATATGAATATGATTTATGTGATCAACCTTGTCATATATAAGATATGTTTAAGGGGTTGAATTATGATCTATGTATGAGCATGCATTATAGCCCATAGGGCACCCTTATGAAATGCATGCTTTATACTAGGCTAGTTATCATGATTATGGAGATCTATGTATGAGCATGCATTATAGCCCATGGGGCACCCTTATGAAATGCATGCTTTATACTAGGCTAGTTATCATGATTATGAATGCATACATATGCATAAGAATGAGCCCTGTAGGGCATGAACGAAGAAGGCTTAGGGCCTAAAGAATGCTTCCCTAGAAGGTTGGGACTAAGAGCATACTTTATGAAAATAAAGAACATGATAATTATTTTATTTTGTAATGGCTTGTACTATAGACTCTTAAAGCGAGTCAAATGATTATGATACTAGGCTGAAGGACTTTTGAGAAGGCCTAGTAAACCCTAGTGGTTCGGGATTAGCTACCTCGTTCCTATTTAGGGGCGCGCGCAAAACATGAAGTACAAGCCGGGCCCTAATGATTATGCTATATTCAAGTATTATGTTATATGTTTTCAAAGAAACCTTCCTATGAAGTTAATATGCTTAGATGTTTAACATGCTTAAACACTTACCATGCTTGAATGTGATTTATTCTCTTATCTTTCTATGATATGGATTTTGCGAGTAGGACAGGATCTTACTAAGCATTTGTGCTTACTAGTTATATGTTGTCTTATGCTGCAGATTAGGGTAAGAGACACTTAAACTAAAGGAAGAGGCAGGAGGGCTGAAGATGCGTGGGGTGGTGGCTCGGGAAATAAAGATCTTCATATCTACAATATTATGCTTATGTTAACATTTCTTTAGTAATGAATGTTACACTTGGATTACTCATATACTTGACTATAGTATGAGTTGAACCTATCATGTTATAGGTTAGTTTTGAACAAGCATGCTTAGTACTTTGTTATTAGTACTTTAAGAAAGAAAAAAAAAATTATACGAATGATAGTACGTGACCCCGCCCCGAGAGTAGATATAAGGGCGGGCGTCACAGCGAGCTTGACGGAGGTCTTCCGGGGAGTCATCCACCGACGGATCAGAGATCGTCCACCTTACGGACAACCGTGGAGTAGGAGCATTATCTCCGAACCACGTAAACGGTAACGTGTTAGCGATTGTTTGTTTTTAGATTTAGTATTTCCGCTTGCGGATGCTAACATTATAGGTAGAAAATCGAACGAAAGCTATTCACCCCCCCTCTAGCTTGACGATCACGGTCCTAACAAGTGGTATCAGAGCGAAGGTCGTTCATCTACGGACTAACTGCCGAGAGAGCAACAAGCTAGAGGAAATGATGATTGAAGACAAGTTGGGTGATGACGTCAACATTCCAGCTCTCTACGATCGCGAAGATTTCGACATTTGTAGGATGCGGATAAAGACGTGGTTTGGCATGGATTGGGAGTGCATAATGGTACTAGAAGAGCCATTCGAAATTCCAAGAGATAAGCATGGGAAAAGACTTCGACCTAGATATTGGACTAAGGAGCAACAAAGTCAATCAAAGGCCAATGAGAAGATAATTGCAATATTAATTGATATTTTACCTAAAAATGTATTGAGTGGTGTAGGTGAATATGAAAATGCATATGAGCTATGGAACAAGATGAGAGAATTTCATGAAAACCCTACATAAGCTCAAATAGTGGAAGAGCCCAAGGCAGCGAGATCAATGGCTCAAGAAGAGGAAGAGGAAAGAAACTCATCCATTGCATCAAGTGAAGTGGCTTAAGAGAGTGAGAGATCATCCACTTCATCAAGGGAAGAAGGAGAGGTCTCTACTTCAAGGATTGAGGGGGAGGAGAGACCCACTTCAATGCCAGAGCAAGAAGAAGCTCCTACCTCCACCAAAGTCAAATCAAAAGAGCACATCATTTGCTTTAGATACAACAAGAAGGGGCACTACAAGAAAAAATATTGATTAGGTAAAAAGGACGTAAACCCTAAACCCAAATAAATTCATTTAAAATCTAACATGAGTTGCAGGGAAAAGGAAGGGAAAAAACACATTAGATGCTTCACATGTGGAGAGCTAGGGCATTATCACACCAAGTGTCCAAGAAAAGGAGAGCTCAAGAAATTGGAGCATTTGAGAAGATGGGAGGAAGAAGAAAAGAAGAGAAGCTCACATCAAGGGGGAGCTATAAGGGTAAGGGAGGTAATCCCTAACTTTAGAGTTAATTCAAATTTCCCTATGCATGTTCGAAGTAATGTCAATTATTTACCCATGCATAACTTTGGAGTTAAATATCATGATAGGAGTAGGGTTAGTACTGTAGATCAAAACCCTAGGAAAATCATGCATCATGATGAATCCAAGACCTTTGGACCTAAAGATCAAGACACAAATCCCAAGAAGGGGAGACATATGCCTGGGAAGGTGGGTAGGTCTAGGAATGTCCAAGGGGGACATGTTGATTTTAGGGTTGAGAACCTAAAAAGGGAAAATCAAGCTTTAAGGGCAAAGCTTGATAGGTTAGAGAAAACCCTAGAGAGATTCACCATTGGATCTAAGGGGTCAGGTATGGTGTTGGGTGGTCTAAAACCCAGCAATGGTAGATCGGGTCTAGGATACCGATTTAAGGTCTCCAATGCCAATGAAAAGAAATATGCTAGGGTAGCATATAATTATGGCAAGGAGGGAAAATCCAAAAATGGCAAGGGGATGCCATTAAAAGGGAGGAAAAAGGTCATAACTAAGGACAAGGGGTCCAAAGTTAAGAAGGTTAAGTTTGTAGATCAAGAGTCACCGGAGGTACACCGGTGTGGCCTTGTGCTTGTGAATAAGTCACCTAGGGAGGTGGCTAGGATTAAGAGATCAAGGGGGAGCTCTAGGAGTCAAGGTAGGACCCATGGTCTATGGATCCCAGGCGGGTTCCTCTTGGAAGTCTAGATGGATCATGAAGTGTGCCAAGGGAATTGGAGACGGACTTGAGTATCAATTCATGGGTTTTGGCACATTAAAGTTGTGTATCATGCATGAAAATATGACATTGGGGTCATATAGCATGAAAATTAGTTTGTGATGTATAAATGTCATATAAATCAATGCTAGGAATGCATTGTGGGTTGGTATGGAAAAGACATCAAAGGGAAGCCAAAACTAGGACTTTAGGTTAAGGTTCAATTGAACAATTTAGCTAGTTTTGGATTTTGTGTCAATCTTGGGATTGGTGATAGATACATGGTTGGATGTATTTTTCCCAAGTAGACACGGGTGCCACAAACCTCTCCACAAAATTTGAGAATATTTGGAGATTTGTGGAATTTCTAGTGCATTTTTGAATTTGGGTCAGGAATGTTGAAATTGGGGTTTTTCAGGGTGCCAGTCGACTGACCCAGGAGGCAATCGACTAGTAAAGGCTGAATTGGGTTTTCAGCAATTGAACGGTGTCCAAATGACAAGAAACAAGTGTGTAATCTTATGGGGGGGTTAGTACACTGTGTTTATGATCATTAGGGGTTAAAGAGTCCAATAAGGGGGAAAATTGTTGGAGTCTTTTTGATGTATGGCAAAGGAGGAGAAGTGTTGGGTTAAAGTGGGAAACCAAACACGCCTTTGTAAAGAAATCCTAGGTCTAGGGGGAGCTTAGGTAAAGGAGCATTGTTGCTCATTTGTGGCTTAAGGGGAACCTTGGAGAGGTTCTTTAAAAGCCTTTGTAAGTCCAATGTAGGGGGAGCCTTGGGAAGGTTTTAAAAAGCCCGTATTGGTAAAAGTCCTAACTCTTGGGGAGGTTAGGTGTGGGGATGCCTTGTGATAGGATCCATACATATTTGCTATTTATTTTCGCTAACTTAAATGGATTGCCAAACATCAAAAAGGGGGAGATTGTTGGGGTAATCTATGGTCTAGAGTGACTATGTGTTTTGATGTTTAGGAAAAGGATTTAAGTTAGGTTTACCTTTGTGGTTTGATATGTGTGATTGAGTTTGCAGGACTTGGTGAGTCACACATGGAGGACACATCCGAGGGACGAGAGCCGAGGGAAGAGGACTCCAAGGGCAAGCCGGGAAGTGGACTTCAAAGGGCACACGTGAAGGGTGGCATGGAGGCAAGCCGAGGGCTTGCGTGTGCATCCGAGGGACGATAGCCGGTGGAAGAGGACTTCAAGGGACAAGCCAAGGGAGTGTACTTGAAGGCATACGTGAAGGAGGGTCTTCGGAGTGAGGGAGAGTGAATATATAAGCTGGGCAGTCGACTGGGAATAGATCTGTCGACTGCCAGCGGGGGAATTCGAGCTCACAGAATAATTAGTCAATTGGTAATGGACCAGTCGACTGGTGGTCAGTTGACTACTCCTGGAGCAGTCGATTGGTGTGGCCAGAAATTCGAACGTTAAGCTGTAATGGTCGAATTTGAATGGGATCAGTCGACTGGTAATGGACCAGTCGACTGATGGCGGTCTTCGCAGCTTCGAGCTATATTTAATGGAGCTCGTTTAAGGTTGTTTCCTCTTGACGAAATGAGCTTGGTTAGAGCTTATTAGTAGTCTTTGTTATCAGGAATTGTGGTCCAGATTGTGGTGAGGTTTCTCCACCCACAAGGAGCTACGAAAGCTAGCCGGAGGTCTTCCGGGAAGTTATCCACCGATGGATCAGAGATCCTCCACCTTACAGATAGCCATGGAGTAGGAGCTTTATCTCCGAACCACGTAAACGGTAACGTGTTAGCGATTGTTTGTTTGTATATTTAGTATTTCCGTTTGCGCATGCTAACATTGTAGGTAGAAAATCGAACGAAAGCTAGTCACCCCCCCTAGCTTGACAGTCATGGTCCTAACAAGCCCTAGAATGAGTTCTAGGACTATGAAATGAGATAAGAAACAAGACTAAGGTATTGTGGTCTCCTAAAACATGTTTTGGGAACATTACCTTTAAGTGTTAAGTTATGCATTTTAAGCACAAGCATGATTACAAGTTTAAGTATATTACTTTTATTAAGTGACATGTACCGGGCACAAGGCCCATGAGATCTAGGCAAGCTAGTAGACGCTCTATTAGGATTCGGTGGCTAGCTACCCCGAACCTATTAGGGATGTGCGCATTGGTACTATGCCGGGCCCAAAGGAGGATGTTTATTATTTTGAGGTATAAGAAGTATAAGAGCATAAGTTTCAAGTTTTCCAAAGCAAGTATTTACTTCAAGCATGTTAAGCATTTTTCAGTTAACGCAAAGTTTTAAATGCAATCATTGTTACAAGTGTATTCATGAGCATTTTTCATGATAAGTATAGAATTTTCAGTTACACATGTTTTAAAGCAAGCATGAGCATGTTTTATATCGATTGTATGTTTTGTAAGATAGATATCTACTTACTAAGCAATTTGCTTATCGTTTGCATCCTTTTACTGCAGATAAAGGTACAAAAATGACGTAAGGCAAGGAGGCTAAAGGATGGATGATTTATGTCAGTGACGGCGGAACCATGGAGTGAGATCCTTCGGGATGAGTTTTGTTTAGTGTGCTAAACTCTAAACAGTAGAACATTATGAGTATTTTTGAGTCTATGTTAAGAGTTTTATTTCCGCAAAGACTTTAAGTTTGAGTAGTTATTTTGGAGTTTGAAATGCATGCAAATGTAGTATAATTATGGTTCATATGATTGTGAGTCCTATAATTGTTGTGTAGTTGAAGTAGAATGTATATATATCTTGATCAGTGTTTCTGAAATCTGGAAACTGCAGTTCTAGACGTATCAGTCGACTGCTTCAGATAGCAGTCGACTGATACCAAGAAATCGAGGGAACAGAAACATTGGTTGAGTGATTTCCACGTGCAGTCGACTGGTAACCCCATCAGTTGACTGGTCCTCGGCCAATTTTCGAATAGAAAGATTGTTCGAGTGAATTGGCCAAGGAGTCGACTGCCACCAGTCGATTGCTCAACGAGGTAGTCGACTGGTCCTGGCCCAGTAGTAAAGTTAATGTGACTTCCCTCTAAGGTCAAGGTTAGTAAGAGAGGGTCGTTACAGCCTGAACTCCCAGGCGCCTGAGAGCTTACGAGCGCCTAGTAGTCTTCTTGGTCAGCCGATGCTGACCAGATTCCGGCTTGACTTGCTTCGCAATATTGGGTGATTTCTAGCTAACTGAAGTTAGGCTCACACGACCCCGATTCTGGCCTTTCGCCCGTCGAGTGTCCTTCCTCCCGGCTTCTCGTCCCTCGGACACCGCGCGCATCCTTCTCGCTCCACCAAAGTACTCTTCCGCAGAGCTCCGCGTCCCTCGGATGCACCAAGCCCGTCGGCTTCCTTTCTGTGACATCCTTCTCGACCGCAGCATCTTCCGCTCAACTTTTTGTGATCCTAAGTTCCTGTACACTTAGACACAGGGATTAAACACACCAGGACCTAACTTAAATTGATTGATCACATCAAAACCAACCAGGGGTACCTACACTTTTTCTTCTTTTTGGGATGGTTCTCCTTCATGTTTAAGCATTCGTTCTTGAAATGCCCCTTCTTATTGCAGCTGAAGCAGGTGATATTGCTCTTGGAGTCTCTGATGTTGGGCTTCATCATCTTTTGTATGCCCTTCTTTGTGAACCTCTTCTTCTTCCTAGTGTAAATTTTTCTTACCAGGTTCACCATATATTCTTCATCTTTTGAATCTTATTCTGACTCACTCTCAGATTCATCCTTAGTTTATCTTCTTGACTTAGACTCTTTTGAAGGACCTGCAAGCAAAGCAACACCTTTCTTGACTGGTTTGGCGTTAGTTTATTCGTGTAACTCCAATTCACAAAACAACTCATCTAGTTTTAATTTAGAAAGGTTCCTTGAAATTTTGTATGCATCTATAATAGATGCTCACAATGAATTTTGAGGAAACGTGTTGATTGCATACCTTATTTCGCCCCTGTTCTCTGGTTAGTGTCTGATTAGGTACAACTTGTTCATAATGTCCTTGATCTGGGAATATAGTTGGCTTGCCGTCTCTTTATCCAACATTTTATGTTAAATAATCTATTTAATAGCAAGTCTCATTTAGTTATCTTGGCATCATTTGTCCCTTCATGCAGCTCGATCAGCTTGTCCTAGAGCTCCTTTTCACATTTCGTTGGGCCGATCTGGTTCAGCT
Source organism: Boesenbergia rotunda (assembly GCA_024364735.1). Classification (NCBI taxonomy): domain Eukaryota; kingdom Viridiplantae; phylum Streptophyta; class Magnoliopsida; order Zingiberales; family Zingiberaceae; genus Boesenbergia; species Boesenbergia rotunda. The sequence continues at coordinate 161,674 of JAGFNQ010008384.1, read as the reverse complement.
CCTCCTTGGTCAGCCCTCACTGAAGGGTGTTTTTGGCCTTGAACTCAACTTGTGTATATTTCTTCATCTCCATTTCCATTTGTCTGGCTTTAATAGGAGATTTGATCATCCTTCAGTAGGAGGTGAATATCCAGTTTGGATGATAAACTATTGGTCCATGTCAGTCTTTAGATAAACCTCCATCCTCCTCTTTCAATTGGGAAAGTCTTCCCCATTGAACATTGGACGGACAGTGATGTAGCCTTCACCTTGGGTCATTTGAGTCTCTAGCACAAAAAAAAAATAGAAGAAGCAATATCTCAAGACTAGGTCTTGGATTAGTGGTGTGGGAGGAGAGAAAAGAAAAAATCGAATCTGAGTGGTGTTGGACCAACTTCGAGTAAAGCCAATAAAATGAAAAGAATGGTCTAAGGAAAGGTATTTATACCAAACTTAGATTGGGCATGAAAAATTGAAAAGTCAAAGAAAACAAATCCAATCTCCCGGCTCATACTATGGTTGCATCGATTTAGAGCAAACAAGGCTCTGATACCACTTGTAAGATCATTGCACGCGAGGGCGTGGGGGGGGGGGAGGGCGAATCATGTGATTTTTTAAAAACATCAGTTTTTTGGAATTAAAAGAAAGTGAACGGTGCGAAAAATAAAACGATGAAATAAAATGCAAGCACATAAACACCAAGTCGATTTTACTTGGTTCAGAGCCTTTGACAACTCCTACTCCAAGGCCTAAGCTCCTTGAACCTTTCCAATGGACAATCAACTAATCTCTCTACCAGAAACTCCCGATAGAGTAGTCGAGAGTAGGAAGTGTAACAACCCTACACTTTCTACTTAGAGTAATTTAAGTATAAGTAATAAAATGAAATTTGTTACCCAACACAAAATATATATTTCCTGGCCGACGCTTCTTGCTCAATTGTGAGTAACATCCAATGTGGATGATCTTATGCTACTCAATTATTTTAACCTCTCTCTCAGCTGCATATAATAACTTTTATCTCTTTCCTCTTAAATTAAAATAAAATTCTCTTTCCTTTGATTACATGCATCAATTATTGTGGTGTTGATTTTAAAAAACTAATACTAGTTACTCAATAGTAGCTACTGCACGTATAACTGTTATAATATAGTAAACTTCTGAAGACCATAACTTTTAACTCAAATATCAGAATTAAATCATCTTTTTTTAAAATTATAGATCCCTGAATGAGTTTTGATTAAAAAAATCGTCTCATTCTGATATTATAGTCAAAAGTTATAGTCTTTGAAAGTTTACTACAGTAGCTACACAGTTGTAACATCTACTATCGAGTAGCTACTACAACATGTAACAACTATTGCTACACGTTGTAGCAGTTAATAGCTGTGAACTTTCGAATACCATAATTTTTGAATAGTTAAACTTTCGAATACCATAACTTTTAACTCGAAAAGCAAAATGAGACATTTTTTTGAATTATAAATCTCTTAACGTGCTTCAATTAAAAAAAATTATCTCATTCTGATATCTGAGTCAAAATATGGTGTTTGAAAGTTTACTACACAATTGTAGGAGTTATTGTCGAGTAGTTGTTACATATTGTAGCAGCTATTGTCAAGTAGCTGCTACAACTGTGTAACTGCTACAATTATGTATCAAACTTTCAAAAATCATAACTTCTGAATCAGATATCAGAATGAAATGATTTCTTTTTTAATCGAAGCTCGTTCAGTGATCTATTATTAAAAAAATCATCTTATTCTGATATCCAAGTCAAAAATTATGATTTTTAAAAGTTTACTATATTGTAGTAGCTATTGTCGAGTAACTGCTAAACATTGTAATAGCTATTGTATAGTAGATACGTCCCCATGGGATGGACTGATGGTTAGGGCATGAGTGTTGTCACCTTGAGGTATGGGTGTTAAAACTTAGCAAAACTAGTATTCCCGCCCTCCCCACGCGCTAGCCACAACATCCAGGCTAGTAGTCTCTATGATTTACCTCCTCAGTGTTGGTCTTGGGATGGGTTGGTGGGGACGCTGGGGGTGAGCGAATCACCATTTGCCACTTATTGTACAACAGCTGCTATACATTGTAGCAGTAGCTACTACTAGTTTTTAAAAATCAACACCACAGTGATAGTTGCATGTAATTAAAGGAGAGAGAAAAAATAATTTTATTTTAATTTAAGAAGAAATAGAGAAAATTTATTTCATATAACTGAGAGAGAGATTAAAATAATTACGTTTTGATCGCGTTAAATCACCCATGTTAGATGTCATTCACGATCGTGTAGGAAATGTCGGGTAGGATATATATATATATAGAGTTTGATATGCTTCGCGACTTAAAAAACATTCCTATGCACGACATCTGAGTCCACGTAGATTGATGTTTTTATTTTATTTTTCAAAATTCAACTTTTCCACAAATAAATCACTTTATTTTTTAAATATAATTTTGTAAAATCAACTTATTCTCTCCGCCTCCCCTCTTTATCTCTCTCTCTCGTCCACTTTCGAACAAACGATGCTAGGGCATTGATGGGCCCACAACAGGTGTCACAAATGAGCCTCAAATTTAGAAATTTATAACTGAAAACCCTTGACTAACAGAATTAAATGTAGAATAGGGGCCTCAGGTCGTATTTTTCCAAGGACTAGTTGTGAGTGTTTGAATCAAGCTTGAATTTGGTTGTCGTTAAATGTTTTGGGTTTTCTAATAATATCGGGGTTTGTTTTGCAAATAAGATTGAAATAGCAGTGACAAAATGAACTTAGCTAAGCAAATATGATTGCAAAAACTACACTTAAACTAATTGACAATTAAACCATGCAACTTGAAATGATAAGATTGGAATTCAAAACTAAAATTGAGTGCAAAGAAACTGTAACTAAGTGAATTTGAGAATTAAAGTTGAATGTAAGTAGTTTGTGTCTAAACCGCAGAGTTGTAGGATTTGAAACAAGACAAGCTTAAACAAAACAGGGCTGAATTTAAGCTAGGACTACCTGATCGGTCGACAGTCCGATCAGATGCAAGCCTGATCGGTCGACAGACCGATCAGATGATGCTTGGATCGGTCGAACAGACCGATCAGTGTCTGAAATGTTATTGGATACAAAATTAAACTACGAAGAACAGAATTTAGAATCGAATGCAAAATTTGAAAACTAAACAACAGATTCACTTCTCCAATTCAAGAACTATCTTGCTGCCACTCAAGATTCAACTAGAAACCCTCTAGCTCACAAATCATCTGAAGCCGATTGCTCGCGGACGATTTGCGCTAGTTCACTGGCGAAGCTGAAGATTCCATCCGAACTCCTCTTGCTGATGAATCGGGATTGCGCTTGTGGATCAGAGACCCTCAAATATCTTCAGAAGACCCTTCTAAATGCTTCGACAGCTCCGTGTGATGAAGATGGACAGACGGGAGTCGATCTGATGAAGTGTGCGCTTTGGAGAAACCCTCTCCGCAGGGCCTTGCAGCGACGAGAAACAATCACAATCTGCTCAGGAAATCACTCTCAGTGCTCTGAGATCTTGAATCGAAGCTTCCTCTGTTGTGGCCGCGCGATCGGATGAAGAACCAATGAAGAAAATGCAAGAACAACAAGAACAGAGGCGAAGATGCGACGATGAGATCTGATCGGGAGAGACAGTTTTTATCTATTGGAAATGGACGGCTCTAATCATCCTGATCCCATCCGATGGTCAGATCTGCTTTGATTGAACCCTAAACTCCCAGATCTAAATCTGAAGGTTAGATCTACCTCTCCTCAGCTGGGATCACCCGGATCTGCCATGGATGGCTCAGATCTCCCTATTTTTCGAATGGACGACCCACGGTCTTCCACAACTTGATCGCCTTGATCTGAGCCCGATTCTGACTCAAACTTGACCTAGGTTCATGATCCTTCAGCCTACAAAAGTCATATTCAAATTAGATATCAAAACATCTCAAAATTATAAAGATTTGCAATAAAACCCAAAATAGAATTAATCCATGGAACATAGAGTAAATTCAAGATTAAGCATATAAAATATGGATCAAACATGGATTTTAGAGCCTAAATTAACTAACAAAACGGTAACTATCAACTCCCCCACACTTAAACTTGAGCGTCTCGCGCAAGCTAACTAAACATGTATCCTCTAGATTATTCTCAATCATAGTTAGAAGCAGATGAAAGAAATTACCTAGGGTTGTCAATTCTCAAAAATCTAAGCTTAATGGACTAGTATCTTGTCCTTAAATCAATAACTTAGCATACTTCATCCTTCATGACTCATTGAGATGAACTAAACTCACAAAGCCTCTCAAGGGTATGTTTAGTGGCTCTCTTCCTAAATTCTACATTTTTGGTGAAATGAAGCTCACTCAAACACAACATGATTCTTGCACTACCATAAACTTTCTTATTATCTACTCTCCACCATCATTCATGACTTGTATCCACACCTAAAAAGGCTTATTAAAACAAGTTAAAGAAATATGAAATGATAAGAATGAAACAAAGTTTAGAAAATGAAAAAGTTAAGGAAGTGGAAGACTTGGATACTCAAAAAATGTTTCTAATGCACTTTGCCCTCTTTTATAGTCTTCTCAATGAAATCAGAGTTGTGGTGGGTAGGTATCAGCTGATTTGGATGAGGAACAGTACTGAATTCAGTGTTCGGTTCTGTGCCAACTTCACTGATCGGTCCAGAGACCGATCAGACTCTGCCTGATCATTCTGGAGATCGGTCTGTGCTTCATCTGGATCATTCTCAGCTGCTTCTAAACGGACTGGATAGCTCCTGATCGGTCTGAGTGACTGATCAGGCTTCTCCCTGATCGGACTGGTGACCGATCAGGGACTGATCAGTAGCTGCAACATGACCTGAATTTGAAACTGATTTCTGCCTTGGTTCTTTCTTTCAATACCATATCTCAAATCCATCTAGCTTCTTATTCATGACTTCAAGCTCAGAAATCTATCCATCTTTTGACACTTCATGTTCATTCATTCATTCTTTTTTTTTCTTTCTTTCTTCTTCTTTTCTTTTCTATTTTCTGTGTTTTTTTTCAGCTGCTTTCACAGCAAACGTCTCTTCTCAGTTCCTTTCTCTTTTTTTTCCTTTTTCTTTCTCTTGCAACTGAACTGATGGATGAATTTTCAACTTCACTCTTGGTACACTACCCTCAATTCTTCAATTGATCTCTTGCCAACTCCTTTCCACTTAGCACAGAAATTTTTCTCTCTTTTTTTCTTCTCTACTTGCAATGCGTTAATGATTCCAACGGATTTGCAGTGAGAGTACTCCTTCACTTCCCTTCAGACAATGCTTCATAAAACTTGAAATATCAAATCATACTTAGGAATGTAGATGCTTTAATTGTTACCTTTCCTAGCCACTTCTTGCAACTCCTTCTTGATACAAAACTCAACTCGAATTGGCACCCTTCCTTCATTTGAATGAATTGCATCCTTGATACAAAATATTTCCAAAACACTAGCCACCTCCCCCACACTTAAACTTTTGACCGTCCTGGGCAAAGTAACATCAAGAACAATCCAAAGCAACCAAGTCCATGGGGAAATATAGTTATGAGCAGAAAAAATAGCGAAAGGAAAAAGGATAAAGCATGTATCAATAAGGAATATTGCAAAAACCGACATGAAAAGGGAAGACAAAGTGATTAACCTCTATAAATGTGGTCCAATCATAGAAATATGATTTTGAAAGAACCTAAGCAAGTTCTAGAGCACAATCACATGTGTGTATCACAAAAATTAGGCCAAATCCTCACTAGGTAGAAATAATTCATTTGAAGTCATCAATCTAGAATCCATAACCAAGTAGTACTCAAGCATCCAAGAATTTTCATCCATTAGCTCAAATCATAAGTTTTAACAACCAAATTTAATTTGATTTCAAGAGACTCTAAAATGATATAGGGAAAACCTAGAGGGATACATTTATTCCTACTCATGCAAGAAGTAAGGTGCCAAAAGAAATAACATGGTATCTACAATAACTATTTATTCATCTTATACTACCTAAGCATTTATTAACAAAAACTCATTGAAAAAGAAAAGTTTAACTACTTAAAAACAATAAAATGGTATTTATAATGAAATAAAAGTGCAAGAAAAATAAACTCCCCTTAAGTTGGGTAGATTGCATCTTTGATGTCCAATCCATCCACCTCTAGCTCCTTTAATTCTTCCAAATATTTCTTGAGCCGGTGGCCATTGACATTCCAAACAAAACCATTAGCTGTTGAGGCAATCTGTGGTCCGGAGTGACCAAGTGTTTTGATGTTTGGGCAAAGGGTTTAAGTTAGGTTTACCCTTGTTATCTCATATGTGTATGTTGAGTGTGCAGGTTGTACAGGTTACAGATATAGACTTGGCTGGACGGCCTCGGTACGGTGAAGGGTGGCATGGAGACAAGCTGGAGGCTTGTGTGCGCACCTGAGGGACTTTGGAGAGCAGGGACGATGAGCTGATGGGCGCGGACTTAGAGGCATGCGTGAAGGATGGCATGGAGGCAAGCTGGAGGCTTGCGTGCATCCGAGGGACGGGAGCCAAAGATGAAGAGGGCGCGAAGGCAATAGTCGAGGCTGCGGATGAGGAGTCAGTCGAGTGGTAAGGATACGAGTGTTGTGTGATTATACTCGGGAAATCCTAGGGTTTTGACTGCGGAGTGAAATGTACTCAGAAAGGGTAACCTTAGGTGAGTGAGTAGACCAGTCGACTGGCCTGGGGGCAGTCGACTGGTAAAACTCACAGAAGGGTTCTGGCCGAGGACCAGTCGACTGCCCTGGGGGCAGTCGACTGGTAGGTGGCTGGTGAGTTTGCTGAGAATTTGAACGTTGGGGGTGCAACGGTCGAATTTCAGTGGCACCAGTCGACTGCCCGAGGGGCAGTCGACTGGTGGTGAGGGTTTTAGCCCAAGTCCTATTTAAAGAGGACTTCGTGGTGGCCGAGATCCTTGATGAAACTCGCTTGGGTAAAGTGAGTTAGTAGTCTTTTGTGATCAGGAAGCGTCCTAAGTGTTGTGGCGATGTTTCTCCACCCACAAGGAGCGACAGATCTAGCTGGAGGTTATCCAGGGGTTGATCCACCAATGAATACTTGGATTAGTCACCCGTCCGGGGTGGATACCAAGTAAATCAGGTTGTTAGCATTGTTTTCTATTATATTCTTTTGCATATTATTGTTTCCGCTGCGCTAACGACTTTGTAGAGAAACGACCGAAAAAGTGCTATTCACCCCCCCCTCTAGCACGCCACGATGATCCATCAGTTGGTATCAGAGCAAAGGACCACTCTTGATCGAACTAACCGCCGAGGGATCACACGCTAGAGGGAAAAGGACATGGAAGACAAATTCGGGGACGACATCTACACTCCGCCCACCTATGACCATGAAGATTTCGGGTATTGGAAGTCACGGATGGAGACGTGGTTCGGAATGGAGTGGGACCTTCGGATTGCGCTTGAAGAGCCATATGAGATTCCAAAGGATAAACACGGGAAGAGGCTTAGGCCTAGGTATTGGAATCAAGAACAACAAGATCAAGCGAAAGCAAATGAAAAGGTAACTAGTATCTTAGTAAATCTTTTACCTAACAAAATTTTGAGTGATGTAGGGGAATATTAAAACGCATATGAACTGTGGAATAAATTGAAAAGATATCATGAGACTCCTACACAAACTCAAGAGCCTAAGGAGAAAAGCCCCATGATTCAAGAAGAGGAGAGAATTGAGTTATTTACATCCTCAAGTGAAGAGGAAGAAGAGAGTAAGAGATCTTCAACCTCCCCAAGAGAAAAAGAGGAAGAGGTCTCCACCTCAAGGATTGAGGGGGAGGAGAGACCCTCAATCGTACCGGAACAAGAGGAAGCATCCACATCATCCAAGGTTGAAGAAGAAGCCAACCTAGCCTCTATCTCCACCAAAGCAAGTAAAAAGGATCACATTACATGCTTTGGTTGCAACGAAAAGGGACACTACAAGGACAAGTGCCCAAAAGGTAAAAAGGAGGTAAAATCTACACTCATTTCAAGTTCTGTTAAAACTAATACAAAGTGTAGGATTGGAGAAGCCCACAAGAAAAGAAAGAAAATCGATGTTTTACATGTGGAGAGATGAGGCACTTTCATACCAAGTGTCCTAGAAAAAGTGAGCTAAAAAAAATGGAGCACTTGAGGAGATGGGAGAAAGAAGAAATGAAGAAGAGAAGAAGTCCACATCAAGGAGGAACTCCAAAGGTAAGGAAGGTGACTCCTAACCTTAAGCCAAAATGTAATTCAATTTCAAGTTCCTCCTTGTAGTGTAAAAATCATATTAATTATCCATCTATGCATGCTAAAATTAACGAAAATTGTTTACTTGTTCATAACCATGGTTTTAGATACAAGGATAGGACTAGGGTTAACCAGGTAGATTATAACTTTAGGAAAAGCATGCATTATGATCAACCTAGGACCCTTAGATCTAAGGATCATGACACTAATCCCAAAAAGGGAAGGAATGTGCCTAGAAAGGAGGTTAGGCCTAGGAATGTCCAAGGTGGACATATGGGTTCTAAGGTTAGAACTCTAGAAAGGGAAAATCAAGTCTTGAGGGCAAGGCTTGATATATTAGAAAAGGCCCTAGAAAGATTCACGGCTGGATCTAAGGGCTTAGACATGGTGTTGGGTAGCTTAAAACCCAACTATGATAGATCGAGTTTGGGATACCGATCTAAGACTTCCAAGGCCAACAAAAAGAAATATGCTGGGAAGGCATATGATCATGGCAAGAAGGAGAAGTCCAAGGATGACAAGGGAGTGTCATCCAAAGGGAAAATGAGTGACTTAACCAAGGACAACGTGTCCAAGGTTAAGAAGGTCCTTTTTGTAGGCCAAGAATCACCGGAGGCTCACCGGTGTGGTCTAGTATGGGTTAAGTCACATAGGGAGGTGGCTAAGGCTCAAAGCTCCAGGGGGAGCTCTAGGAGCCTTTGGGGTCCATGGTAAATGGATCTCAAAAGGTTTTCTCCTAGGAAATTAGATGAATGTGTCAAAAGAGATTGGAAGACTTGGGTAAGTCTTAACCCTAGGTTTTGGCACATTCAAAAGAGGATTTAAGGAGAAAAAGGTGAAAATAGGGTGATATTTGATACAATTAAGGTTTAATAGAAAATACCATATAATTCAATGCTAAAAATGTATTATGGTTAGAAATAAGAAGATACATCAAGGAGAAGCCTAAATTAGAACTTTTGGAGGAGTTAAAATGATACAATTTAGGTAGAGTTAGATTTCGTGTCAATCTTGGGATCCGGAGTACATTTGTTTGGAAACATATTTTTCCCAAGTAGACATTGGCCCCACAAATCTCCCCACGAAATTTCATAATTTTTGGAGATTTGTAGAATTAGTTAGGGATTTCTAAAATTCGACTGAAAAATCTGAAACTCAGGTACCAGTCGACTGCCCCAGGGGCAGTCAACTGGTCTCAAGCTCAGAAACTCTCTGTAAGTTTTCGTAGTCGACTGCCATTTGGGCAGTCAACTGGTCCATTAAGGTTAGGTAGAAAAAGGGTATTGGATGGTTGAACCTGACCTTAAAATTAAAATCCTTGATTATATTCCTTGAGTTAAGGTGTGCCTCATAGGTTAATGGTGATTATATGAAATGAGGTCATATGGAAAATTCAAGGAAGTTTGATAAGTTTCTCATGTGTATCTAGGATTTAGAGATAAAAAGGGGGAAACTTTCATCATATTAAGGATATGGATAAAGAAATGAATTGAGGACAATTTCATGTGTCAATTATGATGGTTAGCTTTGACAAACACATGGAATTAGAGACACATTTGCAAATTGATACGAAATGTCAATCTTTTGAGGAAATTAAGAATTGTACCAAAAGTCAAGCACACTTGACATTTTCATGAAATCATATTTTTCTAGGATAGGGTATATCCTAGCAAGTGTACTTGCAAACCCTTAGAGTGTTTAAGGTTTGTTCTTGTTGGCACTAGGGATAAGGTTACTTGGGGGCAATTCTTTAATAGTGGCTAAGGGAGAAGAACTTGGTTGTTAGGTTGGGTAGAACCTAACTTGGTGTTAGGGTGTTATGTTGGGTAGAACTTCACCTAAGTAAAATGAAAATAGGAGAATGCATAGGTTAAGGGGGAGGTTGCCTCCTTGTTTACCTTGATTTTCATAGAAAATTTTTTGGGTTTTGTGTCAAACTTTGGAATGGTGATGGATAATTGTGGAATGTATTTTTCCCAAGTAGGTATGGGTACCACAAAGTTGTCCACAAAATTTGGAATTTTTGGAGATTTGTGGAATTTCTGGCGCATTTCTGAATGTTGCCTGAAAAACTGATATTTAGAGTATTAGTCGACTGCCTAGGGCTGATGTGTGTATCAGCAGCTGGTTTGGTGTCGAATGGTGTAAAACAAGTCTATGGGGGGTTAGTACACTATGTTTAGTGTTGATGCAGTCTGACCCTGATTGTTGTTTTGGTGTTGACACCGATTTTAGTTTAGGTTGATGATTATGATGATGATGATTAAGTCCTGATCGGGGATCAGACAGGGTATGGAAATCCTAGCTTGGAGGGCTAGGTATTGGAAAATCCTAACCTGGAGGGTTAGGTGTGGAAAATCCTAGCTTGGAGGGCTAGGTGTTGAAAAGTCCTAATTCGGAAGGGTTGGGTGAAAAGTCCTAGCTTGGAGGGCTAGGTGAAATGTCCTAACTTGGAGGATTAGGTGAAAAGTCCCAACTTGGAGAGTTAGGTGAAAAAGTCCTGGCTTGGAGGGTCAGGTCCTAGCTTGGAGGGCTACGTTTGGAAAAGTCCTAATCCGGAAGAGTTGGGTGAAAAATCCTAGCTTGGAGGGCTAGGTGAAAAGTCCTAACTTGGAGGGTTAGGTGCAAATTCCCAACTTGGAGGGTTAGGTGAAAAATCTTTAGCTTGGAGGGCTAAGGTGGATGAAACCCTAGCTTGGAGGGCTAGGTTGGAGCCTCTGGATCGGTCTGGTGACCGATCAGCGAGTTGGCACGGTGCTCCTTCGTGGATCGGTCTGGTGACCGATCCAGAGATGACTAATCGGTCTGGTGACCGATCAGGGAGTATACGTTTCACCCATTGCTTGGCTCCTGATCGGTCTGGTGACCGATCAGGGAGCAAACAGTGAGGTTGAGTTCCCTTGCTGATCTACTCCTGATCGGTCTAGTGACCGATCAGGATCACTGTGCAAATCATTCTGGAGAACGATCCAGCGTCGCGGGTTCCTCTCTATGATCGATCAGGACGGAGCCTGATCTGTCTGGTCATGACCTGATCGGCCTGGTGACCGATCAGGAGGCTCCCTGATCGGTCTGGTGACCGATCAGGAGGTTTGGACTGCGAAGCTCAGAAATCGCCCGATAAAGGGGTGGATCGGTTTGGTGATCGATCCACAACCTGGGATCGGTCTGGTGATTGATCCAGGAGAGTCCCAAAGAAATCGCGATTTCTAATTGAGCATTGGGGACCGATCAGGACGGAGCCTGATCGGTCTGGACCCAGCCTGATCGGTCTGGTGACCGATCAGGAGGCTCTCTGATCGGTCCGGTGACCGATCACTTTAATTCAAAATGCACTGTCAGACGCTCTAATCGCGTCTGAACGTATCCGATTCTCTACGCTTAACATCTGATACATGATTTCCTGCTTGATATGTTGTGCTAATACTCTGATTAAGCTGCAGGTGACAGGGAAGATTCAAACACTCAAGGAGAGTTAATGGAGGCCTTTCCTTGGAGCAGGTTTGTCCGTTTTCCATCTCAGGTTGCAACGGCTAGAGTTGCAGACTGGAGCTGTTGACTGGAGCTTGGCTGAGGGAAGCTCAGGATGTCCAGGGAGAGCTCAGTGGTAGCTGGCGTTGGCAGAGAAGCAGTTGGAGGCTGCAGGAGATGGTGTCACCTGGTGTTGAGTGGAGAAACAAAAGGGCGCAAGAAAGCTTCGTTGATGCAGTAGTTCAAAATACAGTTTCAGGCTTGAGTTCTTGCTGCGACTTTGTGTTCTCCACAACTTGCTTGCGTGTTCTGAAATTCCATCACTTTGAGTAAGCTACTGCAATCTTGAAGCAACCATCCCTTGCTTGAGCACTTGGAGGAAGGAACAAGGAGCTTCGAGTCCAACAGCGAGAAGACACGGGGAAAGGGTTCTTGCGTGAGATCGTCGCTGGGTGGAGCTCAGGAGGAAGCTTGCTGTGTTCTTGTCTTTGCTAAGTGCTAAGTAAGATCTTTCTTGTGTTTCATTGTGCTTAAACCTATATCTATGATTGAAACGCTGTGGAGAGGTTTCTCCACCGAGAAGGAGGTTGCTTTCTATCCAGTGTTAACCGGGGCTTGATCTGCCGACGATCAAGGGATCGCCCACCTTAAGGGCACGCTAAGGAGTAGGGACAAGTTATCCCCGAACCTTGTAAACCCTCCTTGTTAGCGATCTTGCTAGTTGGTTTCGTCTGTTTTTGTTTCCTGCATTTCTGCACTCTGTTTCTATTGTTTCCGCTGCCGTGCTACTAACCGTGAAGTGCAGAGATACCCTAAAGCGACCTAAAGTGAAAGAAGTTTGTGTCTGGCTATATTCACCCCCCCTCTCTAGCCATCCGAGTTCCAACATTTAGGACTATTGGGGATTGAAAGAACCAATATTTGGGATATTATTGGGGTCTTTTTGATGTATGGCAAAGGGGGAGAAGTTTGGGTTTAAGTTGGGAAACCAAACTTACATTTGCTAGAAACCTTAGGTTTAAGGGGGAGCATGGTTGCTCCATTCTTGGCGTAAGGGGAACCTTGGAGAGGTTATTAAAAAGTCTTTGTAAGTCCAATGTAGGGGGAGCTTGGGAAAAACTTTAAAAAGCTCGTCTTTGTGAGAAAGTCCTAGCTTGGAAGGCTAGGTGTGAAATCCTAACTTGGAGGGTTACGTGTGGAAAATCCTAACTTTGAGGGTTAGGTGTAGGATGCCTTGGGATAGGATCCATGTATGCATTGCATATGCATTTGTTTAGCATGGTTTTTGCTCTTGACTACTATCTTGTTTCCCTAACTTAAACGTATTGCCAAACATTAAAAAGGGGGAGATTGTTGAGGCAATCTGTGGTCCGGAGTGACCAAGTGATTTGATGTTTGGGAAAAGGGTTTAAGATAGGTTTACCCTTGTTATCTCATATATGTATGTTGGGTGTATAGGTTGTACAGGTTACACATATGGACTTGGCTGGACGGCCTCGGTATGGTGAAGGGTGGCATGGAGACAAGCTGGAGGCTTGTGTGTGCACCTGAGGGACTTTGGAGAGCAGGGACGATGAGCTAATGGGCACGTACTTTGAGGCATGCGTGAAGGATGACATAGAGGCAAGCTGGAGGCTTGCGTGCATCCGAGGGACGGGAGCCAAAGATGAAGAGGGCGCGAAGGCAATAGTCGAGGATGCGGATGAGGAGTCAGTCGAGTGGTGAGGATACGAGTGCTGTGTGATTGTACTCGAGAAATCCTAGGGTTTTGACTGCGGAGTGAAATGTACTCAGAAAGGGTAACCTTAGGTGAGTGAGTAGACTAGTCAACTGGCCTGGGGGTAGTCGACTGGTAAAACTCACAGAAGGGTTCTGGCCGAGGACTAGTCGACTGCCCTGGGGGCAGTCGACTGGTAGGTGGCTGGTGAGTTGGATGAGAATTTGAACGCTGGGGGTGCAACAGTCGAATTTCAGTGGCACCAGTCGACTGCACCAGGGGCAGTCGACTGGTGGCGAGGGTTTCAACCCAAGTCATATTTAAAGAGGAGTTCGTGGTGGCCGAGATCCTTGACGAAACTCGCTTGGGTAAAGTGAGTTAGTAGTCTTTTGTGATTAGGAAGCGTCCGAAGTGTTGTGGCGAGGTTTCTCCACCCACAAGGAGCGATAGATCTAGCCGGAGGTTATCCGGGGGTTGATCCACCGACGGATTTTTGGATTAGTCACCCGTCCGGGGTGGATACCAAGTAAATCAGGTTGTTAACATTATTTTCTATTATATTCTCTTGCATTTTATTGTTTCCGCTGCGCTAACGACTTTGTAGAGAAACGATCGAAAAAGTGCTATTCACCCCCCCCTCTAGCACGCCAAGACGATCCGTCATTAGCCTCATCCTTGATTTCAACAACACCATAAGGAAAAATGTTAGTCACAAAAAATGGACCTTCCCATCTCGACCTTAACTTACTCTTAATCAATTTGAGCCTTGACTTGTACAATAAAACCTTGTCGCCAATTTGGAATTCTTTCTTCAATATGTGCTTGTCATGAAAAATCTTAGTCTTTTCCTTGTAAATCCTTGAGTTCTCAAATGCTTCTAGTCTAATCTCCTCAAGTTCTTGGAGTTGAAGCATCCTTTCTTCTCCCACCTTAGTAGCATCAAAGTTGCAAGCCTTCACCGCCCAATATGCTTTATGTTCTATTTCCACCGGTAGATGACAAGCTTTTACATATACTAATCGGTAGGGAGACATTCCAATGGGGTCTTGTATGCCGTCCGATAGGCCCATAGTGCAATATCAAGCCTCTTGCTCCAATCTTTCCTATTTGGCCCAATGGTCTTTTCCAAAATTTATTTTATCTCTCTATTAGAAATTTCGGCCTGTCCATTTGTTTGGGGATGGTAGGAGGTAGAAACTTTGTGCACAACCCCATACTTGCTATGTAGAGCCTTCATGTGTTTGTTGCAAAAATGAGATCCTTGGTCACTTATTATAGCCCTTGGAATTCCAAACCTGTAGAAAATATATGACCTGACAAAACTAACAACAACACAAGAATCATTAGTCCTGGAGGGAATGACCTCCACCCATTTAGAAATATAATCTACAGCAAGCAAAATATACAAGTATCCACAAGATGCAGGAAAAGGTCCCATAAAATCTATTCCCCATACATCAAAAATCTCACAGAAAATCATAGTGTGTTGGGGCATCTCATTTCTAGCTCCTATGTTCCCAATTCTCTGACATCTATCACAATTCTTATAAAACAAATATGCATCATGAAATAAGGTAGACCAATACAATCCACACTCTAAAACCTTCCTAGCTGTTCTTTGGGGTCCAAAATGCCCCCCACAGGCTGATGAATGGCAAAATGTAAGGACTGAATAAAACTCATGGTCGGGTATGCACCTTCTAATTATTTGATCATTACAAAACTTCCATAAATAAGGATCATCCCACACGTAGAATTTAGCATCACTTTCCAGTTTATCTTTTTGAGTCTTAGAAAATTGTGTTGGAAAAACATGAGCTACTAGAAAGTTAACAAGGTCTGCATACAAGGCGACTCACCATGTATCGCAAGAAGGTGCTCATCTCTAAAGTCATCATCAATAGTGGTAGGGGGTCCATCTCTCTCAATTCTGCTCAAGTGGTCTGCAACCAGATTCTCTTTGTCACTTCTATCTCGGATTTCCAAGTCAAATTCTTAGAGTAGAAGCATCCATCTGATTAGTCTACGCTTAGCATCAGGTTTTTTCAGCAGGTACTTCAGAGCTGCATGATCAGAAAAAACAATAACATGTGAGCACAACAAATAAGATCTAAATCGGTCTAAAGCAAAAACAATCACAAGAAGCTCTTTTTCAGTGGTGGTGTAGTTGGTTTGTGCTGCATCTAGGGTCTTGGAAGCATAGCAGATAACATGAGGTGCTCCATCCACCCTTTGTGCAAGAACAACTCCTACAGCAAAATTAGATGCATCACACATTAGTTTAAAAGGCAAATTCCAGTCAGGGGGTCTAATGATAGGAGCTGAGGTAAGAGCCTCCCTTAATTTCTGAAAAGCTGCTTTGCATCTGTCATCAAAATAAAATTCCACATTTTTTGCAAAATTCTTGTCAAGGGTCGAGCAATCACACTGAAGTCTCTAATAAATCTACGGTAGAATCCTGCATGGACAAGAAAAGCACGAACATCCCGTACGCATACGAGGTAAGATAAAGAAGATATACCACTAATTTTTGTAGGATCTACCTCAATACCTCTCCTAGAGACTATATGACCTAATACAATTCCATGCTCTACCATAAAATGATATTTTTCAAAATTAAGCACATGGTTAGTCTCAATGCATCTATGTAAAACCCTAGACAAATTATCTAAACAAGAATCGAACGAAGTGCCAAAAACAGAAAAAGCATCCATGAAAATCTCCGTACAGTGCTCTAATAACTTACCAAAAATACTTACCATGCACCTCTGGAAAGTTCCTGGAGCATTGCAGAGTCCAAATGACATCCGTCTATATGCAAAAGTGCTGAAGGGACAAGTGAAGGTGGTCTTCTCCTGATCCTCCGGGTCGATACAAATCTGAAAATATCCTGAGTACCCATCCAAGAAGTAGGAGTGAGACTTCCCTGCCAACCTCTCAAGCATCTGGTCAATAAAAGGCAAGGGAAAGTGATCCTTCCTCATGACTTGGTTTAGCTTCCTGTAGTCAATGCATACTCTCCATGAATTTTTAACTCTAGTGGGCAGTAACTCGTTGCTTCCATTTTCCACCACTGTAACTCCAGATTTCTTAGGCACCACATGAATGAGACTAACCCACTGGCTATCAGAAATAGGGTAAATGATACCTACCTCTAATAGTCGAGTCACCTCTTTCTTTACAACATCCAAAATGAGTGGATTAAGTCTCCTCTATGGCTGCCTAACTGGTTTGACATTCTTTTCTAAAAATATCATGTGCATGCAAATAGCTGAGCTAATACCTGGTATATCTGCTAAAGTCCACCCAATAGCTTTCTTGTGCTGCCTCAGGACTTGTAATAATTTCTCTTCTTGCTCTGAATCTAAGTGCTGAGCAATAATGACAGGAAAATTTTGCTCCTCTCCTAGAAAAACATATTTCAAGTGATCAGGTAATGGCTTGAGCTCAATCTGGGCCTGCTCACTAGGTATAGGTGATCCCTGGGGCTCAGTGCAATCCCTTACACTCTCACACCTATCTTCTGAGTCCTCTGAAACATCAATCAAAATAGGTGATCCTTGGGGCTCAGTGCAATCCCCTACACCTAGAAAATCCTCTCCAGCTGGAAGTAGGTCTGAAATACCCTCTGAATCAACCTCCTCTAAAGCAAATATGTCCTCAGCCTCCTCTGAACTGACATCTCCTCTGGAAATAACAAGTGGAGCTCCCTCAGCCAATATATCTGCATCATCCAACTCCTCTAGAATGCAATTGCTCATAATGGAGTGATCCTCTCTAGGGTGCTTCTTGGCATCAAAAATGGTTGCTGTTTGGGTGGTCGGCGACTTCAGGTGGCTTGGGAAGCCAGCGGCGCAACCAGAGAAGGAGGAGAGGCCGGCAGCAACTCCATTGTGGAGTTAGGGTTTGGATAGGGAAAAGAGAAGAAGAAAGATAGGCCTTGTGATTTCGGTTCACGGTAGATCGTCGCCTACACGACGTCCATGAAGGGAGGGACATAAGGTAGAAGACCGCGAGGTGATCGGAAAGGTATAACTCTTTCCAAGCTCCATTGATTATCCTTATGTCTATGTTTGTGCTATGTTCACTAACCTCGTCATTTCATGTGTGAAAGTTAATTATTTTGATTAGTTATCATAGTTAATAATTAACTAACTGGACCCCGACCATAAACACAAAAGCCGACGATCCACTCGTTGCCTTTTCCGCGGTCGAACGGTCAAGCAAATTACAAGGCCAATTTTGGTAATTGGCCGAGTTGCAATTTGGGTCGTTCGATACGGCACGAGATGGTCGTAGGGAGACGGGTCTCCATTCAGATTAATTTTTAATCCGTAGACATGGAGAGATCTCTCGGATCGACCGAGTATTCGCTTAGGAAACCCGCCAAGTCATACCCAACAATTGGTATCAGAGATGAGGTTTCCGGCTTTGCGTGTTTAGGATTGATTAATTTTTACATTTTCATACATTTTATTTTGCTGGATGATGCGTGGATGTGCGTAGGCTAACTTTGTATTGCAGGCATGAGATTCCAACTTCATGGCCAAATAATGATTGTGTGATGGTTATGCAAATTTTTGTAAATAATTAATCTTCGGGGTTGACGAGGCTATGTATTTAATTTTTGTAATTAAATACGACACATGTTTAACTGAGCTTTTTATTTTACTTTCGATATTGTTTTCATTTACACTCCTTCGTGGAGTATAGGATCGATGATGTAAATAATTAGCTAAGTCATTTCGGCTCGGAGATCCCTCAAGGTAGCTTGCACAGAAGGAAGGGAGGAGCGGACAAAGTGACGACACAACTGGAGGCGCGGTAGAGACCAAGGGCCATGAAAGTTGGAAAATCTAGGATTTTTTGCATTTTTCATATGTTTGGTTATGTGCTTGGTTGTGTGGTTGTGCTAAGTTAAAATTCCTTAAAATAGATTACCAAGTGGGAGAGGGACCCTAAGGGTCCCACGACTTTCATTACAATCCTATAAGTGATGCGAACAAGTCTGCACGTCGGCTCTGAGTGCCTTCCTCCCCATCGGATGGACTTGTTCTGCAGGTCACTGGGTCGGAATAGACTATAGAAAATTGTTAAAGAGCGTGTGTACTTCCCCATCGGAAGGCACATAATCGGAAATAATTTTTTTAGTGTCGTGTAATGGTGCACACTTAGATGTGAATAATAGTATCCTCCCCATCGGAGTCACTGCTATTATTTTGCAGAGCCGAAGTGAACCAACTATTGATCTTACTTGTCAAAAAGTTAGGTTGACAAGATAGTAAGATTGAGGGGTAAAACCTTCTCTTACGAATGTAGAGATTCGTATACATCCACACCATCGTGACATGCGAATTTCTTGGTGTATAGGGGTGTTGGTTGATTTTGAAAATTAATTATTTTGAGGAATCAATTTATTTTCGATTTTTAAAGTAGTGTGTGTTGTGATTCTCAGGTTTTTCATAATGACCTTTAACCCACTAGCAATAATTCTTAAGGAAAACAAACTTACTGGCCCAAACTACATAGACTGGAAGAGGAACCTTGACATTGTCCTCACTGCTGAAGAGTACAAATTTGTACTCTTCGAGGAGTGTTTAGAAAGACCTAGAGAGGACTCTGTTGAAGGGTTGAAGCAGCGTTACAAGAAGTGGGTCAAGGCGGATGAGATGGCGCGGTGCTACATTCTGACATCCATGTCGAATGTGCTGCAACATCAGCATCAGGCCATGCCCACTGCTAGTGACATGATGCTGAACCTCAAGGATCTCTTCGAGCACTAAGGTCGAGCTGCTAGGCAGACCGTGATGATGAGTCTGATAACGACCACTATGGTCGAAGGGACACCCCTGAGGGATCATGTTCTAAAGATGATTGGCTCACCTCAATGACATTGAGGTACTGGGAGCACAAATCGACGGGGGATTCCAGGTCGATATTATACTCCAGTCTCTGCCTAGGAGTTTTGAGCAGTTCAGGCTCAACTATAATATGAACAAAAGGGATTATATGTTAGGTGAACTGCTAGGAGAACTCCAGGCGGTAGAGGGGCTCTTTCGTCAGAACTCGCAGGCCTTAGTGACTTAAAGGGTTTCTTCTTCTGTGCTGAAAGGTAGGAAGAAGAAGAAACAAGGAGGGTTCAAGAAGGCAGTAGCATCGCAAGGACCCTGGACTAGCATGAAGAAGCCGAAAGGCAAGTGCTTCACGTGCAAGCAAACTGGGCACTGGAAGGCGGACTGTCCCTGTTGACAAGACAATAGTATTTCTTCAGCGTTAGTCGTTGAAACATGTTTAGCGATGCTATCTACCAGTACCTGGTGCGTAGATACGGGAGCCACTGACCATGTTTGCAATACTTTGCAGGGGTTCTAGGAAACCCGATGGCTAGCTGATGAAGAAATCGTGGTCTACATGGGCGATGCTACAAAAGTGGCAGCAGTTGCAGTGGAAGTTTTTTATTTGTCTTTTGAGAGAAATAAATTGTTAGTTCTGAGAGATTGTCTTTATGTACCCTCGTTTAGAAAGAATTTAATTTTAGTTTCTAAGTTGATAAAGGATGAATATTTTGTTGCTTTTGATAACAAAGTTGTTATAAAAAGAAATAGAGAGATTATCTGTTCGGGTACTTTGGTCAGTAATTTGTATACACTAGAACCAATGACTCCCATGATGCAATCTGAAGTAAATAGTTCATCATCTAACTTGAATAAGAGAAAAGAGCCTTCTAAGATGAATCGGACGTATCTTTGGCACGTTAGGCTTGGTCATATTAACCTTAGTAGGATTCAGAGGTTGATAGCCGATGGGCCCCTGGGTTCATTGGTGGTGGAAGACCTCCCGACCTGTGAGTCTTGCTTGGAAGGTAAGATGACCAAAAGGCCTTTCAAGGCTAAGGGGTATAGGGCCAAAGATGTGTTAGAACTGATTCATTCAGATTTGTGTGGCCCTATGTCAATCCAAGCTAGAGGTGGCTTTGAATACTTCGCCACCTTCATTGACGATTATTCAAGGTATGGGTACATTTATCTGATGCGCCGCAAGTCTGAATGCTTTGAAAAGTTCAAGGAATTCAAGGTTGATGTGGAGAAACATCGAGGTAAAAGTATCAAGACACTGCGATCAGATCGTGGTGGCGAGTACCTCTTTGGAGAGTTTAGGACCTACCTGTCAGAATCTGGGATTCAATCCCAGCTAACTGCACCCAGTACACCCCAACAGAACGGAGTTGCAGAAAGATGGAATAGGACTCTTATGGGAATGGTTAGGTCAATGATGAGCTATTCAGACTTACCTAATTCGTTCTGGGGATATGCTCTGGAAACGACAATGTACATATTGAACTTAGTTCCATCTAAGTTAGCCCCTTCAACTCCCACAGAACTATGGACTGGGCGCAAGCCCAATCTAGGACATGTTCGGATTTGGGGTAGTCCAGTACATGTACTGAAGGGAGATATTGATAAGCTGGAATCTCGTACGGAGATATGTCTGTTCGTGGGCTATCCTAGGGGAATGAAGGGTGGTCTGTTCTATAGTCCTAAGGATCAGAAGGTAATCGTTAGCATGATTGCCAGATTCCTAGAAGAGGACTATGTGATGAATCATAAGCCCAAGAGTAGACTAGTACTTGAAGAGTTAAAAGGGGACGTTCTGACCTTAGGACCAATTGTACAAGAGGACACACCACAAGTCACTGCACCGCATGTCATTGAGGATACATAAGTGGTGTCTCGTCGCAGTGGGAGGGTTGTTAGATAGCCTGAAAGGTTCATGTTTTTGGGAGAGTCCTCAGACTTGGTCTCTGGTAAACATGATCCGGATCCCTAGACCTATGACGAGGCCCTCCAACATCAGGATGCAGATTCTTGGCAAAGGGCAATGAACTCTGAGATAGAATCAATGGATTCTAACCATGTCTGAGAGTTAGTAGAACTACCTAATGATGTAAAAGCCATTAGATGCAAGTGGATCTACAAGAGAAAGAGAGGATCAGACGGGAAGGTTGAGACCTTCAAAGCTAGGCTTGTTGCGAAAGGGTACACTCAGAAAGAGGGTATCGATTATGAGGAAACCTTTTCGCCGGTAGCCATGCTTCAGTCGATCCGGATTCTCCTATCTATTGCAGCTCATATTGTAACGACCCGGAAAATTCTCTTAATATTTTCTGAAAATATTGAGCATGTCTAGATAATTTTCCGAAGGACCTAGAGGTATTAATACGAACTTTGGCCTAGAAAATCCATGTTTTCTCATTTAAATTGAGAAAAACTAAGTACTAATGGGCCTTATATGGGCTTTCTAGTACCACGATTATAGGTGGATTTTAGGTAAAAATTAGTATAAATATAAATATGATTTAATTAGGCATATTAGCATGATTATGGGTAAGTTTTAGCCTAATGTTCCTATTTAAATCGAGAAATTAGGTACTAATGAGCTTTAAATGGGCCCAAAAATCGGTATTAATTAGGTAAAATTAATATAAATATAAAAGGGTTTTATTTAGGAATATTAGCATAATTATGGGTGATTTTAGGGGGATTTTTGGAATTTAGGAATAATAAAATAATAAGATAAATGAAATAAAAATAAAAATAAAAATAAAGGTGCATGAGCCAAGGATTGAACCTTGGATCTCTTGGACAACCATGCATGTTTTAACCAACTCACCTAGCAAGGGATTTCTATTGGGAAATGAAATAGAGTTTGGCTAAGGCTTAGAAGAAGATGAGGGGTCATGAAGAGACTCTTCATTTGCCTCCTTAAAGGGGCTATAAAGAGAGGGTTTGGGGGGTTACTTCTCTTCTTCTATCAAGTCACCTTCTCCCCTCCTCCTTCTTCATTCTAGCCGAACACCAAGAAGGGGTTTTCCCTTGGAAAAAACTGCACATCTCCAAGATCTAGGTTCCTTCCAAGGTTACAAGGGCAAGGAGGGATCAAGGGTCAAGAGCTTTACAAGTTCTTTCTCTTTTAAGGTCTAAAAAATCAAGAAACCTCAAGTAAGACTCCCTCACCTGTGGTATATTAGTTCTTTATGATTTTCTATGATTTTTAGCATATTATAAAGGTTGGTTTGAGATTTTAAGTTGGAAAAGAAAGAAACCAAGAATCCTAGCCTAAGGGGGGTTTCGGCCCTAGGACTTTTGGGTCCATAATGATGCTATAAATCCTAGTTATGTTTTCTAATATGCTCTCATGATGTTTAAAGATTAAATATAATTTTGGGGAATTTTTGGGGTACCCTAGGGTCCCCTAGGGTTTTCGGCCAACCCATGAACTCATGGGTAGGGTTAAATCCAAACCCCCAAGCATATGTGTTATGTATTATCATGATATAAGGGAGATTGAGGGTGACTTATGAGACCTTTTATAAGGCTTTGTGACCCACAAGTTTCGGCCAAGGTTTGATGGTAGGGCAAAAGTTAGGCCTTTCCCCAAGTAAGGGCTCTAATGGCCCTTATAGTATGGTATGGTTGATATTAATGGTTGATTGGGGATTTTTAATGGAATTTTTCCATGCACCCATGCCCTAACAAGATTCGGCCAGCCCTAGGAAGGAGGGTTAAGGGTTAGGGTTAACCCTAATCATGAGGCCTAAGGGCTTCCTATGGTCATATAGGTAATGTATGTATGTTCCTTTACCTTATGCTATCTTATATGCTTATGGAAATGATGGGAACCTTCCATGTAGGTTTCGGCCAAGGCCATGTAAATAGGGTTTGGTGGAGTTAAGTTTCAAAGAATGATGGTTTATGCTTATTATGAAGTATATATGTAGGTTCAAGCATGTGGTAGAAATTTAAGTTACCTATAACCCTAACTTTAAGCACCATGTTTATGTTGTATGCTTATGGTTGGATGCCATGCTTAATAGGGTTATTTATGAATGTCTTATGTTCCATGTCATGCACTTGGATAGTAGGTAACATGTTTATGGAAGTCCTACCTATATATGCTTATGTTATGTTAAGAACCATGTCATGTTATATGCTTATGTTATGTTAAGAACCCCGCCATGTTATATGCTTATGTTATGTTAAGAACCCTACTATGTTATATGCTCAGGTTATGTTAAGAACCATGTTATGTTTATGATAAGAATGATACCATGATAAGTATGTTATGTTTATGATAAGAATGATACCATGATAAGTATGTTATGTTTATGATAAGAATGATGCATGCCATGTTTTATATATGAAGATGTATGCCATGTTAATAAATAATGATGCATGCCAGGCTATGAATAATGATGCATGCCATGTTATGAATAATGATGCATGCCATGTTTATGAAGAAAGATAATGCTCATGCCTTCCAGGCATCATGATGGACAAGCATGTTTTAAGTCATGCTTCATGTAACAAGTTATGCCATGTTTAAATATGCCATGAATGTCTTATGAATGATGAAGCATGTAAAGTATTTTACTTTATGAATGGGGCTTGTACCGGACCGAAGTATGGGTCCAAGGGATGGGCACCTTAAGAACGCCCCGGTTCTGGACTACCGAAGCTGTCCACGGTTCTGGCACTACCGAAGCTGTGCAACAGGGATGGGCACCTTAAGAACGCCCCGGTTCGAGGACTACCGACTATGCTGTCCTTACCCTAGTAGGTCGAGGCTAGCTACCTTGTATTTACTTAGGGATGCGCACCATGATGTATATATGTGGTACAAGCCGGGGACCCCAACAATGTGATGATTATGTTTAAGTATTTAAAAGTATGTTTTTAAAAGTTAGGCATCTATATATATATATATATATATACATATGCATTCCACCCACGCATTCATTCATGTGATGCATTATGCTATGATGATGATGTCTTATGCTTATGATTCATGTTAAGAAATGGGTATGATAGTAAATGATTTATGCCATGATTATGTTAAGAAGATGCCCATATGCTATGATGGAAAATATGCCCATGATATGCTAGATAGGTTGGTCTATACCTTATGTTTATGTTTATACCTGGTTCCATGCCATGTTAAGAATGTCTAATGATGATTATGTTTATACCATGCTTTAAGCCATGATAAGAATGTTTAATTATGTCTATGCTTATGTTTATGCTTTAGGCCATGATAAGAATGTTTAATTATGTCTATGCTTATGTTTATGCTTTATGCCATGATAAAAATATTTAATTATGTTTATGCTTATGTTTATGCTTTATGCCATGATAGGAATGTTTAGTTATGTTTATGGTTATGCCATGTATCATGCCATGTAAAGTTTAAGTAGGTTTATGTTTATGCTTCATGTTTAAGACTAAATGATGATTATGTTTCATATGATTATGAATGAATGACGAATGGTTTTAGTGAGTAGAAAAGAGTCTTACTAAGCCTGTGTGCTTATAGTCTTTTTCCTTATACCGCAGATCATGCAAGGGGACAATGAGGAAGCAGCAGGAGGGCAAGAACGTATGTGTGTGATAGTGACTTGGCCCAGGAAACCAAATGTTTACAGTTTATGCTAGAACTTTACTTTTGATATCTCCATGCTCGAATAATGACTAATGGAACTTTATGTTATGATGTTAAGCATGATATGATAAGATGTTTAAGTATAAAGTCAATATGCCAAGTTTCCATGTCATTATGTTAAGAATGGTAGTAGGGGGCATGTAAGTGTAAAGTTAAAGTTATTCCGCTGGAGTATGATGTTACATGCCCTAAGTATGTTAGTGTAACGCCGCTTTATGAAAGAAAGAAAAAAAAAAGCGGGCGTTACACATATGGATTATGAGGTATGGCAGATGGACGTCAAGATGGCTTTCCATAACGGATGTCTTGAGGAGACCATCTACATGCAGCAACCAAAAGGGTTCATTGCAAAGGGCAAAGAGCATCTAGTGTGCAAGCTTAATCGATCCATTTATGGATTGAAGCAAGCTTCAAGATTTTAGAACATCTGCTTTGATGAAGTAATCCAGTCATATGGATTTACTCAAAGCCCTGATCAGTCATGTGTATACAAAAGATTTGACAGAAACGTCATGGTGTTTCTTGTACTTTACGTAGATGACATTTTGATAATTGACAACAATGTCAAAGTGTTGTCAGACGTAAGGGTCTGACTATCAAAGCAGTTTGATATAAAGGACTTAGGAGAAGCATGACACTTCCTTGGGATCAAGGTTATAAGGGATCGCTAGAAAAGGATGTTGTGCTTATCCCAAGCTTCATATGTTGGCACTATCTTGTCTCGTTTTAGCATGGAAAACTCCAAGAAGGGTTTCCTATGTAACGCCCGCTTTTTTTTCTTTCCATAAAGCGGCGTTACGTTAACATGAGTAGGGCAGGTAGACATCATAAGACAGCGGAATAACTTTAATCTTACACATACATGCACCTACTACCATTCCTAACATAATGACATGGGAACTTGGCATATTGACTTCATACTTAGGATCATATCATGTCATACTTAACATCATGTCATAGAGTCACATAAGTCATCATTCAAGCACATAATTAACAAAAGTAAAGTTCTAGCATAAGACGAGTAAACATATTATTTTCTTGGCCAAGTCACTACCACACACATGCATTCTTGCCCTCCTGCTGCTTCCTTATTGTCCCCTTGCGTGATCTGCGGTATAAGGAAATAAGACTATAAGCACGCAGGCTTAGTAAGACTCTTTCCTACTCACTAAAATCATTCATCACTTAATCATGAGCACATGAATCATTAACATAACTTGGTGCTCTACATAGAACATAAGTATCTAAAATCATTTAGCATGACCTAGTTCTTACATAGTACATGGACATAAGATTTCACTTAACATGGCGTGAACATAAACATAAGTAAACATTCTTAGCATGACATGATACATGGCATAATCGTAAACATAAGTAGACATTCTTAGCATGACATGATACATGGCATAAAAGTAAACATAAGTAAACATTCTTAACATGGCATGATACATGGCATAAACGTAAACATAAGTAAACATTCTTAACATGGCATGATACATGGCATAAACGTAGGCATGCTTCCTATCATATCATATGGGCATCCTCTTAACATAACCATAAGCATAAATCGTTTACTATCATGCATATTTCTTGACATGAAACATAAGCATAAGACATTACTATCATGGCATAATGCACAGCATGAATGAATGCATGAGTCAAATGCATATACATAAGGATGCTTAACTTTTAAAATCATACTTTTAAATACTTAAACATAATCATGACATCATTGGGGTCCCCGGCTTGTACCACATACATACATCATGTGCGCGCATCCCTAAGTAAATACGAGGTAGCTAGTCTCGACCTACTAGGGTAAGGACAGCATAGTCGGTAGTCCCAGAACCGGGGCGTTCTCAAGGTGTCCATCCCTGTTGCACAGCTTCAGTAGTGCCAGAACCGTGGACAGCATAGTCGGTAGTCCAGAATCGGGGCGTTCTTATGGTGCCCATCCCTTGGACCCATACTTCGATCCGGTACAAGCCCATTCATAAAGTAAAATACTTTACATGCTTCATCATTCATAAGTCATTCATGGCATATTTAAACATAGCATAATCTTGTTACATGAAGCATGACTTAAAACATGCTTGTTCTTTCATTGTTCATACTTAATGCATAGCATCATGATGCCTGGAAGGCATGAGCATTATCTTCATTCATAAACATGGCATGCATCTTCATTCATAAAACATGGCATGCATCTTCATTCATAAAACATGGCATGCATCATTATTCATAAACATGGCATGCATCTTCATTCATAAAACATGGCATGCTTACCTACAACATCATTCTTATTCCTAGTGCTTGCATGATCATGGCATATAAGGTAAGCATTGCATTATATTCATTGAACATGACATGTTTACATAGACCCTTATCCTAATCCATAGGGCATGCATGATCATGATACATAAGGTAAGCATTGCATTTCATACATAAGCATGGTATCTATCTCAAGCTTGCATAGTTAGGACATCCATAAACATGCTACCTATTATCCAAGTGCATGACATAGAACATAAGACATTTATAAATAAACCCTATTAAGCATGGCATCCAAACATACACACATGAAACATGGTGCTTAAGGTTAGGGTTATAGGTAACTTAATTTCCACCACATGCTTGAACCTTTATATATACTTCATAATAAAGCATAAACCATCATTCTTCAAACCCTAACTCCACCCAAACCCTAGTGACCATGCTTGGCCGAAACTTACAAGGGAGGGATTCCATCATTCCATGACATGTAAGGTAGCATAAGGAAAAAGAAACAACCATACAGTACATCTAAGGCCATAAGGAGCCATTAGGGCTCATGATTAGGGTTTACCCTAACTTTTAGCCCTATTTTTCTAGGGTTGGCCGAAACATGTAAGAGCCATGGGTGCATGAATAAATTCATAAAATTTCTAATTAATCATCTAACACCTTCCATACCATACCATAGGAGTCATTAGGGCCCTTACTTGAGGTAAGCCCTAACTCCTTGCCCTAGAACCTTCTTGGCCGAAACCCTTGGGGTCATAAGACCTTGTGAAAATTCACATAAACCCCTTCAACCTCCCCTTGTATCATAAGGGTACACAAGATACATGATTGAAGGGTTAAATCCAACCCTAGCCATGGAGTCCTTATAATGGTCCCAAACCCTAAAGGGTCTTAGGGTACTCCAAAAATTCCCAAAAATTATACTTATTCTCTAAACATCATGAGAACACATTAGAAAGCATGATTAAGATTTTTAACATCATCATGGACCCAAAAACCCATGGTGGCCGAATACTATAGGGGTCCAAAACATGGTTTTCTCAACATCAAACCCGAAACCAACTTCATATTATGCTAAAAATCAAAAAGGAACTATTATACCACAGGTGAGGGAGTCTTACTTTAGTTGATCTTGATTATAGACCTTAGATTTGGGAGAAGGATGAAGATCTTGTTGCTTCTTGACCACCCCTAGCCTTTGTACCCTTGTAAAAACCTTGGATCTTGGAGATGGAGCCTTAGGTGAGCCTTTTCCAAGGGAGAATCCCCTCTTGGGGTTTCGGCTTGAATGAGGGAGGAGGAAGAAGAATGGTGGACTTGATGGAAGAAAGAAAGTAACTCCCATGCCCCCTCTGTATAACACATTAAGGAGGGTAAGTGAAGAGTCATGGTGTCTCTTCATTTTTCCTAAGCCTTAACCATAATCCACTTCATTTCCTCATAGCACTCCCTTGCTAGGTGAATTGGTTAGTGCATGCATGGTTGTATAATAGGTCCAAGGTTCAATCCTTGGTGCATGCACTAATTTTTCTATTTTATTTTTTATTTTATTTTCTATTATTTCGAAAATTCCTTAAAAATTCCCCCATAATTATGTTAATATTTCTCATTAAAACCCCTTTATATTTCTATTAATTTTTACCTAAAATTCACCCATAATCATGGTACTAGAAAGCCCATATAAGGCCCATTAGTGCTTATTTTCCCCAATTTAAATGAGAAAACATGAATTTCTAGGCTAAAATTCGTATTAATATTTATAGGTCCCTCGGAAAATTATCTAGACATGCTCAATATTTTAAAGAAAATATTAAGAGAATTTTCCGGGTCGTTACAATCCCCCATACCTTGTGAAAGTTCGTCCTCGAACTTAGAATAACTCCGGGTACTTGCGCCGCATCTCGTCCTCGCGTTCCCAGGTAACTTCCTCGAACCGTTGACTTTGCCATAGGACCTTGACTAAGGGTACCTCCTTACTCCTTAGCTTCTTGACTTCCCTATCCAAAATCTGGATAGGTCTGCTTTCATAACTTAGGTCCTCCTGAGCTTGTACTGTCTGTGGCTCGATCACTTGGTCCATATTTGTGATACACTTTTTAAGCATGGACACATGGAATACGTTATGGATAGCCGACATCTCTGGAGGCAGCCCTAGCTCATATGCCACCTTACCGACTCTTTTCAGAATCAGGTACGACCCCATATAACACAGACTTAGTTTTCCTTTCTTCCCAAATCTTGTCACCCCTTTCATAGGAGCCACTTTGAGGAACACCAAATCTCCAACGTTAAATTCCAGTGGTCTACGCCGGACATCTGCATAACTCTTCTGCCGGCTCTGAGCAACTTCTATTCGTTGTCGAATATTCTGTATAGCTTGGGTGGTACTGTCGATGACATCCGTTGTGAGCCCCATTTCCTTCTTTTCACCACTTTCGTACCAACAGATCGGAGACCTACATCTCCTCCCGTACAAAGCTTCATAAGGTGCCATTCTAATAGTAGCTTGGTAGCTATTGTTGTATGTGAATTCCGCTAAGCATAGATATCGACACCAACTTCCTTTGAAATCCAGGGCACAAGCTCGCAACATGTCTTCTAGTACTTGATTTACCCGTTCAGTTTGCCCGTCAGTCTGAGAGTGAAAGGCGGTGCTAAATCGTAATTTAGTGCCAAGAGACTTCTGAACACACTCCCAAAAGTGCGAAGTAAAGCAACCATCCCTATCTGAGATGATGGTCTTGGGAACTCCATGAAGTCTGATTATCACCTTAATATATAATTGAGCCAGTTGCTCCATTGAATCAGTCATCTTGATTGCCAGGAAGTGAGCAGACTTCGTCAGCCTGTCCACAATTACCCAAATCGCATCATATCCATTCGTAGTCCTGGGAAGTCCTGAAATAAAGTCCATAGAGATATCTTCCCACTTCCACTCCGGAATCGTGAGTGGCTGCAGAACTCCTCCAGGTCGTTGGTGTTCTGCTTTTACTTGCTGGCAAGTCATGCAAGTACTAACATGCTGAGCCACATCCCACTTCATACCGGACCACCAGAACTTCTCCTTTAGATCTTGATACATCTTGGTGGATCCTGGATGCATCGAATAAGGGGTTTCGTGAGCTTCCGCCAGTATTTTCCTTCGAAGCTCCGGATCATTAGGAATATATAGACGATCCCTAAGGTATAGTGCTCCCCCGTTGGCGATCTGAAAACCATCGCCCTTTCCTTCTAGGATTTCCTGTTTTATTTTCTGAAGACTCAGATCACCATTTTGTTTTTCCAATATGTCCTCAAACAGCGTGGGGTCATGGTGGAAAGTCGTCCGACGATGACCTCGATGTTGGTGCAAGTTGCATCAATGATGTTCCTCGTTAAGTGTTTTAATGTTTGACAATACACTTAAGTCAGTGATACATTGAACAGACAAAGGGGAGTAAGAGAGAAGTAACCAAAGCTGAAGAAAAGTCCTAGTTAATCTAGGCATCGAAACCCTAAGTCCCAGCGAAGGGCTGCTGGGCACCTAGCGAAGGGCTGCTAGGTATCGAAATCTTAAGACCTAGTGAAGGGCTGCTAGGCACCTAGCGAAGGGCTGCTAGGCATAGAAGACCTAGCGAAGGGCTGCTAGGCACCTGGCGAAGGACTGCTAGGGAATCAAGACTTGGCGAAGGACTGCTAGGCACCTGGCGAAGGGTTGCTGGGGAATGAAGTCTTGGTCCGAGGGACTAAGCAACTTAGCTGAGCGATGACTAAGGACAGGAGTAGAGACGGGTCAGGGTTTGAGCGTCTCGAGGTCCGGAGGTATCGGAAGCTAAGCAAAAGTCCACCCGAAGGGCTGGGTGGCAACCGTCTCCTGAAAGGAGTAGGTGAAGGGCGAGTTCTCGGGGATAGGAACTCGTGCCGGTTCGACCTAGGGTTTCGTGGAGATCCGAAGTCAGTACCAAGTCCTTAAGATCACTATTATATGTATCTATGCTTTGTGGTTGTATATCTTGCAGGTACCAAGATTGGAAGATGTAGCAGCTTGCTGGAGGCCCTAACCAGGGTGCCCCCAGTGTTGGGGGCGCCCCCATGCAACCAGGGCGCCCCCAACAGTGGGGGCACCCCCAGACAGTACTAACAAGGCACTAAACATGAAGCAGGCAAAACAGGTGTCAACCGGGGCGCCTGGAGCGTCCGGGGCGCCCGGATTCGTAGCTGTTTTGCTGTTTCGAAGTCAGAACACAGGATAAGCCCTCACGGGGGCACCCGGAGCATCCGGGGCACCCTGGTCAATGAACTTATCACCTGTGGCGAAGAAGGCGCAAGGATAAGAGTTGACCGAGTCTTCCAGGGCGCCCCCAGCGTCTGGGGCGCCCCCAGGAGACCTATATAAGGGGCTTCGACCCCTCTGCTTCAAACACAACATTCCAGAGCCATTCTGATCATTCCGACTGACGACAACGCGCTAAAGACGAGGCTCTACGACCGAGAGGCTCCAGGAGGAAGTGCGCGGCACTTCGGAGGTCCAGATCGGCTGACGCTTCGACATAAGTTGTTTTGGTTTGATTTACATTCTGCAATTAAGTTTATTTATCCTTTTGCTTGTAAATCAAACTGTAAGACGGGTTTTCTCCTCCTCCGAAAATTCTGGAAAGGAGACCAATAGTGGACTCACATCGAGTACATAGTCCTTGGACGTACTGACCCAGGGGGGTCGGGAACCAAGTAAATAAATCCCGCGTGTCCTTCTGTTTTGCATTTATTTTTCTGTTTTTACTTTTCCGCTGTGCTACTAATATTCTATGTCTAGAACGAACGAAAGCTTTACGAAGATTTCTGAAGGATTTCAAACGGTCGATATTCACCCCCCCTCTATCGACGGCACCGGTCCTACACTCGACCCCAAAATTCATAAGTTCTCTTCCAAGTGGTCGGGGTAATTTAGATATGGACATCAAGGTGGCACTTGACTTCCGGCTGAGTGCATCGGCCACTTTGTTTGCCTTCCCTGGATGGTAGAGGATCTCACAGTCATAGTCCTTCACCAACTCGAGCCATCGGCGTTGTCTCATATTTAGGTCTTTCTGAGTGAAGAAATATCGCAGACTCTGGTGGTCTGTATAAATCCTACACTGCGCTCCGTATAGATAATGCCTCCATATCTTAAGAGCGAAAACCACCGCGGCCAGTTCCAGATCATGAGTGGGGTAATTCTGTTCGTGTTCCTTGAGTTGTCTAGAGGCATAGGCAATAACCTTTCCATTCTGCATAAGTACAGCTCCAAGTCCCAGTTTAGAGGCGTCGCTATACATGTCGAAGCCCTGATTACATTCTGGAAGGGTAAGGATTGGAGCGCTTGTAAGTCTCCTTTTTAGTTCCAAGAAACTCCTTTCGCAGTTCTCCGTCCACTCGTACTTTTTATCATTTCGAGTGAGAGCCGTGAGAGGAGCTGCAATTCTTGCGAAGTCCTCCACAAATTTTCGGTAGTAGCCTGCCAATCCAAGGAAGCTTCGGATTTCATGGGCGTTCTTCGGCCGGCTCCAGTTATTCACAGCTTCAATCTTTGTTGGATCTACCATAACCCCGTCTTTGGAAATAATATGGCCCAAAAAGCCCACTTGATCGAGCCAGAACTCACATTTGGAAAATTTTGCATACAGTCGCTTTTCCCGAAGAATCTGTAATACTATCTTCAGATGCTCGGCGTGCTCTTCTTGGGTCCTCGAATAAATAAGGATATCGTCGATGAAGACGATCACAAATTTGTCAAGGAAAGATGAGAATACCCAATTCATAAGGTCCATAAACATAGCAGGAGCATTTGTCACGCCGAAAGGCATAACAACAAACTCAAAGTGCCCGTACCTTGTTCGGAAAGCTGTCTTCGGAATATCCTCCTGTTTTACTCTAACCTGATGATAACCAGATCTCAGATCAATTTTCGAGAAAACAGTGGCTCCCTTTAATTGGTCAAACAGGTCATCTATCCTCGGAAGGGGATACCTGTTCTTGATCGTTACGTTGTTCAGTGCTCGATAATCTATACACATTCGTATAGATCCGTCCTTCTTCTTCACAAACAGTACTGGAGCTCCCCATGGGGAATGACTAGGATGAATAAATCCCTTATCCAACAACTCCTGTAGCTGTTCTTGAAGCTCCTTTAATTCCGCCAGCGCCATACGGTAAGGTGCCTTGGAGATCGGGTTAGTACCAGGAACTAATTCAATCTCGAATTCCACTTCTCTTTTGGGAGCTAATCATGGTAATTCCTCCGGGAATACCTCTGGGTAATTGCATACAACCCTGACATCCTCCAGCTTCTGGTTCTTCCTTTGGCTGGCATCAACCACATATGCTAGAAATCCAGTACATCCTTTGTCCAACATCTTCTGAGCTTGGAGAGCTGATAAATATTTCCCGGTTCTTTTCCTTGGCTCTCCAATGAATTCGAACATAGAACCCGCCTCAGGTTGGAAGACCACCTTTTGCTTACGGCACTCAATAGAAGCACCATATTTACCCAGGAAGTCCATTCCCATTATAACATCATAATCTTGCATGTCGAGTACTATCAGATCGCAGTAAAGTTCCCTTTCTGCAATTCCGACCGGCACCGCACGCAACACATGAGTGGATGTCATTATTTCTCCCGAAGGTAGGGTCGTTAGGAACTTGCAGTCTAACACTTGCGGAAGCATATCTATCTTCTTGGTATATGGCACGGAAATAAACGAGTGCGTTGCCCCAGTATCAAATAATGCAGTAGCATACTGACTGAAAATAAGTATCTGACCTGTGACAACCGTAGAAGCTTCCGCAGCGTCCTCCTTGGTAACCGAGAAAACCCTGGCATTTATCATAGTCGGTTGGGCCTCCAGCATCGGGGTACCTTCCAGCTCAGCTTGCATATAGTGTAGTTTCACTGGGGCACCTTGGTACTGGACGAGTTGTTGGGCAGGGACCTGGTTCTTGGTAGGATAGTAAGCCGCCATATGCCCTTCCACTCCACAGGTGAAGCACCGATTCGTACCTCTTCGGCATTCCCCGGGGTGCCTTTTTCCGCATGTCGCGCACAGGATAGGCTTGGCCTGTTTATTTGCTGGGCCCCCTTGGGGGTTGTTCCATGGCTTTCATTTACCACTCTGGTCTTCCTTCCAGTTGATATTGGCACCCTGGGGTTTCTGCCCTCCTAAGCGATGATGAAAGGAAAACATCAAAGATAATGAAAGGAAGAATCAAGAATCCCGGAGTGAACTTAATCCTTACTTTCATTTAGCGCCTTCCTTTGCTGATTGATATTATTTAGATAGTGCTCAGTGAGTAGGGCGCTACTAAACAGCTTCTCAGCGGTCTGCGGTCTGTTAACTCCGCCGGCCACGTTCAGAGCTATTTCAGGCCGCAACATTTTCAGCATAAGTCGGACCCTTTCTTTCTCGGTGCGGACCAACTCGGGGCATAGACGAGCCAGTCGGTTGAACTTCTTCACGGCTTCATTGACCGAGAGGTCACCCTGTCAAAATTCCGTGAATTCGTCGTAATGTTTGTTCGTGACACGCATGTGAAAGAATTCCTCGAAGAATTCCGACTCGAAGTCTGTCCACGTCATTTGGTTCACCTGTCTTTTGGGCTTGACCCTTTCCCACCACATTCTGGCATCTCCAGAAAGGCAGAATGATGCACACTTGATCTTCTCATGCTCCGGCCAATCTAGCAGCTCCATTGTACTTTCTACTGTCTTGAACCATGCTTGGGCATCCCATGGTTCGCCAGCACCCGAGAAATTTTCCGGTTTCAGCCTCAACCACTGGATCAGATAGGCCTCTTGACGTGCTACAATGGTCGGGCCCGTCGGAGGGTTTTGCTTAACTGTGGGCGCAACAGGTATAGCAGTTTGGTTCACTGGTGGAGTAGTGGAATTTTCTTGATGGTTCATCAGGGTATTAATGGTTTGCTGCTGCTCAGTAACTTGACGCTGGAGCTGGGTTACTAATTGCATCAGGTCAGGCGACGGAGTTGTCTCGTTAAGTCGGTTACTCTGTCTTCTAGCCATGTTCTTCTACACCAAAGACAAGTATGGCCAATATCAGTTTTTTTTCCTACCCCTATATTAGTCTAAATGTTCGATTCATAAAAGGAGATAAAATATTATTCATGGTTACATATCCTAAAGTACTTTTCATCATAATATATCATTCATACTTGCATATCCTAAAACCATAAAACATCCTAAAAGTGCTTACTACTATAAGATATGTAAAGGGGTACTAACTTGGAAGCTGCAGGAAGAGGGCTTGATGTGTGTGTAGTGAGATGGTAACGGCTCTGATACCAACCTGTAACGCCCGCTTTTTTTTTCTTTCCATAAAGCGGCGTTACGTTAACATGAGTAGGGCAGGTAGACATCATAAGACAGCGGAATAACTTTAATCTTACACATACATGCACCTACTACCATTCCTAACATAATGACATGGGAACTTAGCATATTGACTTCATACTTAGGATCATATCATGTCATACTTAACATCATGTCATAGAGTCACATAAGTCATCATTCAAGCACATAAGTAACAAAAGTAAAGTTCTAGCATAAGACGAGTAAACATATTATTTTCTTGGCCAAGTCACTACCACACACATGCATTCTTGCCCTCCTGCTGCTTCCTTATTGTCCCCTTGCGTGATCTGCGATATAAGAAAATAAGACTATAAGCACGCAGGCTTAGTAAGACTCTTTCCTACTCACTAAAACCATTCATCACTTAATCATGAGCACATGAATCATTAAGATAACTTGGTGCTCTACATAGAACATAAGTATCTAAAATCATTTAGCATGACCTAGTTCTTACATAGTACATGGACATAAGATTTCACTTAACATGGCGTGAACATAAACATAAGTAAACATTCTTAGCATGGCATGATACATGGCATAATCGTAAACATAAGTAGACATTCTTAGCATGGCATGATACATGACATAAAAGTAAACATAAGTAAACATTCTTAACATGACATGATACATGACATAAATGTAAACATAAGTAAACATTCTTAACATGGCATGATACATGGCATAAACGTAGGCATGCTTCCTATCATATCATATGGGCATCCTCTTAACATAACCATAAGCATAAATCGTTTACTATTATGCATATTTCTTGACATGAAACATAAGCATAAGACATTACTATCATGGCATAATGCACAGCATGAATGAATGCATGAGTCAAATACATATACATAAGATGCTTAACTTTTAAAATCATACTTTTAAATACTTAAACATAATCATCACATCATTGGGGTCCCCGGCTTGTACCACATACATACATCATGTGCGCGCATCCCTAAGTAAATACGAGGTAGCTAGTCTCGACCTACTAGGGTAAGGACAGCATAGTCGGTAGTCCTAGAACCGGGGCGTTCTCAAGGTTCTCATCCCTGTTGCACAGCTTCGGTAGTGCCAGAACCGTGGACAGCATAGTCGGTAGTCCAGAACCGGGGCGTTCTTATGGTGCCCATCCCTTGGACCCATACTTCGGTCCGGTACAAGCCCATTCATAAAGTAAAATACTTTACATGCTTCATCATTCATAAGTCATTCATGGCATATTTAAACATAGCATAATCTTGTTACATGAAGCATGACTTAAAACATGCTTGTCCTTTCATTGTTCATACTTAATGCATAGCATCATGATGCCTGGAAGGCATGAGCATTATCTTCATTCATAAACATGGCATGCATCTTCTTTCATAAAACATGGCATGCATCATCATTCATAAAACATGGCATGCATCTTCATTAATAAAACATGGCATGCATCATTATTCATAAACATGGCATGCATCTTCATTCATAAAACATGGCATGCTTACCTACAACATCATTCTTATTCCTAGTGCTTGCATGATCATGGCATATAAGGTAAGCATTGCATTATATTCATTGAACATGACATGTTTACATAGACCCTTATCCTAATCCATAGGGCATGCATGATCATGATACATAAGGTAAGCATTGCATTTCATACATAAGCATGGTATCTATCTCAAGCTTGCATAGTTAGGACATCCATAAACATGCTACCTATTATCCAAGTGCATGGCATAGAACATAAGACATTCATAAATAAACCCTATTAAGCATGACATCCAAACATACACACATGAAACATGGTGCTTAAGGTTAGGGTTATAGGTAACTTAATTTCCACCACATGCTTGAACCTTTATATATACTTCATAATAAAGCATAAACCATCATTCTTCAAACCCTAACTCCACCCAAACCCTAGTGACCATGCTTGGCCGAAACTTACAAGGGAGGGATTCCATCATTCCATGACATGTAAGGTAGCATAAGGAAAAAGAAACAACCATACAGTACATCTAAGGCCATAAGGAGCCATTAGGGCTCATGATTAGGGTTTACCCTAACTTTAGCCCTATTTTTCTAGGGTTGGCCGAAACATGTAAGAGCCATGGGTGCATGAATAAATTCATAAAATTTCCAATTAATCATCTAACACCTTCCATACCATACCATAGGAGTCATTAGGGCCCTTACTTGAGGTAAGCCCTAACTCCTTGCCCTAGAACCTTCTTGGCCGAAACCTTAGGGTCATAAGACCTTGTGAAAATTCACATAAACCCCTTCAACCTCCCCTTGTATCATAAGGGTACACAAGATACATGATTGAAGGGTTAAATCCAACCCTAGCCATGGAGTCCTTATAATGGTCCCAAACCCTAAAGGGTCTTAGGGTACTCCAAATATTCCCAAAAATTATACTTATTCTCTAAACATCATGAGAACACATTAGAAAGCATGATTAAGATTTTTAACATCATCATGGACCCAAAAACCCATGGTGGCCGAATACTATAGGGGTCCAAAACATGGTTTTCTCAACATCAAACCCAAAACCAACTTCATATTATGCTAAAAATCAAAAAGGAACTATTATACCACAGGTGAGGGAGTCTTACTTTGGTTGATCTTGATTATAGACCTTAGATTTGGGAGAAGGATGAAGATCTTGTTGCTTCTTGACCACCCCTAGCCTTTGTACCCTTGTAAAAGCCTTGGATCTTGGAGATGGAGCCTTAGGTGAGCCTTTTCCAAGGGAGAATCCCCTCTTGGGGTTTCGGCTTGAATGAGGGAGGAGGAAGAAGAAAGGTGGACTTGATGGAAGAAAGAAAGTAACTCCCATGCCCCCTCTTTATAACACATTAAGGAGGGTAAGTGAAGAGTCATGGTGTCTCTTCATTTTTCCTAAGCCTTAACCATAATCCACTTCATTTCCTCATAGCACTCCCTTGCTAGGTGAATTGGTTAGTGCATGCATGGTTGTATAATAGGTCCAAGGTTCAATCCTTGGTGCATGCACTAATTTTTCTATTTTATTTTTTATTTTATTTTCTATTATTTCGAAAATTCCTTAAAAATTCCCCCATAATTATGTTAATATTTCTCATTAAAACCCCTTTATATTTCTATTAATTTTTACCTAAAATTCACCCATAATCATGGTACTAGAAAGCCCATATAAGGCCCATTAGTGCTTATTTTCCCCAATTTAAATGAGAAAACATGAATTTCTAGGCTAAAATTCGTATTAATATTTCTAGGTCCCTCGGAAAATTATCTAGACATGCTCAATATTTTAAAGAAAATATTAAGAGAATTTTCCGGGTCGTTACATCTTACCCTTCAGGCATGGAGTTCCTCTATCCAAGGAGATGTGTTCGAAAACATCAAAGGAGATAGAGGAAATGAAGACAGTTTCCTTATGCTTCAGCAGTAGAAAGCCTCATGTATGCTATGTTGTGCACGGGACCTAATATCTGTTTTGCCGTGGGCATAGTTAGCAGATATCTGAGTAACCTTGGACTGCGGTAAAGCATATATTGAAATACCTGAGATGGACTAGGGATTATATGCTGGTTTACCAGGCAGACCAATTAGTCCCTATGAGTTATACGGACTCAAATTTCCAGTCAGATAGAGACAAGAATAAGTCTACCTCGGGATTTGTGTTTACTTTAGGAGGTGGAGCCATTGTTTGGAGGAGTGTTAAGCAGAAATGTGTGGCGGGCTCCACCATGGATGCTGAATATATGGCAGCCTCAAAGGCAGCCAAGGAAGTTGTATGGCTCAGGAACTTCATCATGGACTTAGATGTGATTCCTAGTTTGTGCAGATCTATCACAATCCTTTGTGATAACAGTGGTGCAGTTGCAAACTCGAAGGAACCACGAGCCCATAAGGCGAGTAAACACATAGAGCGCAAGTTCCACCTGATATGAGAAATCGTAAAGCGCGGAGAAGTGGCTATCGCCAAGATTGCATCAGAGGACAACCTGACAGATCCTTTCACGAATGCTCTTCCAGCTAGAGCTTTTGATAGGCATGTGGAGGATATGAGAGTTAGATGTATGGCAGTGAGAGTACAGCAATGTCTTTAAGTATATGTGGGAGATTGTAAGATGTGTATACTGAAAGACATGAATTTCTTTATATGAATATCTTTATTATGAAAAGAGAATCACAACTACACTAGGTGCCTATTTACAGTAGTACATGTATGAAGTCCAATTATTTTGCATTGTAGATAACATGGTATGTGGTGTCACACGGAAGATCATGTTATCAGTTCCTTGCTTAGTATAAATAGAGGCCCAGAACCGAGATAGAATTGGACAACCCATCAGGATGGTTGTAGTGTAATTAGGTGTGATTGGTCTTGACCATAGAGTTACACTAGTGTGCTTTGAGTACATTGAGCAGGACCAAAACCCGAGGTTATCCAATTTGTACTGACTCGATAATTGGATAGGACCTCAGTCTTTATTATGGAGAACGATCCCTTAATCCCGATATAATAACGGGCATATATTATTAATTATTATTTATTTAATTTACCAATAGACGAGATCTATTCTGTTAGATCGATAGTCCCGGTAAGTTGGGAGGTAATATTAATAGTATGATGCGCTGTTGATTATTGACAGAATCTGTGTCCTGGTGAGTCAGGTTGATGATGCCCCCTTGATGAGCTCGAAAGGTTCATCATGCTAAACCCTGCAGGTGGATTTGATCCGACATGATAATTAGGTCGAGTGATACTAGTCAAGGACTCAGAGGTTAATTAATTTGAATTGTCAGTAATTTAAATTAATTAACGGGCATTCGAGATCTTAAACATGGAGGGATGGATGACTCGTAGTATGTGGAGCCTATATGAATATATGGGGGTTGGTGAGGATGTTCAATTAAGATCCATTAGTGGAATGAATCTTAATTAATGGATCGGGTTTAGATCCATTGGAGGGCCAAGATCCAAGTCCTCCTCCTGGTCCCTACCTTAGGCCTAGATATACCCAAGAAATCATGAAATCGGGGTTAATCATCCAGCTCAAATATTTTATCTCCTCTCCTCTCCTTCTCTCTCCTAGGTCACGGCAACAAGGGTCTCTCCCTTTCCCTTGATTTCTTCCTCCTCCCTCAAGTCCACCCTAAGCAAGTATCACAAGATAAGGAGAAGAGAGTCTCCTCTCCTTTGTGGTGACTGTCGGTGAGAGAGAGGAGGGACCCCTGCCAGAAAGGAGCAAGCAAGGAGGCTTGCCGGCGGCGCATGGGTGGCTGCGCAAGGCTGAGTGGGTGAAGGTTTTGATTGGGGTTTGAGTTGGAAGGACAGGTTCTATCCTCTCCATCTTCTTCTCTACTTCCTCCTTGGTTGGTGTTTGGGTGGCTGGCGACTTCAGGTGGCTTGGGAAGCCGACGGCGCAACCAGAGAAGGAGGAGAGGCCGGCGGCAACTCCTTTGTGGAGTTAGGGTTCGGCTAGGGAAAAGAGAAGAAGAAAGATAGGCCTTGGTGATTTCGGTTCACGGTAGATTATCGCCCACACGACGTCCGTGAAGGGAGGGACATAAGGTAGAAGACCGCGAGCTGATCGGAAAGATATAACTCTTTCCAAGCTCCATTGATTATCCTTATGTCTATGTTTGTGCTATGTTCACTAGCCTTG
The DNA here is from genome assembly GCA_024364735.1 of Boesenbergia rotunda. Classification (NCBI taxonomy): domain Eukaryota; kingdom Viridiplantae; phylum Streptophyta; class Magnoliopsida; order Zingiberales; family Zingiberaceae; genus Boesenbergia; species Boesenbergia rotunda. The sequence continues at coordinate 120,389 of JAGFNQ010008384.1, read as the reverse complement.
TCATTTCATGTGTGAAAGTTAATTATTTTGATTAGTTATCATAGTTAATAATTAACTAACTGGACCCTGATCATAAACATAAAAGCCGGCAATCCACTTGTCGCCTTTTCCGTGGTCGAATTGTCAAGCAAATTACAAGGCCGATTTTCGTAATTGGCCGAGTTGTAATTTGGATCGTTCGATACGGCATGAGATGGTCATAGGGAGATGGGTCTTCATTCGGATTAATTTTTAATCCGTAGACATGGAGAGGTCTCTCAGATCGACCGAGTATTCACTTAGGAATCCCGCCAAGCCATACCCAACAGAAGGTATATCTCTTCCCAAGCTCCTTTGATTATGTTTGTACTATATTTACTAACCTCGTCATTTTATCTGTGAAAGTTAATTATTTTGATTAGTTATCATGGTTAATAATTAACTAACTGGACCCCGACCATAAACACAAATGCCGGCTATCTACTCGTCGCCTTTTCCGCGGTCGAACGGTCAAGCATATTACAAGGCTGATTTTGGTAATTAGCCGAGATGTAATTTGGATCGTTCGATACGGCACGAGATGGTCATTGGGAGACGGGTCTCCATTCGGATTAATTTTTAATCCGTAGACACGGAGAGGTCTCTCGGAATGACCGAGTATTCGCTTAGGAAACCCGCCAAGCCATACCCAACACGCCTACCCCACCTGACTTTTTAGACAAGTTTCCCTAACGTACTATCATCTCACCCCACCCTAATACTAGGTTGTGCAACTTTTAATTAAGTCAGATCCTTATCTAACCATTCCTATGTCTAAGCATAATATTCTTGCAAAATATAGAATAAACAAGCATCAAACAGCAAGAGAAAATTTATCTAACTATAAAAATGGTTTTTATATTGGCTCCTCATGGACTAAAGACTCGGTATAGGATAGGCAAGATGTGAATCTTGTCCTTGGGAATCCAATATTGGTTTGGTCCAGATTGATTTATCAAGCATAATTTCAGGACCCATGCTTGGACTCAGGTTCTACTTAGGTTCAACACAGAGTAGTACAATTTGTACCGTGAGTTGGTTCGATAACCAAGTCCGGATTGGTTTAGAACTATTTTTTCTTTTCCAAGAATCATGTCAAGACTCTTGGAACCCAAGGAATATCGTTCAAGTGCAACTCTGAGTTCCTTCACCTGATATTTCAAGAAGGAATTCTCCTCCTCATGTTTTTGGGCTTGAGTGGAGGTTTCTTCCTGAACTGGTTCAGTTAAGGAGCTAGAGTTGACTCCCTCTTTCAGGATTTTGACTTCCTGTCGGAGGGATTCGACACGAACGTTGGCTTTGGCCAACTTACGAGATAGATAAGAAATTAAATCGTAAAGCTGAGATTCGGGGTAACCTCTTACCGTTATTTGCCCGTCTTCCGAAATTGAGAAACTTCCGGTTTCGACGTTTTCTTCCGATTCCGATTCTGATTCCAATTCCGATTCCGATTCCGATTCGGTGTCGAGATTTCCCGAAGTAGTCAACGCGAGGAGGTTGGCGTGTGGTACTTCTTCTTCTTCTAATGAAGACAATTCATCCCACGTAGCTTTGAGAGCCTTCTTCCTTCGGTTCTTCTTGTTTTCTTTCAAGTTGGGACACTCTGATTTGTAGTGACCCTTCTTGTTACACCCATAATAGCTTACTTCACTTTTGACTGGTAGAAGGTTAGGTTGAATCATCCTTTTGTTGGTTCGCCTTCTTCTTCTTTCTTTGGCCTTGATCATCTTGTAGTAGCTCCGGGCCATCCAGACCAGCTCCGGATAATCGATTCCGTCGTTGTCAGACTCTGAATCGGAATATGACTCGGGCATCAATTGCATCTTTTTCTTCTTTTTCCTTGCAGTGGCTTTTCCTACAAAAAGAGCTAACCCTTTCTCGACCTGTGAAGCGTTAGTCTGTTTGTGGAGTTCTAACTCAAAAAAATGTTCATCTAATTTAATATCTGGAAGGTTCCTAGAATCCTTGTAAGCATCTACCATTGATGCCCACAATGAATTTCTTGGGAATGAGTTTAGGGTATACCTGATTAGATCATGATTTTCTACCTTTTGACCTATCATGTGCAAACCATTCATTGGTTCTTGGATCCTCGCGTGAAGCTGTGCAGCTATTTCTCCGTCTTGCATTTTGATCGTGTACAACTTGTTGAGAAGGAGATCCCGCTTACTGATTCTCGTGTCTGACGTGCCTTCGTGCAGCACGATCAATTTATTCCATAGTTCCTTAGCGCCGCTGAATGGGCCAACGCGGTTGAGTTCTTCCTTCGTCAATCCACATTGGAGTGTCTGAGTGGCTTTTGTGTCTGCTTCTATCTTTTTCTTGAGTGAAGCGTCTCACTCAGAGTATCCTTGAACTTCTCCTTGAGAGTTCTTCGGGATCTCCAGTCCAGACTGGATGATGATCCACATTTCCACCTGAGTTTTCAGGTGGACCTACATTCTGCTCTTCTAGTAGAAGAAATCTTCTCTGGAGAACAGAGGAGGGTGAGCCGTGTTGTAGCCTTCTTGCATGACAATTTAATATTCTTGAAAAATAAGAAAAACAACAAACTTGTTCCAAGACTTTGTCTTAGATTAGTAATACGGTATAAAAAAGAGTAAACTAAAAACAATTCGAGTGGTATTGCACCAACCTCGAAGAAAGAGAAAATTTTAAAAAAACGAACGAAAAAAATTCCAAAAAAAACTGCTCAGTTGGCGGTTTCACCAAGGTTGAGCAACCTGCTCTGATGCCACTTGTGGGATCGTTGTAATCGATAGAGGGGAGGGGGTGAATAGCGAATACTGAAAATTTTTGAAATAATCAAAAAACACTGCGGAAGAATAATAAAAAATAATGCTAACACTTTTCTTTTTTACTTGGTTTGGAGTCTTTAACAACTCCTACTCCAAGGCCCATGGTCCTTGACCGTTTTTGTTGGGTAAATCTATAAGTCAAGTAAATGTTACAAATATGTAAGTCGAATACAGAATTTGAACAATGAATTTAAATTATACCGATGACACTAGAGAGGTCGCAGAGCATCTTGGGCGATGTGTCATCGCTCTTGATCGTTGGCGGTGCGGAAAAACTCGAGCACGGAAGAGAGTCGGAGAGCGTTTGGAGTGCTTGAGTTGCAAGAAAGCTTTTCTGCGTTGATGTGAATTGATGTTGGAAAGCAAAAGGGTGAAGCCCCTTTTATACACTGTTCTCGGGTGCCTAAGGCTTATTGGGCGCCTGACACATGTAGCGAATCGGGTGCATACTTATCCGCAGAGTCGACCAAACTTCCATCCTTCGATCTTGGGCGCCTGGGACACTTAAGGCGCCTGATGACTCACGGGTGCCTGAGTTGCTGATGTGGCAACCTTCTAGCTCAGCCGAACTCACCCGCTGGAAACGCCTTAACACATGCGCTTGTTACCTGTCAGACGCTTGGTCTCTCGGGCGCCTAAACCCTTTTAGGCGCCTGAGATGCAATAGTATTATCCTTTCACTCCTGCAACCAGGGTTAGTCCAAGAACTGTATAATATAATTAATAAGTGTATAAATCACAGCCGGAGTTGTCTTGGTTCTGACTTTGGATTTCAAAATGAAACCCTAGGTCGAACCGACGCCTACTGTTCCCTCTTCGGGGGAACTCGTCCTCACCTACTCCTCTCAGGAGAAGTTGTCTTTTGCCAACCGGCTCCTCCTGTTGGACTTTTGCTCAGCCTCCAAGACTGTCGGATCTCGAGACGTTCATTCCTCGACCTGCCTCTACTTCTGTCCGCAATCCTCGCTCGGCTAAGACTCCTGCCTAATCTTCCAGATTAGGACTTCGGTGCCCAGTCCATGTCCAGAACTTCTTGCCCAACCCTCAGCCAGGTCTTCTTGCCCATTCCTTAACTAGGACTTTTTGCTCAACCCTGCTGATCAAGACTTCGTGCCTAGGTGAATTAGGATTTTCCTGCACACTTGGTAAATCCATTAGATCACAATATAAACTTAACTTTGAACCCTTTGTCATTATCAAAACCAGGTTCATTCTGGAACTTCCAGCACCAACACCCAAGATCACCTCGAGAAGACAGATGCCTGGGACCCTCCCAGGCTAAAGGACCCCGAGATCACCTCGGGGGAGCGGAGTCTGAGGATCATCCTATCCGATGGCCCAACCTCAAATAATCGTCCCCTTTTTTGCGGATCTATGGATAATTATCACCGATAATTATTAGATAATCATGGCCCATAATATGTGGCCATTAAGGTCTTAATTATCGCAACGGCCTGAATTTAATTACTGCAAGGGTCGTTACAAGGGTTATCAAGTAACCGACAATTGAGGGGGCGTGGAGAAGAATGTGGGGACACGTGTGACCGCCACCTCAGATATATAAGGTACTCCAATCCCCCAGGTGAGGGGGTTATGCTCATCTTACTCATACTACTTCTTAGTTTTTTTCCTTCCATATACTCGAGTGTTGACTTGAGCATCGAAGTGGGGTCCGCTGAAAAATCTCTGGCGTGTTTCCATTAACACTCGTGTTAATTTCGCAGGGTGAGAGCTCCTTCCTTTTCGTCATCATCCTCATGGGCTGGACTCTGATGACTGTCCGTCCGCGTCGATTCCTTCCGGAACAACTAGTGTAGTAGAAGTTATCGATTTCGTTGATTTACGTATGAATACAAAAGGTAATATTCTAAAATTTTTTAATTTGATAGAAGAATATCAAACAATAGACATCTAAAACTTGAAGTTTTGGGAAAAGAAGGATGCAAACGGTGATTTAAATATTATTGATTCAAACTTTCCCTAATATCAACTAAGGAAACATTTAAATAGGTCCAAAATCTTAAATTATAAAGACCAAAATTATCAAAATTATATTAAATATAAAAAAAATCCAAAATTTACTAGAAATTATAAAAAAAAACTCCAACTAATTCTCCTGCACCAAGAACTCTACTATATGAAAAAAAAATAGGTTTATCATATACTACCAAGAAAATTAGCAAGACTGAGCGTGCAAGACAATATATAAGGGATTGGGCAACTGACAGTGGATAGGCAAGTGAAGGGAGCAACTGATTTAGAGCTGTGTGAACCGGCAAAGGAATGTGTAAGATTTTATTGGAGAAAGATGTGCCCTATAAAATAAAGAGAATTTGAGGGGCTAAAAGGCAAAAAGGGCTAAATTAATGGTGGATGTGCAAAGGGCCAAAAAAAGGGGATCTACTACTAAAAATAAAAATCCAAACCTAGTGGTGCGGGTTGACATACACCCTGTTTGGAAAGGAAGAAATTGGAATTCCTTTGGGAATTGAAATTCAATTCCATCCTTTGGTAGCAATTTTCAGGAAGGAATTGCTAAGGAATTGAATTTCAATTCCTTTCAAACCCCTCAAAATAAATCACACCTAAACACATGTGATTTGTGAAAGGAATTCACTTGAACAAATTAAATTACCAAATTGCCCCCTCACCAAACAAATTAAAGTTGCTCCGGCTCCATCCTCGCAGGATAAAATCGTAAAAGTATAACAATTGAATTGAATTCAATTCTGTTTTTACAATTCATTCCAAACATGAGAATTGGAATTCAATTCCGGTCGGAATTGAATTCCGACCGGAATTGAATTCCGACCGGAATTGAATTCCAATTCCTTACTTAAAAGGTTTCCAAACAGGGTGATAAGTCAAAGATGCGCGGGGGGGGGGGGGGGGGGGGGGGCGCTAAATCGCAAATCTCCTTCACTTAAATCTTGCCTTTTTCTTCCTCTTCTTTGCCTACGACACCCGACGCCCCCACCCTTTTCTTCTCTCTCACGAGATCGAAGCTCTGACCCTGACCCCATCTTCCTGAGTTCATCTCCTTGTGTTCCTCCTCTGCAAGATCTGAATAGTAGGGATCCTTTGCTAGGTATTCCTTCTTTCTTTTGATCCAGTATTTCCGGTTGATTGGGGTTTCCATGGGAGCCACGAGGTGATCGCCGAATCCAGAGTTGATTTGATCCTTTCTGTGACGAACATTAGGTTATAGTGGGGAAGGTGGAATTGGGAAGAATGCTTGCTCCTGAGCTCACTAGAAAGGGGCTGATCGATTAGATCTGAGCCAAGGAGGATCATCGACACTGGACTCAGGTGAGGTTTCCTCTAGTTGTGTTGTTCTTGATCGATTGTTGATAGTTTGGTTGAATAATTAGATATAAATTGGTATTTCCTCCTCTAGTTTGATCGGATTGAGGTTTTGATGTTGATTTGGTCTTAGAGTTTTGAAATTGTGATACTTGTGCCATATGATTCTCGTTTGTATCATCTTAGATTGATAACTGGATAAATTGGATGAGTTGATTTGTGGCACAGAACTTGTAAGGCTATTTTATGATGTTTGAGCAGATCGTTGCCATAAGGTTGTGATTTGGATTTTGGAGATGTCACTGTGAGCTCTATTTTTGGTGGTATTCCCTTCTATTTTTGGGTTCTGTTTTGCTCTGTTTCGGACTTTGTGGTGATTGTGTTTGTTAGAGCATATGGATTAGAGTTGTGTTTTGTGAGAGTTGTGGAATCAGGTGTACTTCCTTGTTGTGAGCCTTATGCTTTGGTTCTATTTGAATCCTTGTTTTGCCATGAGCCAAACATTTGGCTTGGAGTTGATCTTCTAATTCTGCCGTGAGCTTAAGTATGAGATGAATGTTTGTTGTGCTCTTGTTTTGGCATTGGGTTGTTGCCATGAGCAACATGCAAATAGGAGTAAGTTTGTATAGCTTATGTTCCTTAATCCCATGCTTTAGCTAAAGTTAGTGGTGGCTTAAGTATGTTGTTAGTTTTGGCTGTGACGCCTATGGTTGGGGGCGAGCTAATTTGTGTAGGAATTGGGCCTTTAGTTAGGATTAATTAAATAATTATGATAATTAGGATTAATCCTAATTAAATTAGATGGTTCATTTAGCTAAGAATCGTATGAGATTATAGCTAAATGATTATATGTTTTGATGCAGAGCATTGACTTGGTGCACTCGTCACAGATATTATTTTGGATGGGAGTTCCCTTCGTTCTCAGACTTCTACATTGGAGGCGCGTACATTTGACTTATCTTTATTACATATAGTCAAACTTTTATGCATAGTTAGATATGGATTGTAGTAGGGATACATGTTCTTTGTTTCTATACAATTTCATTTGATACTTGTTATCTGATTAGGATTACTACTTTACTATTCCGTATTATTGTGTGTATTCGAACAACACACTTTATACCTCACACTAGGATTTAGATATGATGTATGATTATTACTCGGGCTACTACATTTCATGTTGACGATAGTAGGACCTAGATAGTGGGTGATGCATGGGATAGTTACATGCATCATCTTTGCATGTAGGATATGTATGCGAGCCATGGCTCATTGGAAGTTAAGATGTGTCGTCAGACATGATACTAGTGCAGGGGCATACGTAGGTGACTCTTGGCTCCATAGATGTTGAGACGGATTGTTAGACATGCCAGATTGCCTATCATGTAGTCCAAGTTTCACTCTTCATTAGTGGATTATAGGTCACGACGCTATGATAGGTCCCTTACTCTATCCGAAGATAGGGAGGAGTTAGGAGTGTTACTTTCCCCTAGGGCGGAGTAGGTTCAGTGTCTGAGATTTTGCCCATTCGATTTCGCATTATTCATGGTAGTGGTCAACTGGCGTGGAGGGACGACATAGTCAGAGCCTTACCCACTTGATTTCGCATAGATTTGATGATAGCCGACTGGCATCAGGGGTGACTCATGCTGCATCATGTGCATACTATGCATTTTTCAATGTGATTGTGCTTGCTGCATTTGATTACTCTATTTATTTAACATGCATATTCAAGTGGTATGTGTTCATGGGATCCGGTGATCCTGTGTTGCTCATATGAATCGAGCTGTTACGATCCTGCATTGGCTTGTATTGCACAAACTTCGGGGATCTTGTGTACTCTCGTATGCCATGGTTTGGCCGTGGAGGGCCATTAGGGTTATACTTGCCTGCATGCTCTCGGAATTAGATCCATACAGGTATGTATTGTTCATTCAGTGATACAGTTATGCTTTTTCTATTATTGCACTTCAGTTTATAGCAACTTGAAACTTACTGCTAGCGTAGTTTTTTGTGCATACCAGTTTGTATCCACTGAGTTCTTAGACTCACACCATTAGCCCTATTTTTCACCCTTTCAGGATGATCGACTGAAGTACCCAGCAGCCTATCCCAGTTCACGTGTGTCGAGGCGATTTCATTGTTTATTTGTATTAGATGTTGGTACATGCTAATACCTTTCTTTTGCTTTCATTTCCACATTTGTATTTCTAGTTTGTCGTGACGTCTTACATGGTGATATGGTGGTACTTTTGTGTGTCTTGGAGGCCTACGTTTTATTTGTTTGTCGTAAGTTGTACCGTTACATGACTTTTCTTGATGTGACATTTGTCTTCGTCTCATTTATTTGCTTGATCCAGCTCTATTAGCTATGGTTCAGATGACTGAGAGGGTTGTTGTATTAGGGATTCGAATAATCCATTGGGTCAAAGAAGAAGTAGTCCGGGCTCTACCGGACAAGCAGCTCCTAAGGGTGTGATAATTTATTGTTGGGACCGGTACGTACGACAAGAGGGGGGGGGTGAATAGCCGATCACCCACTTGATTCGCTAGTTTCTTCGTACACGTGTTAGCAAGTGCAAGCGGAAACTTAAACTAAAAACTAAAACAATGCTAACACCAAACTTTCACGTGGTTCGGAGATGATACTTTTACTCCACGACTGTCCGTAAGGTGGACGATCCTGTGGGGATCGGTGCCGTCGATAGAGGGGGGGTGAATATTGACAAAAAAATCTTCGGAAAACGTGGAAAACTCGTCTTTCGATTGTTCGTTCTAATCAAAGAGTTAGTAGCACAACGGAAAATAAATAGGAACGAAAATGAAAAACAACTCAGAATGCACACGGGATTTTTTACTTGGTTCCCAACCCCCCAGAGTCAGTACGTCCAAGGCCTAAGCACGGGAAACGCCCATCTACTAATGGTCTCCTTTTCAGACATTTCGGAGGCAGAGAAACCTGTCTTACAGTGCAAGATTTACAATAAAAAATATAAAAGAAATTAAATACGGAAAGTAAATCAAACCAATCAAATGGTTGAAGACTCGGCCGATCTAGAACTCCGAAGTGCCACACACTTCCTCCCGGAGCTTCCTTGGTCTCAGAGCTTCGTCGTTAGCACTTTATCGTCACTTGGAATGCTCAGAATGATCTCGGAATTGTTGTACTGAGTTGAGGGGTCGAAGCCCCATTTTATAGCTTCTTTACTGGGCGCCTGTGTTGAAGGGGGCGCGCCTCAGTTGCCTTGGTCAAACTCCATCCTCGCGTCGAACTCACAGCAGGGATAACCATTCCCTTCCCAGGTGCCTGACCCATACAGGGTGCCTGGGAGCTCTCATGTGCCTTGTAACGACCCGGCTCGTTTGGCGGCCCATTTACCGGCCCTCACGACCGTCATACCGTCGTACCGTCGACCGTGCCGTTACCAATACTAGGTCTTCCCACTTCCTGGGCAGTGGATTTTTGCCTTCCCAGGATTCGAACCCTAGACCCAGGCTTAAATCTAGTTCTTTATGAATCCTGAATACCAATTGAGCTCCTTGGAGCTTGTTTCCCAGCCACCTCTTGTGTTTGTTCGCCTACTTTGTCTTCAATTCTAGGTACCTGCAAGATACACAAACACAAGACAAACATATACATGCACTTAGCCTTAACGAATTGGTTCTGACTTCGAATTTCCCGCGAAACCCTAGGCCGAACTGACGCCTATGTTCCCATCCCGGGGGAACGCGCCTTTCACCTACTCCTCTCAGGAGACGGTTGTCATCCGGCCCATTCGGTTGGACTTTTGCCCAGTTTTACTCACCAGGACTTTTGCCCAATCTTACGACCAGGACTTCGTGCCCAATCCATGACCAGGACTTATTGCCCAACTTCACTTATCAGGACTTTTGCCCAGCTTCACTCACCAGGACTTCGTGCCCAGTCCACGACCAAGACTTATTGCCCAACTTTACTCATCAGGACTTTGGTGCCCAGCCCTTGGCCAGGACTTATTGCCCAATTCCATGAACCAGGACTTCATGCCCAAACCTCGGTCAGGTCTTAGGTGCCCAGCTCGCGGCCAGGTCTTAGTGTCCAATCCATGATTAGGACTTAGTGCCCAATTCTTCGAACCAGGACTTATTGCCTAGGTTAACTAGGACTTTTCTTTACTTTGGTACTCCTTTCTTGACTAACCCTTCCTTGTTCAATGTATCACTAACTTAAGCATATTGTCAAACATTGAAACACTTAGAGGAGGACATCACTAATGCATTTTGCACCAACAATCTCTCCCTTTTTGATGTTTGACAATATCTTAAGATAGATTGGATTAAAGGGCTAAGTTATAATCCTTGGGATAAAATGAAAAAAATTGATTTAAGTTTTGAAAACACATTTTGATCCTTTAGGAAAAATTTCTATCTTCCGCTCTCTATCCTTTGGGAGAAAAAAATTTCTAACTTAAACTCACTCTCCTCCCTTTTGAAAAAACATTTTGATTTTCATTTTGATCCTTGGGAAGAAGAAAATAAATTTCTAACTTATGCTCACTCTCCCCCTTTGTCATACATAAAAAAAATGACAAAACGAACTTACACCAACAATGATAATTAGAAAAAAATTTCTTTTTAAAAGTACTTAGTATAAATTTTAAAAGAAATAGTTTTCGAACTTCTTCCCTTTTTATTTTGAAACAGATTAAGTACTAGTAAAGCATTATAAAAAGAACCAAGTACTTAGATTGCACCTAAAATATACACCTTAGAAAATATGATATGCTTTCAAAGTTTTACTTAGAATTTTCAAAAAAAATATGCACTTTAGAAAATATGATATATTTTCAAAGTTTTACTTAGAATTTTCACTTAAAAGATATGCACTTTAAAAAAATTTCACTTAGACAAATATAGTGCACTTTAAAAAATTTTGTGCAAAAACTTGTATTTTGAAAGATATTTTACACTTCAAACATCAGTACTTTGAAAAATATTGGAAACAACTATTCTTTGTAAAATCTTGCACTTAACACATAATAATGTACTTAGTATTTTGAAAATTATTAGAAAAACCAATTTGTACATTGAAAAATATTTTGTACTTAACAAATATTAGCACTTTGAGAAATATTTGTACTTTGAAAAATATTTGTGCTTTGAAAACTATTAGTACTATTGAAAAGTATTTGTACTTTGAAAACTATTAGTACTTTGAAAACACAATATTTTACTTAACTTGGTTTTTTTTTCAGTCTGACACAATCCTAGGAAACCTTGTTAACTACAAGGACATTTCCCTAAGTGTCCTGGAAATTCTCCAAATTCAAGTATGTATTATTTCCAAAAGTATTCCAAAAAGATTTTATAAGCCAAATTTTTTTTTGAAAGTGATAAAAATAATATTATTTTGAAAGAAAAATTACTTATGTTTTCAAAAGGATTTTGAAAATACAGTGCATGAAAATATATTATTTTGAAATGTTCAATAATTCTTTTAATTTGATCTCCCCTAAACTTGACCCAGTCCTAGGAAGCTTGTTGAATACAAGCGATCTTCCTCTGAGTCTTAAGGTTTGATTCAAATTATAAGAATTATCTAAAAATCTTTTGACGGATATATTTTGAATGATAAGAAAAACATTTTAAAGTGCATTCTGAACTGAGGATAATCTTAAAGCACAAAATTCGTGTGGATATTTTGTAATAAGTGTTTAAGACATTTCAAAAACTTATTTTGAAATGATAAGGTTTTTTAAAGCACAGTTTTCGAAAAATATTTTGAAATGATAGTGATGTAACACGGTTTTTGAAACAATTTTTGAAAACCTTATTTTGAGATGCTAATATTTTAAAGCATAAGGTTTTGAAAAAGAACCCAAAAAGAACTCCCCCTGTATCTGACACCATCTGACTCTATCTAAGTGTCTTAAGGGACTTTAGTGTTGACCTAAAGGCTTGTGTCTAATTGTGTAGGTCAAACACTTTTTCAAAAGGATATAATTTTGAAAATTTATAATATATAAACAACCAGACAAGCATGAAATTCATAAAAACATTATTATGTTAAAGCACTATTTTGAAAATAGTTTTTTAGAAAAATATTCTAAGAATTTTGGAACACATTTTTGAAAAAGTATTTTTCAATTTATTAGTCCTTAACATCTCACTCATTCTAAATGTCTCAGTACAAGCAAGCATGGTTGCCTTATGGGTGTATCGTGAGATACTTGAATAATTTTCCTTTGAATTATCGTTAAATCTAAGATCTAATCAAAACTTGTGTTATATTCAAATTCATCAAATAGTAAATTGAATTTGAGTTTCGATAATTGGCTTCCAGGTCTTGGTGAGGCACAGAGACCTTCTTTGGACGTAGCCTTATTGGAGCAACAACCCTTTCCTTGACAAAGCCTTTTACCGAAAGTTCATTTTCAAATTACTTCTTGAAATATTTTGGTCTAACTAGCTTTGGTTTTGGATCGGTAGCTTCGGCTAGTTCCACCAGACTAAACAAACCAAGTAGGGTACGCCTTACATGACCTTATTAGAAGGGCTTCCCTAACGTACTATCATCTCACCACCACCTAATACTATGTTGTTCAAATTTCAAATAAGTCTTTTATCCTTAATTAACCACTCTAAAAAATTAAATATGAATGACATGATATTTATATAAAAAAATAGCAAATGCATGAGCATGACATTTATGCATGATTCAATCAAGTCAAGGCATTTTTGATTAAGTTTCAAATAATATATCAATTCCCGACTTGATACATATCGTGTGAACCCGCGAATATGTCAACCCACTTTGACATATTTAATTTTATTAAATTTATTGTTACAGTTCGGGTAAGATTTTATTTAATTTGAGTTTAAGTTATTTAAGATTTAATTTGAGATAAAATTAATTAAGGATTAATTAGATTTAAATTAATTAAGAATTAATTAATTAAGGATTAATTTAAGAATTAATTTGGATTTAAATTAATTAAGTTTTAATTGAAGTTAAATTAATTAAGGATTAAATTAAGAATAAATTGAGTTTTAATTAAGGTTGTTAAGATTTAATTTGATTTAAGTTTCAAAATTTCTGGGTTAATTAATAGTTATGGGTTTAATTGCATCATCTTCATTATTTCAAAAATGTCTGATTTATCTACTATTTCTTCTTTATTTATTTTTTCAAGTTTTTTCATCACTTCAGCTTTGTTTGAATTTTTGTAGATTTTGTTAACTGTAGCCTTGATTCTAGAAAATTCATCTTCCTCCTCATTCTCATCATCAAAATTAAATTCTTCTATATCTTCATAACAAGTGGAGTAGTTTTCAGGGCTACTAGTTAAAGTTTTATAATAATCTTCAAGATTATCCAAGAAATTAATAAATAAATTATTATCTAAAAAGATTTCATCTCCACAATCCTCAGAAATATCAGAGTTAATTTCATCCTTATCCTCAGAAATATCTTCAGAAAAATTATCCTTAATATTATCAGAATTAATTTCAGTATTATCCTTAAAATTTTCAGAAATATTTTCAGTATTATCCTTAAAATTTTCAAAATTAATTTTAAAAATTATTGCATTGACATTGAAGATTAAACGGTTAATTTTTGATATTTTAATATTATCTACATTTGATAATTAGTCATGCAAGATATTGATTTGACTATGCAATAATTCTAATTTTTTAGAAAAATTATCTAACTTATCATATGACAGTGCAAGAATTTGAAAATCTTTACGATCATAAATTTTTAGTACCTTGGTTGGACACTTATTCTTGTAGTGTTCGTGCTTTTGATATTTGAAGCACTTTATTTGACTTTTGTCCCTCTGGACTCCTGGTGCTGGTACTTCATTTGCCGCCGGTAGTGAAGAACAAGTCTTACAAGTAGGATACTGATTTACTTTGGGCAATTCTATATTCGGGAAAACTTTTACAGATTGATAGTATAGATATAGTATTGGAAATTGAATTAGCAACACTTTCGTAATTTAAAGTTTTATCGACGCCCGAGGTGGATCGAATTTCGGAGAAGAGGGTCGTTGTCGGCGCTGGAATCTCGAAGTTGAACTTTGTCGGAGCGCAGCGCTTGAGCGAAATTGTCTGGAGCATAGAGAGCAATGGATGTTGAAGCCTTGGGGGTGAACCCCCTTTTATAGCACCCATACGGGCGCTAGTGTCGATGGGGGCGCCTAACACGTGGCCTTCCCTGCGCAATCTCTTATCCGTAGGCTCGGTCAGTGCTTATCCTTCTCCACTTGGGCGCCTGAGCTGATGGGGGCGCTCGTGACCTCACGGGTGCCGGAGCTGACTCAGTCCAGAGGCTTCGTGGCTGTTTGCTTCGCTTGCTTCTGTTTTGCCTTTGTACTTGGGCGCCCGTATCCATCCTGACGCTCGTATGCATCCGGGCGCCTAACCCCAGTAAGGTGCCTCACTCCATTGAGGCGCCTAGCTGCAGAAAACCAGTCCTTCGATCCCTACAACCAAGGTTAGTTCCAAAAACAAAGAAGAAAAACATATTAGCCTTTATATACAACCTAAGTTGTCTTGGTTCTGACTTCGGGTCTCCCAAATAAAACCCTAGGTCAAACCGACGCCTACTGTTCCCTCGACGGGGAGCGCGCCCTCACGTACTCCTCACAGGAGAGTGTACCTTTTGCCAACCAGCTCCTCTGGTTGGACTTTTGCCCAATCCACCTGACCAGGTCTTCGTGCCCAACTTCCGGTCAGGTCTTCATACCCAACTTTCAGTCAGGTCTTCTTGCCCAGTCCTCGACCAGGACTTCTTTGCCCAGCCCTTTGACAGGACTTCCTGCCTAGTGTACCTAGGACTTTTCCTGCACACTCAGTAAGCTTGTTAGATCATAACACCACCTTAACTTCTGAACCCTTTGCCACTATCAAAACACAGGTTTGACTTAGGTGCTGTCTCCACCAACAATCTCCCCCTTTTTGATTTATGGCAATTCGGTTCAAAAAGTTGTTAAAGAAACAAGCAATGTAAAAGATATTTAGTTTCCTCCCCTTGGGAAAATAAATTCTCCCCCTGAGTTTTTCAAAAATAAGTGGGGGTTTTTGAAAACACTTCTGAGTCCTTGACTATTCTTAAAGAAACTCCAAACGTTTTTCAAGTTAGATACTTAGAAAATTTTCCAAAAAGATTTTCAAGTTTAAACATATAGAAAATTTTTTAAAAGATTTTTAGTTAAACACTTAGAAAATTTTCCAAAATAATTTAAGTTAAACACTTAGAAAATTTTCCAAAATAATTTTAAGTTTAAACACTTAGAAAATTTTTAAAAGGAATTTAAGTTCTAAACACTTAGAAAATTTTCAAAAGGATTTTATGTTCTAAACACTTAGAAAATTTTCCAAAACAATTTTAAGTTTAAACACTTAGAAAATTTTCCTTTAATTTTCCAAAATAATTTTTGTTGGATCGAGAAACACGATAGGGGGGGTGAATATCGTGAAAACATTTTCGGATAAGACTTAAGAGAAAATACGCAGCGGAATTAAAAATAAACACGAGGAACACAAGTATTTTTTTACTTGGTTCGGAGTCGCGGTCGGCTCCTACTCCAAGGCCCATGGTCCTTGACTGTTTACTGTGGGCAATTCTATAATAGCGCAAAGATTTACAGAATTTGATACAATAGTAGTGCAGTAAATAAACGAATACACTTTTCGTTATCGACGCCCGATGTGGATCGTACTTCGGAGCAGAGGGTCGTCGTCGGCGCTGGAATGTCGAGATCGGAGTTTGTCAGAGCAGAGCGCTTGAACGAAAAGCTTAGAGGTGTTGAAAAATTATGTTTTTGAAGCCTAGGGGGCGAGCTGATAATTAGCACTTTAGGTCATTTTATTTGCTCATTTACTTGGCAATTTTTATCCTCTCGTATGTTTAAATCATGTTTATATCATATTTTACGATTAGGATCTATTTTTGGAGCTCAGTATAATTTTTTCTAAATTTTGGCATTATTTCATGATTTTTGTAGGGAATTTAAATTGGACCTCGAACCGAAGGCTTGGCCGAACCCAAGGAATGACCGAACCCAAATGTTGGGTCAAACATGAGCTGGACCAGAGCTGGGCTGAAACTTGAGCTGGGCTGTTGGGCCGAACCAGGGCTGACCCGTGAGCCCACGCGCATAAGGGATGGGAACATCTCATACGCTCGATCGATCATCTCTGACCCGACGCCTTCTTCCTCACGAACATCCGCAACTCATCCACCTCCACCAAGGGCCGGCGGTCCACTTCCATCTCACCGCCGGCTGGAGCTCCATCCACTCTCCACCCTCACGCCATCGCAGAATAGGAGGGGGTCCCTCTTGGCAAACACGAGGGGGGTTCTCATCGAGGAGGGTTCTCATCGATGGGGATCACCATCATCTCCACTTCCTCTCATCTCTTCCTCCACCGCATGCCATCGCACAACTAGGATCCGGGGTCTGAACCCTAGCTGACCTCCTACCATCTCACCATCTCCTTTTCTCCTCCGGCCGGTCGACTTTCTATCCAGTTCTCTCTCGGGTGGAGGGAGGGCAGGATTGAGAGATCCAACAACCACCTCTTCCAATTCCGGCAGCAGTTGTTTTCCTTCATCCGATCCAGTAGCCAACAGTTTTTCCTTCATAGCAGTTCCTTCCCAACAATTTATTCCTTTCAGCAATTCCTTTACAGCAATTCCTTCACAGCAATTCTTCCTTTCAATAGCATTCAGCAGCCACCTCTTCACAGTTTTCCTTCACAGCAGCTCTTCACAGCCGTAATTGGCAGCAGCTCCTTCATCCAGCCTTCATCAGTTTAGGCAGAACTCAATTTGCAGTAGTTCTTCCTCACAGTTTTTCATCACAGCAGTTTTCCTCTTCACAGCACAGAATCCTTGGGTCAATTTGCATGTTTCAATTTGATTCGGTTATTGATTGTTTTGCTAGTGAATGTTTGTGTTAATTGGTGAATGATTGTATTTGATGGATCCCCTATGTTTCAACTTGCATGTACTTCTGTCAATTTTCTTCATGCTCATTACGTGTTTGATGGAATTCCCAAATCATTCGTGTTACTTGGATTGTTGCAATTATGTTCGTTGAATTCTTGCAATGCTTTGTTAATTGAATGCTTCATGTTTTCCTTACGTTCTTGTACTTAATTTAGATGCAATAGGTTAGGTCAGATTAGATTTCTTTAATGCTATAGGTTTTGTTCCGTGTTTAGTTTTGTTGATGCTTAATTTCTAGTTGTCCTTTTCTTTGCTGCAATTGTAGTTAGGTTAAATTAGATTTCCTTACCTGCATTGTCTTTCCTTAATTAGAACTAGATTTCATACCTGCTTTGTTATTTCTTTTCATAGTCTTAACGTTGAAATCCAAACCCCAGTTTGATATCAAAAACCCAAAAGCAATAACATACGATCCTAAGGTTTATCATGAATCAACTACATTCGTTGGGAGACGACTCGAGTTACTCTATGCTACATTAGTTTAGAGGAGTTCGATACTTTAATTGTATTTGATACTCGTGGTACGACACACGGTCATCACGAGCCCCTTTTAAAGTGCTCCTGGGGGCGCTTGATTTGCCGGGGGCGCCTGACACGTGCCTTCCGGGCGCCTGACACGCGCCCAGTGTTGTTTCGAAGTGATTCTTGCTTAACTACTTGTTTGGCTATGACCTTGGGCGCCCGGGACCTCCCGGGCGCCTAGCCCAGCTGCATGCCCCTCTCCTTTGGGGCGTTCTGAGCTGCAGAAACACACTCCTTCGGTCCCTACATCCAAGGTTAGTTCCACAATAAATAAGGCAAGAATATTAGTCCATTTTTACAGCCGTTGGTTCTGACTTCGGGTCTCCCAAATGGAACCCTAGGTCGAACCGACGCCTACTATTCCCTCGACGGGGAACGCGTCCTCACCTACTCCTCTCAGGAGAATTTACCTTTGCCAACCGACTCCTCCGGTTGGATTTTTGCCCGATCAACCTGACCTGATCTTCGTGCCCAGTCCTCGACCAAGACTTCATGCCTACCTTCCGAGCAGGTCTTCGGTGCCTAGCCCCTTGCCAGGACTTCATGCCCAGTCCTCGACCAGGACTTAGTGCCCACCTTCCGAGCAGGTCTTCGGTGCCCAACCCCTTGTCCAGGTCTTCTTTGCCCAGCCCTTTGCCAGGACTTCTTGCCTAGTGTGCCTAGGGCTTCATTCCTGTACACTTAGTAAACACATTAGATAACAATAACATCTTAACTCTTGAACCCTTTGCCATTATCAAAACCCAGGGTTTGACTTAGGTGCTACCTACACCAACAATTATAAGTTTAAACATTTAGAAAATTTTCCAAAGGATTTTAAGTTTAAACACTTAGAAAATTTTCCAAAGGATTTTAAGTTTAAACACTTAAAAATTTCATTTTTTGAAATGCTTTAGATTTGAAAACAAATATGTGTAAGTATTTTCGTTACTTTACTTTTTGAAAAAAGGAGATAAAAGTTTTGAAAAAATTAAAATTAAAAAGAATTCTTTTCTCTCCTTTCCTTTCTCTCCCCCTTTGCCATATATCAAAAAAAATATTATAGCAAAAAAAAAATAGAGTGAAGAAATTAATGTTCTGTATTGAACCAACTCTAATAATCATAAGCTGGACCATGTCAATTTAAGTGAAGAAATTAATGGTCATGTCTAACCCAGTTAGCTACTTACTAACTGTCATAAATAGTAGCTTTCGCTAGGGTTAGTCAAGTTAAGTGATCTGATCAAGTTAGATTTTCTAAGCTTGACACTTAACCTGATTACTGTTCAACTGGTATTTATTGCCCCAATTACTGCAGATGCACTGACTTAAAGGATCTTGAATCAAGGCATAGACCTAAGTATCTCAACCCAGTCTAGGTTGTCAATCAAACATACCTTAAGGTGCTTGTGAGATGCTGGCTTCTAGATCTATAGGTGCATGCAGTTCTAGGGTTAGGGCCTATGCTAAGTCCATTTGAAAAAAAAAAACCTTAGTTTTGAATGGGGTAAGTTTTAAAAAACTAAGTCAGAAAATCAAAAAAAATGATTTTTCAAACATATTAAATAACAGATAAAAAATAAAGCGATTTAAAAAAACATGTAGAGCAGCCCTATTCTACTAAGCATAATATTCAATTATGAGGTATATGACTTGGCATTCTAAGCAAAATGGCAGAAGACTGATAACTTATCAAACAAGCAATCAACAAGTAAGTCTGATAAATGTATAAGAGTCATCTAGTCAACAGGAGGACCAGCAAAGTCAAACCATAGTCAAGCACAAGTCAACCCTACTCAGTAGGGATAGTCAAATAGTCAACAATACAATGAGATAGCTGAAAATGTCACTCTGATCTATGAAGAAGGGCCAGGAGGGTCGAATGAGCCAGGCTACCAAGATTGAAACAAGGACATCATTTCATTGTATCGTGCGTCGTTTGTCTCTCGATCGGCTCGGAGGGCATCTATATACTCAATGTGATGGGGTTCGTTCTCCTCCCTGAGGCTGTGCATCTCCGTCTGCAATAGTGCAATGTGCTGATCGGTGGTCAGTGGAGGAGGCTCCTGTAGGTGCTCATTGATCTCGGCTGCGAGATCGGCTACGTCTACCTCCACCTCCTCGTCAGAGTCATCCTGCAGTCTAGCTCTCTCTCGTCTCCATGATAGGACCCCCGTGGTCGAAATGTCTACCCCGCTAAAGAAAAGTTTCTAAACCCTATTTCATCAAACTCAATCATCAAGATGATCTCTCCAGCAGTGATGTCGCGACCATGGTGGTGAAGGAGCACGGTGATAATATGGCAGTAGGGCGTACGTACTCGATCGTGAGTAGATACGCTTGATGCATAAATGATGGTGTGGAATATGTGGAGGCCTATGTCTATATCTAATTGATGAATCATGGCATAGAGTAGAAAGGTGTGAAATGGTCGCATGGTGGTGACATCTCAAGTGGTGAGTGGGAGAACACAACGAACTATAACTCGGTAGAGAGCATAATCCTGGACTCGGAGGTCAACGGACTGAAACCGCTGTGCTAACGGGTTTCGCACATCTCCAAAGAAGTAGGAGTAAAGAGTGTCTAGAGTGATGTGCGAGTAGGGGGGAGCGAATGGAGGGTCAGCCGGAGGATAACAGCAAAAGGTGGATTGCGACTGTCGCAGTCCGAGAAATCGATTAAACAAAGTTGGAGAATTATTTAGAGGAGTGCCTTGTACGGTGGTAGAGTAGAGAAGGTCATCAATTTTGACTAGGTTATTATAAAATTCGGCACACAATGTCGAGTTTACAATATGTGTGCAGAAGACTAGATGATCTAGTTGATAGAAGTTGATCGCATCCATAGCTAAGGGGCAAGATTGGGTAAAGAATTGCCTATTAAGGAAGCTAGTCTTTAAGGCTTGTAGGTAGTTTGGGCAAATTTGTTAAACAATTCCAAGTTGGGGAACCTTGGGTCAGGGCTAGGTTCGGCCACGGGGTTAGGTTGAGAGACGCGACGTTTTCTAAATATGTAAAGGAGAATTATGCATTTAATAAGTGAGATGATAATGTAACGCCCCGAATTTTCCTCAAGAAAGATAATGTAAGAAGGGGAACATGCCCAAATTTATAAATAAAAGAATACGAAGTACCTTTATGTAAAAGTACTATTATATTCATAAAATATAATAAAATGAGATTTAATATCATTTTGATATTATGAATGAAATGTGTGAATATGAGCATCCCTAGACAGGCATTGGTTATGTGGGCTTAAGGAAAGAAATAAAATAAAAAGGAAAATGAAGCAGAAAGGGGGGTGCCAAGGATCGAACCTTGAACCTCATGAAGAACCAAACCTTAAGTATGCCCATGTAACCAATTCACCCAGCAGGGGAGTGCTGAGAAAAGGAGAAGGGAAATGCTAGTTAAGGGGAAATTAGGGGAAGAGACTCATGAAGATGAAGAGTCACCAACGGAGAGACGCATGCCTCTTCGTTCGCTATAAAAGAATAGGAGAAGTGACGAAGGGAGTTTTTTCGGCAAGGAACGAGACTTTCGATTCCCTTCCACCAAAACTTAGGGTTTCCTTCAGAACCCTAAGAACCCAGTTCTTTGAGAAGTCAGGAAAGAAAGAAGGAAGGAGCAGAACGAGAGGAAGAGCTTTCTTCTCCAAAAGCCGAACACTCCTTGGAACTTAAGCGTAAGAAGTAAGTCTCCTCGCCTGTAACATAATCGTTACGAGTGTTCGTAAATGTTCTGTTCGTAGATGTTATCATGATTGTTCGTAAATGTTCTGTTCGTAGATGTTCTTACGATTGTTCGTAAATATTCTGTGTTCATGGAAAAGGTTACAATGTTACTGTGCTTTACGATTCAGGCTACACAGACCGATCAGGGAGTACCTGATCGGTCAGAGGGCATCCTGATCGGTCTCCCAGACCGATCAGGCTACACCCTGATCGGTCACCGAGACCGATCAGGCCATGCCCTGATCGGTCTGGAGACCGATCAGGGGAGCGTACAGAACCTTCTGTGTGCCCATCCATGTATACCCTGATCGATCACAGACCGATCAAACTACACCTTGATCGGTCTGGGGACCGATCAGGTGAGTGTACAGGTCGATGAAACTTTCTGTAGTTGCCCTGATCGATCACCAGACCGATCGGGCTACAGATCAGGTGTAAGTACAAGTTATGAACCACAGAAATGAAGAAAGGTTTCTCATGCTATGTATGTTTTACCTCCATGTTGTATGAATGCTATGCTATATATGTTGTATGCTATGGATTCCTTATGAAAGTAGGAAAAGTCATGTTACGGAATCATGCTTATGAATGAATAAACTTTACCTCCATGTTGTATGAATGCCATACTATATATGTTGTATACTATGCATTCCTTATGAAAGTAGGAAAGATTATGTATGGATTCATGATTATGAATAAATGAAATGTCTGCATTCTTTATGAAAGAAAGAAAGAATATGTGAATACCTATAGTACGTTCAATAAGAAAGAAAGAAAGGAAAGAAAAGAAGAATGACTGAACGTCTATAGAATATTCATCAAGAAAGAAAGAAAAGAATGCATGTAAGTATTTTATTTTAAAGAATGGCAAGTACCGGATCCCGAAAGGGATCCACGGTTCCGGACTACCGCAGCTGTCCCTAGGCTGAACGAGAGTAAGCCTAGCAAGAGGGCCCTGTAGGTCGGGATTAGCTACCTCGCATCCTACTAGGGTATGCGCGCAAATACAAGGGTACAAGCCAGGGATCCCACAAGCAAGAATGTATTTTTAAGTATTATGTATTAAGTTTTCCAAAAGAGCATCCTTATGTCTTGTGCATTCCACTCATGCATTCATTCATATTATGCACTTAAGAATGTCATGTTAAGAAAGTTCAAGTTAAGAAGATTTATATGCTGATGATATGTTCATTTCATGACTATGTTTGTGTCCATGCCATGCTATGCAAGATAAGTATGTATGCCTAAGAAATTCATGCTATGCTATATGTTAATATGTATGAATGTGATACCCTGCATGATATGAGCTATATGAATGATATGCCATGAATGTTATGTTGTATGATTTGCTATGATGTACAGATTTAGCGAGTAGGAAAGAGACTTACTAAGTGTATACTTATAGGATGTTTGCTTATGTTACAGATCAACCCAGATCGTACTAAAAGAAGGGAAGCTGCAGGAGGCTTGGATGTGTGTGATGGTGACTTGGCCGTCGATAGATTATCATGAATAAGAAAGCATGTTATAACTTGACTGGTCACTTAGTCGAATATGTTAAGACACGAATATTAAGAAAGGTTAATGTTTTATATACCTACTATTCCTTGTGTCATGATGTTTCCGCTGCCATGTACTATAAGTTAGACCAAGTAGGAATAGTAAGGATAGGAAGAAGAATATAAGTAACGCACTACTCTGAAAAAAAAAAAAAAAAAAAAAAAAACACGCGCGTTACAGTTTGGTATCAGAGCGGTTACCATCTCACCGCACACACATCAAGCCTGCATCCTGCCGCTTCCAAGTAAGAAATTTCATACTTGCTTATTTTATGTTTATGGTTTATGAGTTATGCAAATATGATTCTAGACATGCATGTATGAGTTATGATATATGGAAGCATGATTCTTTCCTTGGTTAACACTAGGAGAATACCTTGCATGTGTTAAGAAGAAATGATTTAAGATAAATATATATGAGTAGGAAATGATGGAAGAATACGAAGAAGATCCCGAAGAAATCGGGAACATCGAGGAGGACCCCGACATGATCGAGGAAGACCCCGATATGTGGGAGGAGGACCCCGTGATAGACGAGGAGGATCTGGATATACTGGAAGAAGAACCAGTAGAATCCGTAGAAGATCCTGAAACTCCAGAACCCTGGATGAACGAGAGGGAGACAAATCTTGCCATGATATTCCTTATTATGGGAATAATGTTAGCCCCTCTAGTTCGTTAAGTAATATTGTACGATGTACGAACCAATAAAGAAATAAAAAGGGCTTACCTTATATGATTTGATGAAAAGAAATACCTTGTTAATGGGAACATAGGACAGAACCCTATCAATAATAAAGAATGTTACAATTACATGAATATGAGTATGAAAGAAATAATAGATGATCTAATGCTAGCTATGGTTTACTTTGTGAAGATAACATGGCTAGAAGAAACACCAGAGCTAATGAAACTGCACCCCAGCCTGACCTGACGCACCTAGTCGCAGAGCTCCAGCGACAGGTCACTGAACAGCAACAGACCAAAAGCTAGAAGATGTCAGAATAGTATGCCATTATCCAGAGGTATTTCCCGAGGAATTACCAGGATTAGCCCCTGACAGAGAGGTTGAGTTTGAGATCGAACTGATTCCTGGCACGAATCCGATCTCCAAGGCACCCTACCGGATGGCGCCGACCGAATTAAGAGAACTGCAAGGACAATTACAGGAGCTACTCGACAAGGGACTTATCCGCCCTAGTCACTCTCCATGGGGAGCTCCGGTATTGTTTGTCAAGAAGAAAGACGGCACCATGCGCCTGTGTATAGACTACAGAGCGCTGAACAACGTGACAATCAAAAACAGGTATCCCCTTCCAAGGATCGACGACCTGTTCGACCAACTGAAGGGAGCTACTGTCTTTTCAAAGATCGATCTCAGATCTGGCTACCATCAAGTGAAAGTAAAGTCAGATGATATTCCGAAGACGGCTTTCCGAACCAGATACGGACATTATGAGTTCGTCGTTATGCCCTTCGGAGTAACCAATGCTCCCGCAATGTTTATGGACCTGATGAATCGGGTATTCTCGGCTTTCCTCGACAAGTTTGTGATCGTCTTCATCGACGATATCCTTATCTACTCGAGAAGCCAAGAAGAGCATGCAGAGCATCTGAAGACGGTTCTACAAATTCTTCGAGAAAAAGAACTGTATGCCAAATTCTCCAAATGTGAATTCTGGCTGGATCAAGTATCCTTTCTTGGTCATATTATTTCCAAGGATGGAGTCATGGTCGACCCCAGGAAGATCGAGGCCGTAAGTAATTGGAGCAGACCCAAGAATGCTAGCGAGGTCAGAAGCTTTCTCGGATTAGCGGGATATTACCGGAAATTCGTAGAAGACTTCTCTAGGATCGCCGCACCAATGACAGTTCTCACCAAGAAGGACGAGAAATATGCATGGACCGAAGAGTGCGAAAAGAGTTTCTTGGAGCTAAAAAGGAGACTTACAAGTGCTCCAATCTTGACTCTTCCAGACGAAGACAAGGGATTCGATATGTACAGCGATGCCTCCAAATTGGGACTTGGAGCCGTACTAATGCAGAGTGGTAAAGTTATTGCTTATGCCTCTAGGCAACTAAAGGAACATGAAAGGAACTATCCCACTCATGACTTAGAATTGGCAGCCGTGGTCTTTGCTCTGAAAATATGGAGACACTATCTATATGGAGCACAGTGTAAGATCTATACAGACCACCAGAGTTTGCAATATTTCTTCACTCAGAAAGATCTTAATATGCGCCAACGCCGATGGCTAGAACTCGTGAAGGATTATGATTGCGAGATCTTCTACCACCCGGGCAAGGCAAACAAGGTGGCTGATGCCCTCAGCAGAAAGTCCAGTGCTACCTTGATGTCCTTATCCGTACTGTCCCGACCATTGGCAAAGGAAATTTCGAGCTACGGGATCGAGGTCATTTCCGGACGACTTTCGGCCCTGGCAATTATGCCAGCATTATTCGACGACATACTGGAGAAGCAAAACGGTGATCCCAGCCTTCAGAAGATTAAGCAAGGAATTCATGAAGGCAAAAGTGAGGGTTTCCATATCACCGACAATGGGGTACTATACCTTCAGGAACGACTCTGTATCCCAAATGATCCGGAACTGCGAAAGCAGATTTTGGAAGAAGCTCACGGAACCCCCTATTCTATGCATCCGGGATCCACCAAGATGTACCGAGATCTGAAAACGAAGTTTTGGTGGTCCGGCATGAAGAGGAATGTAGCCCAGCATGTCAGTACTTGCCTGGTATGCCAGCAAGTCAAAGCAGAACATCAGAGGCCTGGAGGAGTTCTGCAACCAATCCAAATACCAGAATGGAAATGGGAAGACATTTCGATGGATTTCATCTCAGGTCTTCCCAGAACTACGAATGGATACGACGCTATATGGGTTATCGTCGACAGATTGACGAAGTCAGCTCATTTTCTAGCAATCAAGATGACATATTCGATTGAGCAACTGGCCCAATTATATGCTAAGGAAATCATCAGATTGCACGGCATTCCCAAAACTATCATTTCAGATAGGGATGGTCGCTTCACATCGAAATTTTGGGAATATGTTCATAAAGCTCTCGGCACGAAGCTACGTTTCAGTACCGCCTTTCATCCTCAGACTGATGGGCAAACTGAAAGAGTAAACCAAGTACTGGAGGACATGCTACGAGCTTGTGCCCTGGATTTCAAGGGGAGCTGGAGCCGATACCTGTGCCTAGCAGAGTTCGCTTACAATAATAGCTACCAGGCTACTATCGGGATGGCACCATATGAAGCATTATATGGAAGGAGGTGTAGGTCTCCGATCTGCTGGTACGAGAGTGGAGAAGGGAAGGAGATGGGACTCCAGACGGAGTTCATAAACGACACCACCCGAGCTATACAGAGTATCCGCCAAAGAATAGAGACGGCCCAGAGCCGGCAGAAGAGCTATGCGGATCAGAGGCGTAGACCCTTGGAGTTTGATGTTGGAGATTTAATATTTCTCCGAGTCGCTCCTATGAAAGGAGTAATGCGATTCGGGAAGAAAGGAAAGCTTAGTCCGCGATACATAGGGCCATACAAGATCTTGAACAGAGTGGGCAAGATGGCGTATGAGCTTGAGCTACCCCAGGAAATGTCTGCCGTCCACAACGTTTTTCACGTATCGATGCTTAAGAAATGCATTACTAGTACAGACCAAGTGATTGAGCCGCACACCGTGCCAATCCGGGAGGACCTAAGTTACGAAAGCAAACCTATTCGGATCCTGGATCGAGACATCAAGAGACTAAGGAACAAGGAAGTACCCTTAGTCAAAGTCTTATGGCAAAGTCAGCAATCTGAAGAAATTACCTGGGAACGTGAAGAGGACATAAAGCAAAAATATCCTGAAATGTTTTAAGTTCGAGGACGAACTTCTCAGAAGGGGGGGTGTATTGTAACGCCCCGAATTTTCCTCAAGAAAGATAATGTAAGAAGGGGAACATGCCCAAATTTATAAATAAAAGAATACGAAGTACCTTTATGTAAAAGTACTATTATATTCATAAAATATAATAAAATGAGATTTAATATCATTTTGATATTATGAATGAAATGTGTGAATATGAGCATCCCTAGACAGGCATTGGTTATGTGGGCTTAAGGAAAGAAATAAAATAAAAAGGAAAATGAAGCAGAAAGGGGGGTGCCAAGGATCGAACCTTGAACCTCATGAAGAACCAAACCTTAAGTATGCCCATGTAACCAATTCACCCAGCAGGGGAGTGCTGAGAAAAGGAGAAGGGAAATGCTAGTTAAGGGGAAATTAGGGGAAGAGACTCATGAAGATGAAGAGTCACCAACGGAGAGACGCATGCCTCTTCGTTCGCTATAAAAGAATAGGAGAAGTGACGAAGGGAGTTTTTTCGGCAAGGAACGAGACTTTCGATTCCCTTCCACCAAAACTTAGGGTTTCCTTCAGAACCCTAAGAACCCAGTTCTTTGAGAAGTCAGGAAAGAAAGAAGGAAGGAGCAGAACGAGAGGAAGAGCTTTCTTCTCCAAAAGCCGAACACTCCTTGGAACTTAAGCGTAAGAAGTAAGTCTCCTCGCCTGTAACATAATCGTTACGAGTGTTCGTAAATGTTCTGTTCGTAGATGTTATCATGATTGTTCGTAAATGTTCTGTTCGTAGATGTTCTTACGATTGTTCGTAAATATTCTGTGTTCATGGAAAAGGTTACAATGTTACTGTGCTTTACGATTCAGGCTACACAGACCGATCAGGGAGTACCTGATCGGTCAGAGGGCATCCTGATCGGTCTCCCAGACCGATCAGGCTACACCCTGATCGGTCACCGAGACCGATCAGGCCATGCCCTGATCGGTCTGGAGACCGATCAGGGGAGCGTACAGAACCTTCTGTGTGCCCATCCATGTATACCCTGATCGATCACAGACCGATCAAACTACACCTTGATCGGTCTGGGGACCGATCAGGTGAGTGTACAGGTCGATGAAACTTTCTGTAGTTGCCCTGATCGATCACCAGACCGATCGGGCTACAGATCAGGTGTAAGTACAAGTTATGAACCACAGAAATGAAGAAAGGTTTCTCATGCTATGTATGTTTTACCTCCATGTTGTATGAATGCTATGCTATATATGTTGTATGCTATGGATTCCTTATGAAAGTAGGAAAAGTCATGTTACGGAATCATGCTTATGAATGAATAAACTTTACCTCCATGTTGTATGAATGCCATACTATATATGTTGTATACTATGCATTCCTTATGAAAGTAGGAAAGATTATGTATGGATTCATGATTATGAATAAATGAAATGTCTGCATTCTTTATGAAAGAAAGAAAGAATATGTGAATACCTATAGTACGTTCAATAAGAAAGAAAGAAAGGAAAGAAAAGAAGAATGACTGAACGTCTATAGAATATTCATCAAGAAAGAAAGAAAAGAATGCATGTAAGTATTTTATTTTAAAGAATGGCAAGTACCGGATCCCGAAAGGGATCCACGGTTCCGGACTACCGCAGCTGTCCCTAGGCTGAACGAGAGTAAGCCTAGCAAGAGGGCCCTGTAGGTCGGGATTAGCTACCTCGCATCCTACTAGGGTATGCGCGCAAATACAAGGGTACAAGCCAGGGATCCCACAAGCAAGAATGTATTTTTAAGTATTATGTATTAAGTTTTCCAAAAGAGCATCCTTATGTCTTGTGCATTCCACTCATGCATTCATTCATATTATGCACTTAAGAATGTCATGTTAAGAAAGTTCAAGTTAAGAAGATTTATATGCTGATGATATGTTCATTTCATGACTATGTTTGTGTCCATGCCATGCTATGCAAGATAAGTATGTATGCCTAAGAAATTCATGCTATGCTATATGTTAATATGTATGAATGTGATACCCTGCATGATATGAGCTATATGAATGATATGCCATGAATGTTATGTTGTATGATTTGCTATGATGTACGGATTTAGCGAGTAGGAAAGAGACTTACTAAGTGTATACTTATAGGATGTTTGCTTATGTTACAGATCAACCCAGATCGTACTAAAAGAAGGGAAGCTGCAGGAGGCTTGGATGTGTGTGATGGTGACTTGGCCGTCGATAGATTATCATGAATAAGAAAGCATGTTATAACTTGACTGGTCACTTAGTCGAATATGTTAAGACACGAATATTAAGAAAGGTTAATGTTTTATATACCTACTATTCCTTGTGTCATGATGTTTCCGCTGCCATGTACTATAAGTTAGACCAAGTAGGAATAGTAAGGATAGGAAGAAGAATATAAGTAACGCACTACTCTGAAAAAAAAAAAAAAAAAAAAAAACACGGGCGTTACAGATAAAAAGAAATTACTTAAAAATGCATAATAAAATTGATACCGGGGCGGCATTTTCGAAGTAGGGCGTTGGAGGACACAAGAAGGGCTTCCGGGCGCCTTAAAAGGAAGAGAAGTGAAGGAGGATTTCGGTTTTGGTGTGGGGAATGAAGAGGGAGCCATGGTCCTTATATAGAGTTATACGGGTGCCTGTGAAGTGTTGGGCGCCCGTGTTCATTGGGGCGCCCGTAAGGTCACGGGCGCTTGAGTCAGTGGTCAGCTGCTTTTGGCAGTTCTGACCATCTTGGATGAAGATAAAGTTTGGGCGCTCGACAGGTCACAGGCACCCGAGTCAGTAGGGTAGGGGTTGACAGCTTTAGCTGTCTTGGTTGAAGATAAAGTAGGGGGCGCCCGATAGGTCATGGGCACCCGATAGGTCACGGGCGCCCGTGTTGATCGGGGTTTGACTATTGACCAGTTTGACCGTTTGACCAGAGTTGACTATTTTGACTAGGTTTGACTCTTTCGACCAACCAATAATTAAATCAATTAAGCTCTAAATTACATTTTTTAGGCATGATTCAATGTTTTTACTTGACAAAAGTACAAAACCAAATGAATTAGTTTGGAGCAAGATAAATTTGAGTTAAAATAGGTCATAACCATCTCACCCAGTCTATAATTATCAATCACGTTAACCTTATGGGTTTTGTGAGACATGTTTTAATAGAAATGAAGATTTTAATTTGAAATCATGGTTAATTTTAAAAGGTTAAATTAATTTTCATAAAAAATTTAATTAAGTTTTATGTTTATTTTGAAAAGTGGTTGAATATAAAATTAATTGAAATTTGTGTTAGATTCAAATCTGACAATAGTAAAGTGAATTTGATTTTCAATAATTGGCTTCCAGGTCTTGGAGAGGCACTAGGCCTTCTTTGGTCGTAGCCTTATTGGATTATCTACCCTTTCCTTGACAAAGCCTTTTATTGAAAATTCATCTTCAAGTTACTTCTTGAAAGATTTTGGTCTAACTAGTTTGAGTCTTAGATCGGTAGCTTCGGCTAGTTCCACCATAATGGTTTCCCTAACGTACTATCATCTCACCTCCACCCAATACTATTTTGTTCAAATTTCAATTAAGTCATTTGTCCTTAGTCTAACCAGTCCTAGGTCTAAGCATAATAAATTGCAGAAAGAAACAAACAATCAAGCATGCGATAAAATTAAAGAATTAAAAGAAATTTTATCTAATTATGAAAATTAATTTTATATTGGCTCCCCCTGATCGGCATTGGCCCAAGGAGGCTGCGGTTGGAGGCATGTCACCATGGCAGAGCACGGAGAAGAGGACTCCATGGCCGCCGGCAGCTGGTTGAAAGTTTCTTTCCATCGCCGGCGGCAACTCTTGGAGGAGTTTCTCCCATGGCCGGCGGCAACTGATGGAAGGTCTCTTTCCATCGCCGATGGCAGTTCATGGGGAGCTTCTGCACTTGTTGGTGGCATTTGGTCGGAGAGGAAGAGGACATGGCCGAAACCCTAGAGTCTAGGGTTTATGGAAAGATATGTGGAAGAGGGAAGAAGAAGTGATTAATTGGAGCCTTGGTGATTCCGGTTCTCGGTGGATCGTCGTCCACACGACTTCCGAGAAGAGAGGGACATAAGGTAGAAGGCCGCGAGTTGATCGGGAATGCATAATTCTTTCCCAAGCTTCTTGATTATCCTTATGTCATTATGTGCCTAGTTTTGTTTGTCTCGTCATTTTATGTTTGTTAATTAATTATTTTGATTGCGAATAATAGTCAATAATTATTTAACTCGACCTCGACCATAAACACAAAAGCCGACGATCAACTCGTCGTGTTTTCCGCGGTCGAACGATCGAGCAAATTATAAGGCCGATTTTGGTAATAGGCCGAGTTGTAATTTGGATCATTCGATACGGCACGAGATGGTCGATGGGAGACGGGTCCTCATTCGGATTAATTTTTAATCCGTAGACATGGAGATGTCTCTCGAATCAACCAGGTATTCGCTAAGGAAACCCGCCAAGCCATACCCAACAACTGGTATCGGAGCTGAGGTTTCCGGCTTTGTGTGTTTAGGATTGGTTAAATTTTGCTTTTTCATACATATTATTTTGCTGGATGATGTGTGGATGTGCGTAGGCTAAGTTTGTGTTGCAGGCACGAGATGTTGGTGCAGAATGCACCAAAGTCAAACCTATGTTTTGATAATGGCAACAGAGGTCAAAAGTTAAGTCTTACTTGTGTTTCTAACAAGTTACTCTAGTGTGCAGAGATAAAGTCCTAGCGAAGGACTGCTAGGCAACTGGCGAAGGACTGCCAGTATTAAAGTCCTAGCGAAGGACTGCTAGGCAACTGGCGAAGGACTGCCAGTATCAAAGCCCTAGCGAAGGACTGCTAGGCAACTGGCGAAGGACTGCCAGTATCAAAGCCATAGCGAAGGACTGCTAGGCAACTGGCGAAGGACTGCCAGTATCCAAGACCTGACAAAGGACCGTCAGGCAAAAGTCCAACCAAAGGAGCGGTTGGCATCAGGTAAATTCTCCCGAGAGGAGTAGGTGAGGACGCGTTCCCCGTCGAGGGAACAGTAGGCGTCGGTTCGACCTAGGGCTCCATTTTGGAGACCAAATTCAGAACCAAGACAGCTAAGGCTGTATAAAAGAATAATATAATTGCTATTTGGACTAACCCTGGATGCAGGATCGAAGGACTGAGTATCTGCAGCTCAGAGAGCCTCAAAGGAGTGAGGCAGAAGCTGAGCAGGGCGCCCCGGATGATCCGGGCACCCCCAAGGTCAACCCAAGTCTGCAAGAAGTGAAAACACACCTCAAAGTGCCTCGACAGCTAGATTCGGGGCGCCCCGGATGCTCCGGGCGCCCCGCCTGTCGCGGGCGCCCCCACTGCCAGCTGCCAAAGCGCGCCCTTGCGAAGTCGTAAAGATAAACTTTGACCGGTCAATGCGGGCGCCCCGAGCGCTCCGGGCGCCCCGGTCAAAGCGGATCCAGAGGATCAGACGCAACCGAGAGCTCTGCGGATCAGAGACCACGTGGGGGGCGCCCCCGACGTCCCGGGCGCCCCCAGGCCCTATATAAAGGGCCCTCGACCCCAGGCTTAAAACAACTGTTCACTCAACACCTCAAAGCACTTCTGCTCTCGCGCCTTGCTCCGGAAACTGCCCAACTCGAGCCGACGACGTCCCGCTGCTCCGAAAAAGTTAACCTACAATCGGACGTCGGTAAAAGAAAAGCATCTTTTTCTTAACTGTTAAAGTTTACTGCACTTACTCTGTATTCAATATTTGTAAACTGTTTTTGCGCCAAATATAGAATTGCCCAAAGTAAACGGTCAACGACCGTGGGCCTTGGAGTAGGAGTCAACACAGGCTCCGAACCAAGTAAATCGACTGTGTCTTTGTGTCTTGTTTTTGAATTTCCGCTGCATACCTACTCTTACTCAAATCCGAAAGTTTTCCGATATTCACCCCCCCCCCTCTATCGGTTTTCTCGATCCAACAAGTGGTATCAGAGCGGGGAAGTTCAAACCTGTTGCAACCACCAGTTTGAAATTTTTTTCGGATTTTTATTTTTCTATTTTTTTCTGACGAATTTTTCGTTAAATATTTTATTCAATTTTTTTTAAGCGAGGTTGGTGCAACACCCCTCGTTATTTAAATCTATCCAGCACTGCTAATCCAAGGCCTAGTCTTGGAAAATCTTTTAAGTTTTCTTTTTCAGACTAAATGGCAATGCAAGAGGGATTCAGCACCGCCAGACCTCCACTCTTCAGTGGAGAAGACTTTTCTTACTGGAAAAGTCGTATGGAGGTCCACCTGAAAACTCAGGTGGACATGTGGATCATTATCCAGTCCGGTCTGGAGATCCCCCGAAATGCTAATGGACTTCCTCAGAACTACTCCGAATGGGACAACTCCCTAAAACGCAAGATAGAAGCCGACGCAAAAGCTACTCAGACTCTTCAATGCGGATTGACGAAAGAGGAGCTGAACCGCGTGGGCCCCTTCAACAGTGCAAAGGAGCTGTGGACAAAACTGATCGAGCTACACGAAGGGACATCAGATACTCGGATCAGCAAGAGGGATCTGTTACTAAACAAACTCTACACCATCAAGATGGCCGACAATGAAACAGCAGCCCAGCTCCACGCACGAATCCAAGAGGTAATGAACGGTCTTCACACAATAGGTCACAAGGTTGAAAACCGTGACCTAATAAGGTATGCCCTAAACGCCTTCCCTAGAAACACCTTGTGGGCATCTATGGTAGATGCATACAAGGTCTCTAGAGGTCTTTCTAAAATAAAATTAGATGAATTGTTTTCCGAACTAGAACTGCACGAACAAACTAACACCAATATGGTCGAGAAAGGTATTGCTTTCGTTGCAGGTAAAACTGGAAGGACGACGAATAAGAAGCCTGAACCCGAACCTGAGTCTAACTCTGACTCAGACTCAGAAGAAGAAGATGGAGATCAAACTAAGCTGGTCCAGCTCGCTCGAAGCTACTACCAGGAGCTGAAGAACCGAACCAACAAACGGAAAATCGGCCGAAGAAAGGACGAACCAACTGAACCCGCGAACAAGCATAATGTGACCTGCTACGAGTGCAAGAAAAAGGGCCACTACAAGTCAGAATGCCCTAACCTAAAGGAGACAAAAAGGACGAGAAGAAAGAAGGCACTGCAAGCAACCTGGGACGAATCTTCCTCAGAAGAAGAAGAAGAGACACCCCAGTCCAACCTCCTAGCTCTGACCGCTTCAGAAGAAGTCGGGACCGAATCAGAAACAGAACAGGAGGACGGCGAGCTAACCTTCACGGAAGACGGAGAAATTAAGGTAACTGGTTTTAATAGATTGCAATTAAGTGAATTAATTTCATTTCTTTCTCGAGATTTGGCAAAAGCCAAACTCCGAGTCGAAACCCTCCGACAGGAAGTAAAACTCCTGAAAGAGGGAGCTGACTCTAAACCCTTAACCGAGAAGGTTCAGGAAGAAACTCCTACTCAAGTTGAAAAACTTGAAAAGGAAAACTCCTTCCTGAAAACTCAGGTTAAGGATCTTAGATCAGTATTAGAACGATTTACATCTGGTTCCAAGGGTCTTGACATGATCCTTGGAAAACAGAAATCAGTTCTAAATCGATCCGGATTGGGCTATAGAACCAAATCTCGGCAAAGATCTTACTTTGCTGTACTGAATCTGTCCAGAGGTAAAATTCAGGCATGGGTACCTAAACTATGCCTGAACAAACCGACTGGATCAAATCAGTATTGGATCCCCAAGGACAAGATTCACATCTTGCCTAACCATCACCGTGGCTTTAGTCCAGGGGAAGCCAAACTGAAAACAATATTCATTATTAGATAAATAATTTTAATTCTTGATTGCAATTGCTTGTTTGATTGTTTAAAATTCCTACAATTTACCATGCTTAGATTTAGGAATGGTTAGTTAAGGACTGAACAAACTTAACTGAAACTTGACAACATAGTATTGGGTGGAGGTGAGATGATAGTACGTTGGGGAAACCAATTCTAATAAGATCAAGTTTACTTGGTCTCTTTAGACTAGTGAAACCAGCCGAAGCTACCGATCCAAAATCCAAACTAGTTAGACCAGAAATTTTTCAAAGAATAATTTTGAAAATGAAATTTCATTAAAAGGCTTTGTCAAGGAAAGGGTGGATGATCCCATAAGGCTTCGGCCAAAGAAGGCCCAGTGCCTCGCCAAGACCTGGAAGTCAATTTTTGAAATTCAAATTTAAATTAATTTTTGTCAAATTCGAATCTAACACAAAATTTCAGTTATTTGTAGATTTAAACATTTTTGTTAAAATTAATTGTTTTCAAAATTAATTAAGTTTTTAAAATTTAATTGTTTTCAAAATTAATCAAACTTTTCAAAATAACTTTTAACCATTAAAACCTGTCTCACGAAAACCATAAGGTTAACGTGATTGAAAACCCTAGATTTGGGTGAGACAGACTAGGCAGTGAAACTCAATTTAAGCTATTCCTGATTCTAATTGGATCCAAATCAAGAAAATTCTTTATGCGTAGGAACATAAAGATTTGGACCAATGGATGTTGGATAGCGGTTGCTCCAGACATATGACTGGAGATAAATTGAAGTTCACCAAGCTCAAACTCAAAAACCTAGGCTCAGTGGCATTTGGCAATAATACTACACTCAAGGTAATTGGGTCAGGTAATATTGAGCTTAAATCTGATTTCATTATTAAGAAAGTTCTATTGGTTGAAAACTTTAATTTTAACTTGCTTAGCATAAGTCAGTTATGTGATTCTGGTTATATAGTTACTTTCAACAATTCTAACTGCCTGATTAGAAATGAACAAGACTCAGAAATCATACTTAAGGGCACTAGGAAAAACAATGTATACACTATAAATCTTCCCCTTATACCCAAATGTATGTTAACACAATTAGAACAAACAAACCTCTGGCATAGGAGATTAGGTCATACCAATCTAAGAACTATCTCAAAAATTACCCAACTTGGCTTAATCAAAGGTATTCCCAAAATTAAAAATAATGAAAACCTAATATGTGAATCGTGTAATCAAGGTAAACAAACCAAATCCAATCACAAATTAATTCAATCTGATCTAACTCAAACCACACTTGAGCTCCTGCACCTTGACCTATTTGATTCACATGGAGCCAAGTCACTAAGCGGAAACCGATATTGCTTAGTAATAGTCGATGATTACTCTAGGTTTACCTGGGTTAGGTTCTTAAAAACCAAAGATGAAACCCTAAACCTATTTAATGAATTCTGTAAACTAATTGAAAATCAAAACGACACTAAAATTAAAAGACTTAGGAGTGATCACGGGGGAGAGTTTGAAAATCAACGATTCGAGGAATTTTGTAAGGTAAATGGGTACCTACATGAATTTTCATGTCCTAGAACCCCCCAACAAAATGGGATAGTTGAGCGAAGGAATAGAACATTACAAGAAGCCGCTAGGGCTATGCTCAACGAATTTAATCTAGCAAACCAATTTTGGGCAGAAGCAATTAGTACGGCCTGTTATATCCAAAATAGGGTTTTGATTAACAAGCGACACAACAAAACCCCCTATGAACTGTACTATCATAGACTCCCCAACCTACACTACCTAAGGGTCTTTGGATGTAAAGTCCATATCCTAAACACCAAAGACTATTTAGGAAAATTTCAGTCCAAGTCAAACCCAAGTATTTTCCTAGGATACTCAACCACAAGTAGAGCCTATAGAGTTTACAACAAACAAACTAAGAAAATTGAAGAAACAACAAACCTAATTTTTGATGAAGAAATCAACTCAACATCTAATAATCCAGACTTAACTTCATCAAACTCTGACCAAGAAAATGAACAAACTATTAAACCCTTAATTGAATCCTTAAACGAACTAACCATTGAACCAATTAATGAGTCAACTGAATCAAGTATCCAACCAACAAATGAACCAGCCCAAAGAGTCGAATCAAATAGTGAACCAAACCGACCAGCCGGACCTGAGGCTGAACCAAGCTCTAGAAGAACCAAGAAACCCAGACTCAGTCACCCAACTGATCAAATTGTGGGTGATCCAACTCTAGGAGTCAGGACTAGATCCTCCTATAGAAACCTTAGTCAAATAGCTATGATATCAAAAATTGAACCCAAAACTATAGATGAAGCCCTACCTGACCCTGACTGGATCATAGCTATGCAAGAAGAATTAGCCCAATTTGAAAGGAACCAAGTCTGGGAACTAGTGCCTAAACCTGAAGGTAAATCCATAATAGATACTAAGTGGGTCTTTAATAATAAACTAAATGATCAAGGAGAAATAGTCAGAAATAAAGCCCGCTTAGTAGCCAAGGGATTCAGCCAAGTAGAGGGATTAGATTACGATGAGACATACGCCCCAGTAGCTAGACTTGAGTCCATTAGAATGTTATTAGCATTTGCATCCCATAAAGGATTCAAATTATATCAAATGGATGTAAAGTCAGCCTTTTTAAATGGATTTATTAAAGAAGAAGTTTATGTAGGACAACCCCCAGGATTTGAGGACTTAGACAAACCTAACCATGTTTACAAACTAACCAAAGCATTATATGGACTAAAACAAGCACCGAGGGCCTGGTATGAACGGTTATCAACCTATTTAACTTCTAAAGAATTTAAACAAGGCCAAATTGACTCAACTTTATTTGTTAAAAACCTAGGAAAAGATATATTTATTGCCCAAATTTACGTAGATGACATAATCTTTGGATCCACCAACACCAACTTCCTAAAAGAATTTGTCAAGATAATGGAAGATGAATTTGAAATGAGCTTAGTTGGTGAGCTCACCTTCTTCTTAGGACTACAAATCAAACAAACTAGGGATGACAACTACGTTCATCAAGTAAAATATGCTAAAGAGTTAATAAAGAAATTTAAAATGGATAACTCTAAAAGCATAAGTACCCCCATGGCCACTAATGTAAAAATAGATAGTGACCCTGATGGTAAACCAGTGGATCTTAAACTATATAGGAGTATGATAGATAGCCTACTGTACCTTACAGCCAGTAGACCTGATATTCTCTTTGCTGTAGGAATGTGTGCTAGATACCAAACCTGTGCTAAGGAAACGCACTTAGCAGCCCTAAAAAGAATACTGAGATATGTAAAGGGCACCCTAAATGTAGGGATTTGGTATCCTAGGACCTCAACTTTTGATTTAACCGGATACTCAGATTCTGACTATGCTGGCTGTAAATTAGATAGAAAGAGCACAAGTGGAAGCTGCCAACTGTTAGGTCAGAGTCTAGTTAGTTGGTGCAGCAGAAAACAACACTGTGTAGCTCTATCCACAACTGAAGCTGAGTATGTGGCTTTAGGAGAGTGTGTTGCTCAACTTCTATGGATGATGCCCACACTTAAAGACTTTCAACTGAACTACACCCAAACTCAAGTATTTATTAACAATATAAGTTCAATCAATTTAACTAAGAACCCAATACAACACTCCAGAACCAAACATATAGAAGTCAAACATCATTTTGTAAGAGACCATGTAGCCAGGGGTGAAATAGTACTTAAGTATATTGACTCTAAATCCAACTTAGCTGATATATTCACAAAACCCTTACCTGAATCTGAGTTCAGTTCACTAAGAAGGCAGTTAGGACTGTGCTTTGTAGAATAGATTAATTTTCTTCTCTACTTGATTTAAAAAAATTTCTGATTTAAAATTTTTAAAAAAATAGAATTTGAAAAACTATCTTACTTAATTTCAAAATCAGTTTTCATTTTCGAATTAGTTTTATTTTTTAAAACTACCCCCTTCAAAAACTAGGGTTTTTCGAAAATGGACTTAGCCTAGGCCCTAACCCTAGAACTGCATGCACCTATAGACTTAGAAGCCAGCATCTCACAAGCACCTTAGGGTACTTTTTGATTGATAACCTAGAAAGGGTTGAGATGCTTAGGTCTTTGCCTTAATTCAAGATGCTTTAAGTCAGTGCATCTGCAGTAATTGGGGCACTAAATACAACTTATACAGCAATCAAGTTAAGTGTCAAGTTTAGAAAATCTAACTTGAACAGAAACACTTAACTTGACTAACCCTAGCAAAAACTACTGTTTATAACAGTTAGTAAGTAGCTAATTAGGTTAGACAAGTCCCTACAAAGAAAATTGATTGATTTAGTTAAGTCTAATTATGATTTAGTTCAGTACAGCAAAATCTTACTTATTTCCATTATTTCTGCTATATTCATTTGTTTTGATATATGGTAAAGGGGGAGAGATAGGAAAGGAGAGAGTAAATAATTTTCTTAACTCTATCCTTTATTCAAAAAGTATTCAAAAGTTTTTCTTTATTCAAAACTTTTTTGAAAAATACTTAAGCTTTCAAAATGTTGTTAAGTATTCAAGTCTTTCAAAATTCTTACTTAAGCCTTTCAAAATTTTGCTAAGTACTCAAGCCAAATTTTATAACTTAAGCTTGTCAAAAGTTTTAAACCTTTATAAAGTACCTTAAGCTTAAGTTTCTCAAAACTGGTTAAGCACAATGTTATTAAGTACTTAAGTTTTCCAAAAGTACTGTATTAAGTTTTCAAAATTATTAAGTACTTAAGTTTTCCAAAAGTACTGTATTAAGTTTTCAAAGTTATTAAGTACTTAAGTTTTTTTTCATCCTACTAAAGTACTTAAGCTAACACTTTCAAAACCTTTGAGTACCTTGAAATTTAAAGCCTCAAACTTGTTAAGTACTCAAAAATTCGTGTTTCAAAAAATCTTCTTATATACTTTTTAAGATTCCTAAGTACCTAGAACTTAAGTTTTCAAGTACAAATAAAGTTCTTTTAAACCCCACGAATTTTTGAAAAATCTAGGGGGAGATTCCTTCCAGGGGGAGGGAACAAAAGTTAAAACTTTTTCATGTTTTGCTTAAGCTTAACTTTTTGAACTAGGGTTGCCATAAATCAAAAAGGGGAGATTGTTGGTGCAGAATGCACCAAAGTCAAACCTATGTTTTGATAATGGCAACAGAGGTCAAAAGTTAAGTCTTACTTGTGTTTCTAACAAGTTACTCTAGTGTGCAGAGATAAAGTCCTAGCGAAGGACTGCTAGGCAACTGGCGAAGGACTGCCAGTATTAAAGTCCTAGCGAAGGACTGCTAGGAAACTGGCGAAGGACTGCCAGTATCAAAGCCTAGCGAAGGACTGCTAGGCAACTG
Source organism: Boesenbergia rotunda (assembly GCA_024364735.1). NCBI lineage: Eukaryota > Viridiplantae > Streptophyta > Magnoliopsida > Zingiberales > Zingiberaceae > Boesenbergia > Boesenbergia rotunda. The sequence continues at coordinate 80,386 of JAGFNQ010008384.1, read as the reverse complement.
GCGAAGACTGTCAGTATCAAAGCCCTAGCGAAGGACTGCTAGGCAACTGGCGAAGGACTGCCAGTATCAAAGCCCTAGCGAAGGACTGCTAGGCAACTGGCGAAGGACTGCCAGTATCCAAGACCTGACAAAGGACCGTCAGGCAAAAGTCCAACCAAAGGAGCGGTTGGCATCAGGTAAATTCTCCCGAGAGGAGTAGGTGAGGGCGTGTTCCCCGTCGAGGGAACAGTAGGCGTCGGTTCGACCTAGGGCTCCATTTTGGAGACCAAAGTCAGAACCAAGACAACTAAGGCTGTATAAAAGAATAATATAATTGCTATTTGGACTAACCCTGGATGCAGGATCGAAGGACTGAGTATCTGCAGCTCAGAGAGCCTCAAAAAAGTGAGGCAGAAGCTGAGCAGGGCGCCCCGGATGATCCGGGCGCCCCCAAGGTCAACCCAAGTCTGCAAGAAGTGAAAACACACCTCAAAGTGCCTCGACAGCTAGATTCGGGGCGCCCCAGATGCACCGGGCGCCCCGCCTGTTCCGGGCGCCCCCACTGCCAGCTGCCGAAGCGTGCCCTTGCGAAGCCGTGAAGATAAACTTTGACCGGTCAATGCGGGCGCCCCGAGCGCTCCGGGCGCCCCGGTCAAAGCGGATCCAGAGGATCAGACGCGACCGAGAGCTCTGCGGATCAGAGGCCACGTGGGGGGTGCCCCCGACGTCCCGGGCGCCCCCAGGCCCTATATAAAGGGCCCTCGACCCCAGGCTTCAAACAACTGTTCACTCAACGCCTCAAAGCTCTTCTGCTCTTGCGCCTTGCTCCGGAAACTGCCCAACTCGAGCCGACGACGTCCCGCTGCTCCGAAAAAGTTAACCTACAATCGGACGTCGGTAAAAGAAGAGCATCTTTTTCTTAACTGTTAAAGTTTACTGCACTTACTCTGTATTCAATATTTGTAAACTGTTTTTGCGCCAAATATAGAATTGCCCAAAGTAAACGGTCAACGACCGTGGGCCTTGGAGTAGGAGTCGACACAGGCTCCGAACCAAGTAAATCGACTGTGTCTCTGTGTCTTGTTTTTGAATTTCCGCTGCGTACCTACTCTTACTCAAATCCGAAAGTTTTCCGATATTCACCCCCCCCTCTATCGGTTTTCTCGATCCAACACGAGATTCCAACTTCATGGCCAAATATGTGTTGTGTGATTAATTTGTAAATTTGTGTAATTAATTAATCCTCGGGGTTGACGAGGCTAGGTATTTAATTTTGTAATTAAATACGACACATGTTTAGCCGAGTTATTTATTTACAGTTGATATAGATTTCATGTACACTCCATCGTGGAGTATAGGATCGATGATGTAAACAATTAGCTATTCATTTTGGCTCGAAGATCCCTCAAGGTAGCTTGCGCAGAAGGAAGGGAGGAACGAACGAAGTGACGACACGACTGGAGGCGCATTAGAGACCAAGGGCCATGAAAGTTGGAAAATCTAGGATTTTCTTTATGTTTTTTTTTCATGATATTGGTTGTGTGCTTGGTTGTGTGGTTGTGCTAGTAAAATTCCTCAAGATAAATTACTAAGTAGGAGAGGGACCCTAAGGGTCCCATGACCTCCATTGCAATCAGATATGTGATGCGAACAAGCCCGCGCGTTGGCTCTGAGTGCTTTCCTCCATAACGGATAGGCTTGTTCTGCGGATCACAAAGTCAGAAAAGATTGTAGGGGATTACTAAAGAGCATGTGCACTTCCCCAACGGAAGGCACATAGTCCTAAATAGTTCCCTTAGTGTCGTGCAATGGTAAACACTTAGATACAATTATTAGTATCTCCCCAACGGAGTCACTGCTAATAACTTGTAGGGTCGAAGTTGACCAACTGTTAGTCTTACTTGTCAAAAAGTTAGGTTGACAAGATAGTAAGATTAATGGGTAAAACCTTCTCTAATGAATGTAGAGTTTGTATACATCCACACTAACGTGGCATGCAAATTCTCGGTGTTAGGGGTGTTGGTTGATTTTGAAAATTTATTGTTTTGAGGAATCAATTTATCTTCGATTTCTAAAGTAGTGTATGTTGTGATTCTTAGGATTTTCAAAATAGTCTTTAACCCACTAGCTATAATACTTAAGGAAAACAAACTTAGTGACCCCAATTACATAGACTGGTAAAGAAACCTAGACATTGTCCTTACCGCTGAAGAGTACAAATATGTGCTCTTCGAATGATGTTCTGAAAATGATGGCCCACCTCAATTAGATTGAGGATCTTGGAGGATAAATCGACGGGAAAACCTAGGTCGATATAATACTCCAATCTCTGCCTAGAAGTTTTGAGGAGTTTCGGCTCAACTATAACATGAATAAGCATGAGTATACGTTGGGGGAACTCCTGGGAGAACTCCAAGCGGCAGAGGGGTTCTTTCGTCAGGGTTCGCAAGCCTTAGTCACTCAGAAGGTTTCTACTTCTGTGCCGAAAGGGAGTAAGAAGAAGAAACAAGGTGAGTCCAAGAAGGCAGCAGAATCACAGGGACCTCGGGTTGGTGTGAAGAAGATGAAAGGCAAGTGCTTCATGAGCCAGCAGACTGGACATTGAAAGGCGAACTGTCCCCATCGTAAGAGATAGGTATATCTTTTTCTTTTGTCGTTGTAACATGTTTAGCGGAGTTATCTACCGGTACCTAGTGGGTAGATATGGATGCCATTAAATATGTCTGCAATTCTTTGCAGGGGTTTCAGGAAGCCCAACAACTAGCTAAAGAAAAGATTACCGTCTACATGGGATATGCTACGGAGGTGGCGACTATTGCGGTGGGAGTTATTTATTTGTCTTTAGAAAATAAATTTTTAGTTTTAAGATTGCTTTTATGTACCTAATTTTAGAAAGAACTCTGGTTCAGTTTCTGAAACAAGAATATTCTATTTCTTTTTGTTATGAAAAGTGGAATAGAAAGATTATCTGTTTAGGAACATGGATAAGCAATTTAAGCAATTAAAACTAAAGTCTCCCATGATGCAAATAATAGCTAATAGCTCATCATCTAATCAAAATAAGAGAAAGATTCCTTCCGAGAAGAACCAAACATACCTTTGGCATCTAAGGCTTGGTCTTATTAACCTTAGTAGGATTCAAAGGTCGATAGCCAATGGGCCCTCGGGTTCATTGGTGGTGGGAGACTTCCCTACCTTTGAATCATACTTGGAAGGTAAGATGACCAAGAGGCATTTTCAAGGCCGAGGGGTATAGAGCCAAAGATATGTTAGAATCGATTCATTCTGATTTGTGTGGTCTTATGCCTATCTAGGAAAGAGATAGCTTTGAATACTTCGTAAGATGAATATTCAAAGTTAGGGATACATTTACATGAAGGCCGCAAGTCTGAATCTTTGATTGGTTCAAAGAATTCAAGATGGTTGTGGAGAAACATCAAGGTAAAGGTATCAAGACACTACGATCGGATCATAGTGATGGGTATCTCTTGGATGAATTTAGGACATACTTATCAGAGGTAGGGAGTCAATCCCAACAGAACGGTGCAGCAGAGCGAAGGAAAAGGGCTCTTATGGAGATGGTTAGGACAATGATGAGCTACTCCGAGTTGCCAGATTCGTTCTGGGGATATGCTCTGGAAACGGCAGTGTATATACTTGATACGATCTAGGTCAATACCTTCTACCCATAGAAGTGTGGACTGAGCGAGAGCCTAGTCTAAGACATATTCGGGTATGGGATAGCTCAGCATATGTGCTGAGAGGGGATACTGATACGATTGGAATCTCGTGCGCTTGTTCATAGGCTATCCTAGAGGAATGAAAGGTGGTTCTGTAGTCCTAAGGATCAGAGGGTAATCGTTGGGACGAATACCAGATTCTTAGAAGAAGACTATGTGATGAACCATAAGCCTATGAGTAGACTAGTTCTTGAAGAATTAAGAGGGGATGTTCTAACCTTAGTACCAACTATACAAGAGGATGCACCACAAGTCACTGTACCACGTGTCACCGATGATACACAGGTGGTACCTCATCGTAGTGGGAGGGTTGTTAGTCAACCAGAAGGATTCATGTTCTTGGGAGAGTATTCGGACTTGGTCCCTGGCGACCATGAATCAAGATCCCTGGACCTATGATAAGGAACATCCGCTTTGAAGACATAATCCAGTCATATGGATTTGTTCAAAGGACGGATGAGATTTGTGTATGTAAGAAATGTGATGGAAACGTAGTGGTGTTCTTGTACTATACGTAGATAATATTTTGTTAGTTGGCAACAATAACAAAGTATTATCAGACGTAAGGGTATGGTCGTCCAGACAATTGATATGAAGGACTTAGGAAGAAGCAGGACACATCCTTGGTGATCGAAGTTCGAAGGGATCACCAGAGAAGGATGTTGTGCTTATCCCAGCTTCATATAGAGGCAGTGTCTTAACTCGTTTTAGCATGGAAACCTCCAAGTAAAGTTTTGTACTTTTCAACTGTGGAGCTACTCTATCTAAGGAGATATGTTTAGATTATCAAAGGAGATAGAGCAGGTAATGGCGGTTCCTTTAGCATCGGCTATAGGAAGCCTTATGTATGCTAAAATCGAGACCGGATATCTACTTTGCCGTGGGCATGGTTAGCAGATATCAGAGTAACCCAGGTCAAGGAAATTGGATTGCGGTAAAAGCTTATATTAGTGCCTGAAAAGGACTAAGGATTATAAGCTGGTTTACCGGGCAGACCAATTCCCTATGGGTTATACGGATACAGACTTCCAGTCGGATAGGGGCAAATATAAGTATTCCTCGGGTGGTTTTGTGTTTACTTTAAGAGGTGGAACCATAGGTTGGAGGATTGTCGCGCAGCGGCTGCGTGATGGACTCCACCATGGAAGCTGGATGGATGACAGTCTCTAAGACAACCAAGAAAGATAATGTTAGGAAGCATACTAAAAGCTTTGCCTTTTGGTTAAGGATACATCTACATTTTAAAGAGAATCAGAAAATCACAGAGTGCATGTTTATATTAGTATGTGCACTAAACGTCTAATGCTTGGCATTGTAGATAACATGGTGTGTGGTGTCGCACAAAAGATCATGTTATCAGGTTCCTTACCGAAGCATACGAAAGAGGCTAACAACCGTGATGGAGTTGGACAAACCATCGGAATAGTTGTAATATAATCAGGTGTGGTTTATCTTAATCATAGGATTACACTAGTGTACTTTGTGTACATTGAGTAGGACCAAAAGAGAGGTCATCCAATTTTTGTACTGACTTAGTAAATTGGATTAGACCTCGGATGCTATTATGGAGTACGATCTCTTAATTCCGAAATAATGACGGGCATATATTATTAATTATTATATCTTTGATTTACCAATGGGCGAGATCTATTCTGTTAGATCGATAAACCCGGTTAATTGGGAGATAATATTAATAGTATGATGTGCCATTGATTATTGACGTAATCCGTGTCCTAGTGAGTCAGGGTGATGATGCCCCCTTGGTGAGCTCAAAAGGATCGTCATATCAAATCTTGCAAGTGGACTATGGTCCGGCATGTCGAAAAGGTTGAGTGGTACTAATCAAGGATCAAGAAGATAATTAATTTAATTATTAGTAAATTAAATTAATTATCGGGCATATGATATCTTAAACACGGGGAGATGGACGACTCGTAATAGGTGGAGCCCATATGAAAATATGGGGGTTGGTGAGAAAGTACAATGGGAGCCTTTAGTGGAATGTATCTCCATTAATGGATCGGGTTTAGATCCATTAGCGGGCCAAGAACCAACTCCTCCTCATGATCTCTATCTTAGCCCAATAAAGCCCTATAAGAGTCATGATACAATGCCAGTTAATTAAGGAATTAATTTGGGATTAATTAAATTATTAATCTCGGATTAATTAAAGAATTAATCATAGAATAATTAAAGAAATTAATCTTGGATTAATTAAGGAAATATTCTATATATAAATTTTTGGAATCAATCCATATTTAATTGGAAAATTTTTTCCAATTAAACATAACTAATCCCCTATATAAACCCCACCTCTCTCTCTCCCTCTCTCTAATCTCTTATCTCCTCTAAACCCTTGAGCGCCGACGACAAAGGGAAGAAGAGGACCACCTCTTCTTTTCTTTTCTTGGTTTCTTTCCTCCTTCAAGGTTGCTGTCGATCACAGGACAAGAGAGGATCCTTCTTCATCCTTGGTGGCGCACGGCAAGAAGAGAAGGAGAAACGGGCAACGCAAGTGGTGAAGGTCGGCGCCGGCGGTGGATGTGAAGAGAAACTTTACTTTTTTTCTCCCAATCTCCTCTCCTACTTGCACTGCTGCGAACGTCCACAAGACAAGGAGAAGTCATCTTCTCCTTTGTGGTGGGTGAAAGTAGAGAAGAGAGGAGATTAGGGCGCCGGCAAGTGGAGCTTCTCCTTTTGGTGATTGTCGCCGGAAAAGGAGAGGTTGAGGGAGAGCCAATCTTCCTTGTGGATCTTCATCCGTGAGAGAGGAAGTGGACTAGGTGATTGGCGTGGGTTGTGGTGAAGGAGAGGAACTCATCCTCTTGACTTCATCATCATCTCCTTGAAGGGTCGCCGGTGGAGAGGCCAAACCCTAACCCTAGGGTTTGGTGACTTGGCGCAAGGGAAGGAGGAAAGGAAGGCTTCATTCGCGTGCCTTGGTGACTCCGCGACTTGGTAAATAGTCGCCCACATGACGTCCAAGAGGGGAGGGTCATAAGATAAAAGACTGCGAGGTAAACGGCGAGATATATTTCTCCCGGGCTAAGTTTTCTTTATGCTTTGTTTTATTGTGCCATGTATTATCTAGCTCATCATTTCATGTGTGTTAAATTATTATTTTGATTTGAAATCTTAGATAATAATAATTAATTGGACCCCGAAGATAAACCAAAAAACCGGTGATCCAAATCGTCATCTTTTCCGCGGTTAATTAATCCGAAAAGTTACAAAGCCTTTTGGCAAAGTTGTGACTTGGATTAACTAACACAAAGACGAGTCAGTCGTTAGAAGGACGGGTCTCTATTCGGATTAAATTGTTAATCCGTAGCCATAGAGAGGTCTTTCAGATATGACCCCGAAGTTGTCTTGGAAACCGCCAAGCCAAACCTACTGCTACATGGTTCAGGAACCTCAAGATGGACTTCGATGTGATTCCTGGTTTGCTCGAAGCTATCACATTTTGTTGTGATAAACAAATGGTGCAGTTGCAAACTCGAAGGAATCACGAGCCCATAAGGCGAGTAAACACATAGAGCGCAAGTACCACCTAGGAGAGGAAAAGCTGTTGTTGCCTAGATTACATTAGGGGACAACCTGGGAGATCTTTTCACTAAGGCCTTGATAGCAAGAGCTTTAGGCATGTGGAGGATCAGGGAGTCAGATGTATGACATTTTGAGAACAGCAATGCCTTTATGTATAAGTGGGAATTGTAAGATGTGTATACTGAAAGACATGAATTTCTTTATATGAACATCTTCCTTTTGAAAAGAGAATCACAACTACACTAGGTGCTTGTTTACATTAGTACATGTACGATGTCCAATTACTTTGCGTTGTAGATAACATGGTGTGTGGTGTCACACGGAAGATCATGTTATCAGTTCCTTGCTTAGTATAAAATAGAGGCCCACAACTGAGATGGAATTGGACAACCCATCGGGATGGTTGTAGTGTAATTACGTGTGGTTGGTCTTGACCATAGAATTACACTAGTGTGCTTTCAGTACATTGGGTAGGACCAAAACCCGAGGTTATCCAATTTGTACTGACTCGATAATTGGATAGGACCTCAAGATATTATTATGGAGTACGATCCCTTAATCCTGAAATAATATCGGGCATATATTATTAATTATTATTTCTTTGATTTACCAATGAGCGAGATCTATTCTGCTAGATCAATAGGCCTGCTAAGTTGGGAGATAATATTAATAATATGATGTGCCGATGATTATTGACGGAATCTGTGTCCTAGTGAGTTAGGATGATGATGCCCCCTTGATGAGCTCAAAAGGTTCATCGTGCTAAACCCTGCAGGTGGATTTGATCCGGCACGATGATAAGGTTGAGTGGTACTAGTCAACGACCCAGTGGTTAATTAATTTGAATTGTCAGTAATTTAAATTAATTAACGGGCATTCGAGATCTTAAACACGGGGGGATGGACGACTCGTAATATGTGGAGCCCATATGAAAATATGGGGGTTGGTGAGGAAGTTCAATTAAGATCCTTTAGTGGAATGGATCTTAATTAATGGATCGGGTTTAGATCCATTAGCGGGCCAAGATCCAACTCCTCCTCTTGGTCCCTACCTTAGCCCTATAAATACCCTATGGAATTATGTAACCAAGTGATAATAATTAATCATGTTTTCCTTCTAATTATCTATCTATTTTTCTTCCTCTTCTCTCCTAGGGAAAAACCCTTCCACCTACATGGTCGGCGGCAGCTTGATGAAGTTCTCCTTGGCTGCCGGTAGATCATGGAGGTCACCTACTCCTTGTCCGGCGGCAGTCCAAGGCGCAGTATCTTGCACCGGCGACGGCTGTAGGTGGAATATCTCCTTGGTTGCCGGTTGATCGTGGGACTCCTTCTCCACATGGCCAGCGATAGTTCTTGGAGCCCTATAGGAGTCGACGCTGGTAGAACTTTGAGGAGTTCCCTCCATGGCCGGTGAGGAAGCACTAATCGACGGCAACCTTGGTGGCGCTGATTTTCCTTGGTCGTTGGCAGGTCTTGGAGAGGAACTTTCCATGGCCGGCGACAGCTCAAGGAGGCTCTGATTGGCATTGGCCCAAGGAGGCTGCGGCTGGAGGCATGTCACCACCGCAGAGCTCGGAGAAGAGGACTCCATGGCCGTCGGCAGCTGGTGGAAAGTTTCTTTCCATCACCGATGGAAGCTCTTGGAGGAGTTTCTCCCATGGCCGGCGGCAGCTGATGGAAGGTCTCATTCCATCACCGGCGGCAATTCATGGGGAGCTTCTGCACTTGTTAGTGGCATTTGGTCGGAGAGGGAGAGGACATGGCCGAAACCCTAGAGTCTAGGGTTTATGGGAAGATATGTGGAAGAGGGAAGAAGAAGTGATTAATTGGAGCCTTGGTGATTCCGGTTCTCGGTAGATCGTCACCCACATGACGTCCGAGAAGGGAGGGACATAAGGTAGGTCACGAGGTGATCGGGATGGTATAATTCTTTCTCAAGCTCCTTGATTATCCTTATGTCATTATGTGCCTAGTTTTGTTTGTCTCGTCATTTTATGTTTGTTAATTAATTATTTTTATTGCGAATCATAGTCAATAATTATTTAACTCGACCCCGACTATAAACACAAAAGCTGGCGATCAACTCGTTGCCTTTTCCGAGGTCGAACGGTCGAGCAAATTACAAAGCCGATTTTGGTAATATGCCAAGTTGTAATTTGGGTCGTTCGATACGGCACGAGACGGTCGATGGGAGATGGGTTTTCATTCGGATTAATTTTTAATCCGTAGACATGGAGAGGTCTCTCGGATCGATCACGTATTCGCTAAGGAAACCCGCCAAGCCATACCCAACACCAAGAACCAACTCCTCCTCATGGTCCCTATCTTAGCCCTATAAATACCTCATAGGAGTCATGATACAAGGCTAATTAATCCGAATTAATTTTGGAATTAATCCAAACCAAAACCCTAACCTCTCTTCCCCTCTCTCTCTCTCCTAGGTCACGCACAAGAGAAGGAGAAGAAGCCTCTTTTTCTTCACTTGGGGTTTTTCCTTTTCGATCCAGTGGTGGCCGGTGACAAGGAGGAATCGACTCCTTCTTGAGGAACACGGCAGCAGTTGGAAAAAGGAAATACCGGCGGCTTGGGGAGAAGAGAAGGAGGTGCTCGGTGGTGGTGGTTGGCGGCGGTGAAGGGAGAAGAAGAAGAGATTGGGAGAGGTTGAAGGATAAATTTCTTCCTCTGGTTCTCTTCCCAAGCTCTTCTTCTCTTCACCGTTATCACCCAAGGAGCTACAGAGCTCAGTCGGCGGCAAGCTTCTTTAGCTTTGCGGCACCGGCGGTGGAGGGATTTGCGGCGGGTTTAGGGAAGGAGAAGAGGATTGCTTTCTCATCTTCTTCCGGTTCTTCTTCTTCATTGACTTCTTCCTGGAGCTATCTTGTGGCCGGTGATCTTTGGTGACCTCTGTGGTCGGTGGCACAAGGTGGAGGAGGAGCAAAGGCGCCAGCGGTATAAACCCTAGTTCTAGGGTTTGTTGGCTAAAAGGGAAGAAGAATATAGGTGATTAATTCGAGGCCTTTGGTGACTCTGCGTCTTGGTAGATCGTCGCCCACACGACATCCAGGAGGGGAGGGTCATAAGGTAGAAGACTGCGAGGTAAACGGCGAGGTATAACTCTCCCGAGCTCCGTTTTATTTCTGCTATGTCTTATTGTGCCATATTACTTCGTCTCGTCATTTTATGTATGTTGGTTAGTTATTTTGATTGCTTGTCGTAGATAATAATTAACTAACTGGACCCCGAAGATAAACACAAAAATCAGCGATCCAAATCGTCGTCTTTTCCGCGGTTAATTAATCCAGAAATTTACAAAGCCTTAACCTTGGTTATGGCTAAGTTGTAACTTGGATTAATTAATACGACGACGAAACGGTCGTTAGAGGGACGGGTCTCTATTCGGATTAATTTTTTAATCCGTAGACATAGAGAGGTCTCTTAGATACGACCCCGTGGTTGTCTGGGAAACCTCCAAGCCATACCAACACATACATCTAATTCCCATCCCCTCCAAGTGCCTATCATAAGCTTTCGCAGGAAGGGCTTAGTTAAAAGATCTGTCAGGTTATCTACTGATGCAATCATGGCAACAACAACTTCTCCTTGCTTTACAATATCTCGTATCAGGTGGTACTTGCGCTCTATGTGTTTACTTGCCTTATGGGCTCGTAGTTCCTTCGAGTTTGCTACTGGACCACTGTTATCACAATAAATTGTGATAGCTCTGGGCAAACCAGGAATCACCCCTAAGTCCATTATGAAGTTTCTGAGCCATACAGCTTCTTTGGCTACCTCATAGGCTGCCACATACTCAGCTTCCATGGTGGAGTCCACAACGCATTTCTGCTTGATACTCCTCCATACTATGGCTCCAAGTCCCAAAGTAAACACATAACCCGAGGTAGACTTACTGTTATCCCTATCTGATTGGAAATCTAAATCCGTGTAACCCACATGGTCAATTGATCTGCCTGGTAAACTAGCATATAATCTCTAGTCCTTTTCAGGTACTTTAATATATGCTTTACCGCAGTCCAATGTCCTTGTCTTGGATTACTTTGATATATGCTAACCATGCCCATGGCAAAGCAGATATCCGATTTCGTACATAACATAGCATACATTAGGCTTCCTACAACCGAAGCATAAGGAACCACCTTTATCTCCACTATCTCCGTTGATGTTTTACGGCACATCTTCTTAGATAAAGGTACTCCATGCCAAAAAGGTAGAATACCTTTCTTGGAGTTTTGCATTCTAAAACGAGCTAGGATAGTGTCAATATACGAAGCTTAAGATAAGCATAACATCATTTTCTTGCGATCCCTTATAACTTTGATCCCAAGGATGTGTCCAGCTTCTCCCAAATCCTTCATATCAAACTGTTTCACCAACCATACCCTTACGTCTGACAACACTTTGACATTGTTGCTAATGAGCAAAATGTCATCTACGTAAAGTACAAGAAATACCACTACGTTTCAGTCACATCTCTTGTATACACAAGACTCATCCGGACTTTGTATGAATCCATAAGACTGCATTACCTCATCAAACCGGATGTTCCAAGATCTTGAAGCTTGTTTTAATCCATAAATGGATCGATTAAGCTTACACACAAGATTCTCTTTGCCCTTTGCAATGAACCACTCTGGTCACTTCATATAGATGTTTTCCTCAAGACTTCTGTTAAGGAAAGCTATCTTGACATCCATCTGCCAAACCTCATAATTCATATGAGCAACAATAGATAAGCGGATTCGGATAGACTTAAGCATGACTACCAGCGAAATGGTCTCCTCATGATCGATACTCTCTTTCTGAGTATACCCTTTCGCAACAAGCCTTGCTTTAAAGGTTTCCATCTTTCTGTCTGATCCTCTCTTTCTTTTGTAGATCTACTTGTATTCAATGGCTTTTACACCATTAGGTGATTCTACTAGCTCCCAAACTTATTAGAATCCATAGATTCTATCTCAGAGTTTATCGCCTTTTGCCAAGATGCCACATCTTTATCTTGGAGTGTCTCGTCATAGGTCCAAGGATAAAGTTCATGTTCACCAGGGACCATTTCTGAGTATACACATGAACCTGTGTATCCTCTGTGACACGCGGTGCAGTCACTTGTGGTATATTCTCCTGTACTATTGGTACTGAAGTAGAAACTGTTGGTGCCCCGGTTGGTTTTGATGCGATCAACCAAGTTAGGTTAGGTCTTGTTGGTTTTAATCCCTCTGCTAAGTGTGCAGGAACTTAGGTACGGAGGAAGTCAAGCATAAGACGCAGTGGACGAGAAGGATTGCGCGGGGAAGTGAGTCGACGGGCTCAGTACAATCCGAGGGACGCGGAAGCTACGGAAGAGTACACCGGTGGAGCGAGAAGGACGTGCGCGGTGTCCGAGGGACGAGAAGCCGGGAGGAAGGACGCTCGAGGGGCGAAATGCTGGAGTCGGGTTCGGGTAAGCCTAACTTCGGTTGGCCGGAAATCACCCAAAGACGAAGAATCAAAAAGACTAGTCCAAGTGCCCAAAAGAAAAGAAAAAGTTATTTGGTGCCAAGGAGGATCGAACCCGAGACCTCAACAACACACACTAACCCACATACCATTTGGGATTAAGGGTGATTGTAGTGAAATGTTGCCAATATTCAAAAAGACTAGTCCAAAGAAAAGAGAAAATTATTTGGTGCCATGAAGGATCGAACCCGAGACATGAACAATACACGGTAACCCACTTACCATTTGGGATAAAGGGCGATGGCAATAAAATGTTGCTGATATTACTACTTAGAGATTAGAACAGCGACATGGAAATTTAAACAGTCATCTCGAGCGGAAAGATAAAGTTTTAATTAAAACTTTATTTCTTAAAAGATAATGTTACATTATCCTTTAATCAAATCCAACGGATGCAGTTTAATCCCATCCAAGATCAACCATCCAGATTACATCCATGGATCAACGGCCAAGAGAAAAGTCATCAACAATCAACAATCCAGATTCATTCTCTTAGGCTATAAATAGACTTAGAGGTTTTGCTTTAATTTTCATTCAATTCTATTGTAATTCTCTAAGTTTAGTGATCTTCAGTTGTAAGGCTTCTCTGCCATAGGAGATTTTTTTTGAGCTTTAACCATCTTGGAAGCAATGACCAAGTTGCAACCAAGTTTTTTTTTAATAGACGAGTTTCCACCACTTTTCATTTATTAGCCGTCTATTCACCCCCCTCTAGCCTGACCAACCCGATCTAACAGAAACTTCCGCTCTCACTTCCTCTAAAATAATCTTACTCATGGGCTTGTGATCCATTACATAGTCCTCCTCTAAAAATCGGGCATTCGTGCTAATGATGACCTTCTGATCTTTAGGACTATAAAACAAACCACCTTTCGTTCCTCTGGGATAGCCTACGAACAAGCGTACTTCCATACGAGATTCCAACTTATCAGAGTCTCCCTTCAACACATGTGTTGGACTACCACAAATCTGAATATGTCTCAGACTAGGCTTACGCCCAGTCCATAATTCTATGGGAGTAGAGGGTACTGATTTAGAAGGTCTCAGAATATACACTGCCATTTCCAGAGCATATCCCAGAACGAATTTGGTAATTCAGAATAACTCATTATCGATCTAACCATCTCCATAAGAGTCCTATTCCTTCGCTCAGCCACACCGTTCTGCTGGGGTGTACCAGGTGCGGACAATTGGGATTGAATCCCAACCTCTGATAAGTAATTCCTAAACTCTCCCAAGAGGTACTCACCACCATAATCAGACCGTAGTGTCTTGATACTTTTACCTTGACGTTTCTCCACATCAGCCTTATATTCTTTAAACTTGTCAAAGCACTTAAACATATGGCGCATCAAGTAAATGTATCCATACCTTGAATAGTCGTCTATAAATGAGACGAAATATTCAAAGTCACCTCTTGCCTGGATAGACATAGGACCACATAAATCAGAATGAACCAACTCCAACACATCTTTGGCTCTATACCCCTTGGCCTTAAAAGGCCCTTGGTCATTTTACCTTCCAAGCAAGATTCGCAGGTTAGGAAGTCTTCCACCACCAACGAACTCAAAGGTCCATCGGCTATCTGATGGGAAATTCTTTCCCATGCATGGCAGGTTTCCTAAGCAACCACGGGGTCGAACATAAGAGACCTCTCTATGTCTACGGATTAAAAATTTAATCCAAATAGAGACCTGTCTCCTAAACGACTGTCTCGTCATCGTGTCAATTGATTCAAGTCACAACTGAGCCAAAACCAAAATTAGGGCCTTGTAACTTTCCGAATCAAAAGACCACGGAAAAGACGACGAATGGATCGCCGGTTTTTGTGTTTATAATCGGGGTCTATGACATAATTAATTATCATATTAATTAACAAATAATTATCCCATGATAATTAATTATAAACACAAGCAATGATATGAAATCACATAAAATAACAAGAAAACAAGAGGAGCTAGGAAGAGGTATACCTCGCCTTTTACCTCGCAGTCTTCTTCCGTATGACCCTCCCCTCTTGGAAGTCGTGTGGGCGACGAACTACCAAGACGCGGAGTCACCAAGGCTTCAGATTAACCACCTTTTCTTCTTCTTCTCTATGCACCAAGAAACCCTAACACTAGGGTTTACCCGCTGGCCTCCTACCTTCCTCTCCTCCTTGCACCGCCGGCCTCCTTAGGCTCCCAAGGTTCGCCAGCTACAAGGCAGCTCTGAGAGGAAGGGGATGAAGGAGAACAAACTGAAGAAGAAGAGAATAAAGCCTTCATCTTTTTCCCTAAACCCGCCGCAACCTCCTTCACCGCCGGCGCCGCAAGTGGAGATTCCTTGCCGCCAGCTGAGCTTCGGCTGCTCCCTAGATGATCCCGCACAAGAGAGGAAGAAGAGGAGAAGAGAACTAAAAGAAGAGGATGCTTCATCAATCTCTACCGATGGCTTCTTCCTTCTCTTCACCGACGCCGACCACCTATCGCCGAGAGCTCCTTTCTTCTCCCCACGCCGCTGGTCTCTCCCTTTCTTTGCTACTGTCGTGTGCGACCAAGAAGAAACCGAGTTCTCCTTATCACCGGCCACCACAAGGAGAGGAAAGGATGAACTAAGGAGGAACAGGAAGAGAATCTTCTCCTTCTCGTGCGTGACCTAGGAGAGAGAGAGTGGGAGAGAGGCTAGGGTTTTGGTAATTGTGATTAATTGGATTAATTCATTAGCCTTGTATTATGACTCCTATAGGGTATTTATAGGGCTATGGTAGGGACCATGAGGAGGAGTTGGGTCTTGGCCCGCTAATGGATCCAAATCCGATCCATTAATGGAGATCCCCTCCACTAAAGGATCCTCATTGAACTTTCTCACCAAACCCCATATTTTCATATGGGCTCCACCTATTATGAGTCATCCATCTCTCCGTGTTTAAGATATCAAATGCTCGATAATTAATTTAAATTACTGAAAATTTTAATTAATTATCCTCTTGATCCTTGACTAGTACCACTCAACCTTTTCATCATGTCGGACCATAGTCCACTTGCAATATTTGACATGACGATCCTTATGAGCTCATCAAGGGGGCATCATCATACTGACTAACTAGGACACGGTTTCTATCAATAATCAACGGCACACCATGCAGATAATATTATTACCCAACTTATCGGGCCTATCAATCTAACAGAATAAATCTTACCCATTGGTAAATCAAAGTAATAATAATTAAATACATATGCCCATTATTATTTCGGGATTTAGAGATCGTACTCCATAATATATAAACCAAGGTCTAATCCAATTTATGAAGTCAGTATAAAATTGGATGACCTCTCTTTTAGTCCTACTCAATGCACGCAAAGTGCACTAGTGTAATTCTATGGTTAAGACAAACCACATCTAATTACACTATAACCATCCCGATGGTTTGTCCAACTCCATCTCGGTTGTGAGCCTCTTTCTTCCGCGACCAGGACTTATTGCCCAACCCTATGTCAGGACTTAGATGCCCAGCCCTCGGCCAAGACTTATTGCCCAATTCCTTGAATTAGGACTTCGTGCCTAGTTTACCTAGGACTTTTCCTGCGCACTTAAAGAACTTCATTAGATCACAAGATAACCTTAACTTATGAACCCTTTTCCATTATCAAAACACAAGTTCGATCTTAGTGCTTCTGGCACCAACAGTTTTGACATCCATCTGCTAGATCTTGTAATCATGGTAAGCTGCAATAGCAAGCATAATCCGAATAGACTTAAGCATCGCAACTGGTGAAAAGGTTTCATCATAGTCGATACCATGAATCTGCTTGAAACCATTAGCTACCAACCACCCTTTATTGGTATGCATAAGACCATCCATGTCAGTCATTCTTTTAAAGACCTACTTACACCCAATGAATTTAATTCCCTCAGGTAGATCAACTAAAGTCCATACTTGGTTAGTGTACATGGAATCCATTTCGGACCTCAAGGCTTCTAGCCATTTCTCAGAATCTGGGCTCATCACAACTTCTTGATAGGATGTAGGCTCGTTCAATTCAACAAGCATAACGTCATCATGGTCAGACAAGAGAAATGATTATTTCTCAGGCTGACGACGTATCCTATCAGATCTGCGAAGAGGTTGGTCAACTTGAACAGGTTGTTGCTCCACAACTTCTTGTACAACAATCTCATGATCCACAACATCTTGTGGTGCCTGTTCAATGTCCATCAAGACCTCCGTACTATCTGCATCTTGAACTTCTTCAAGATAGATTTTACTCCCACTATTTTTTGTAGAAATAAACTCTCTTTCTAGAAAAACATCATTTCTAGCGACAAACACTTTGCCTAAAGTTGGATTGTAGAAGTAATATCCCTTCGTTTCCTTGGGATATCCTACAAAATAACACTTATCAAATTTGGGTCCTAGTTTATCTGAGACTTGATGTCGAACGTAAGCCTCACAACCCCAAATCCTCATAAAAGACATCGTGGGACTCTTTCTAGTCCATATCGTATATGGTGTCTTTATGACGTCCTTTGATGGAGCTCGATTAAGTGTGAAAAGAGCCGTCTCTAGAGCGAATCCCCAGAAGAAAGTAGGAAGATCTATCTGTCTCATCATCGATCGTACCATATCTAATAGGGTACGATTTCTCAGCTCGGACACACCATTCCACTGTGGTGTTCCAGGTAGAGTGAGTTGGGATATGATCCCACACTCAGCTAGATAGTCACGAAACTCTTGGCTAAGGTATTCACCACCTCGATCTGATTGAAGAATCTAATATTCTTGCTAAGTTGGTTTTGTACTTCACTTTTGAATTCTTTGAACTTTTCAAAGGATTCTGACTTGTGTTTCATGAGATACACATAGCCGTATCTATTGACATCATCATTGAAAGTGATGAAGTACTGATAGCCTCCTCTAGCTGTGACATTGAAAGGGCTACATACATCAGTATGTATGAGTCCTAACAAGTCTGTCGCTCTTTCGCCGTGTCCACTAAATGGAGTCTTGGCCATCTTGCCTAGAAGACAAGATTCACATGTCTCATATGATTCAAAATCAAATAAGTCCAGTAATCCATCCTTATTGAGATGGGATATGCTACTCTCATTTATATGAGCTAAGCGACAATGTCAGATATACGTTTGGTTCAAATCATTTGGTTTGAACTGTTTGGTATTTATGTTATAGATTGGGTTCTCTAAGTCTAGAACATAGAGTCCATTCATAAGTGGTGCACTACAATAGAACATGTCATTTAACATTATAGAACAACAATTGTCCTTTATAATAAATGAAAAACCTTTCTTATCCAAACAAGATACAAAAATTATATTCTTAGTTAGTGCAGGTACATAAAAGCACTCCTCTAGTTCTAAGATAAGCCTAGTGGGCAAAGATAAGGAATATGTTCCTACAGCTATAGCAGCAACTCTTGCGTCATAGCCTACTCGTAGGTCCACTTCGCCCTTTGTCAATGATCTAGCTCTTCGAAGGCCCTACACATTAGTACAAAAGTGATATGCACAACCGGTATCAAATACCCAAGAAGAAGAAAAGATAGATTGACTTCTATAACAAAAATACCTGAGGCAAAAGTCTCACTTCTTTTCTTCTTTACTTCCTCTAGGAAGTTTTGCAATTCCGCTTCTAAAGTCCGGTCTCACCATAGTGGAAGCAGGTACCTTCCTTAGACACTCCACCTTTCGCCTTCAGTGCAGTAGAGTTGGCCTTGCCTTTGGTTTGGGTCTTACCCTTGCCCTTAGGTTTCCATTTGCCTTTGCCCTTGTAACACCCCACTAAAATTCCCTTCAATATTATCCCTAATATTGAGTATAATTGCATGAATAATAGTCATATTGAGTATGATTCATGAATGATAGTTAGAGTTGTGGGAATTTTAGTGTAAGTGTTAATGGGCCTTATATGGGCTCTAAATGGTGGAAATTCCTAATGGGTCTTAAATAGCACTTCGTTAGTTATCCTAATAGGCCCCATGAGGATAAAAGAAATAACACATCATGTAATGAGCCTTACTTTAGATGGGCTTGCAAAAGAATATAAAAAAAATGAAATGAGGTAGGTGCCAAGGATCTAACCTTGGACCTTAGAGATGTTGTAAGCCTTAAGAATGCATATGTAACCAATTCACCTAGCAAGGGAGTGCTATTAGGAGGATAGAGGAAATTGTAGATAGGTGTAAGGGGGATGAAGAGTCACCATGAAGGATGAAGAGTCACCATAGAAGGTAAAGGGGTCACCATGGAAGGTGAAGAGGCATACCTTTACATTTACTATAAGAAGATGAGGAAAAAATGCCACAAGGCATCTCCTCATCCTTCTCATTGCCGAAAACCTCAAGGCCCTCTCTCCATCAAAAAAATTCTCTCCAAGAAGATCTAGTGAAGGCTTTGTGTTTGTGAAGTAAAGGAAGAGCCAAGGAGCAAGAAGTTTTTTCTTTCTCTTTCTAGGTGATATATATTGTTTGGGAATCTTTAGCACAAGGGTAAGACTCCCCTCACCTGCAACATAATAGCTTATATATGTTTTTGTTCATGTTCTTGTATGTTCTTGCGATGTGTTGCTAAAATCGTGAAGTTTTTCCCTATGAGCAAATTTCGGCCAAGCATGGGTTTAGGGCCTAGGTTTGTGTTTGATGCTATCTAATGACTCCAATGTTTTCTTGATGTTAAGCTATGAGTTATGATGAAAAAAAAAATGGAGCAAAAGACCCTTAAAAGTTTCGGCCAAGGCTCCCATGAAGCCATAGACCTTTTGGCCATAAGAAGATGTTTGGATTCTTTTTTACTAGCTAATGGTTTTAATTCCTTGTTAATGTTTTGTTGAGTGTTTTATATATATTTATGCCATGTTTTCTCCTCTGTACATGTTCGGCCCATACCCTAAATAAGGGCTAAAAAAATAAGTTAAAGATGCCATGTTACTTGCTAATACTTCCTAGTGTTAGAATATGTATTATATGCATATTGTATCAATCAATTGTTCTTGTTTTTGTCATTTTCATGTTGATATGAACCTTAGACGTTTCTGATCAGTACCTTAAATTGGGTTTTAGGATGGGTTAAGGTCACTACTTCACTTGATGATGTCTCTTTGTAATAGGAAATTCAATGTATGCATGTTGTATGAGTTGTGTGATATTGTGTTGTGTTTTTATGCCATGATAACCCTATCTAAATGTTTTGACCAATAGAGTATATGTTGAATTATTGTTGAATTAATGGTATCCATGTTTCATTATGCCATGATAGATGAAAAAAATGGAACAAGTTCCCTAGGTGTATTATCCTTAGTTTTAAATTGAACATTATGTGTTTTATGAATCATGAATGATAAGTTGGCATGTTATGAATTTTCTTACCATGAAATTATGTTTCTCCATGCCATGTTCACACTTGAAAGTTATGATGATATTTATACTTTGAAAGTAAGCCCATGACATGTATGCCATTATGAATAAAAGAATGTATAAAGAGCAATTTCTAAGAAAAGAAAAGAAATGACGAACGATATGCTAAAGAGCAATTGCTATGGAAAGAAAAGGAATCATGTATGCTATTTTACTTTATGTATTGGCTTGTACCAGATCCTGAAAAAGGTCCAAGGGATGGGCTCCTAAGCAAGGCCCCGGTTCTGGACTACCGTAGCTGTCCCTAGGCTAGAGGTTGCCTAGTACCCTAGTAGGTCGGGATTAGCTACCTCGCACTCTACGAAGGGATGCGCGCAAATGATGAATGGGTACAAGCCAGGGATCCCAATGATGATGATATGTTAATGTTCAAGTATTATATTATATATATTTTCAAAGAGCATTCTTAAGGTTTATGCACATGTTTATGTTTAATGATATTGCATATGCTATGTCTAATGTTTATGCACATGATTATGTTTTAAAGATTATGAAAATGTTATGTGCTTTAAGTACTTACTCATGTCATATCCTTAATAATGATACATATATTCATGTTTTAAGTGTTTATGCTTATGTGCTTTAGATGCTTTAAGTATTTATTCATGTTATATGTTTAAGTCAAATGATGTAGATTTCTACTTATATGTGATGTACGGATTTTGTGAGTAAGCAAGGAGCTTACTAAGCATTTTATGCTTATAGTCTACCTTCTTATGTTGCAGATCAAACTAAAGGTTTCTAAAGAAGGGGAAGCAGCAGGAGGGCATGTGTGTATGTGGCAGTGACTTGGCAGAACGATCCTACTGTTGTCTTTACTCTTACTTATGGACTTAATGTTGCTACTTATAAACTGCATGTGTTAGTTCTTATGTTTACCCTTACTACTTGTTGGAGTTGAAGTTCTTTATGATATACATGCTTAATATAAAACTATATACTCTCCTGTTAAATATGTTATGCTATGATTCACATGCTTAAAGTAATTTAGTTAGAAAGAAAAATTTATCCAAGTGCATATGTTCATGATGTAGTATTATTTCGCTGCTATATTTACGCTTCATATGCAATAATGTACGAAATAAAAAAAAAGTAACGCGTCGCTCACGTAAGGGGCGGGCTTTACAGCTTGGTATCAGAGCAAATTGTCATCTCACTACACACACATCAAGCTTGCATCCTGCCGCTTCCAAGTAAGATCTTCCCTTACATGATTTAAGTATGTTTGCTTTATGTTTACTTATGATAGGAATGTTTCTAGACTAACCATACAAGTAGATGTGATACCCTATATGGTTCTAGAACGATAAGGAATGTTATGACTAAGTATGCAAATACGAAATTATGAACCATGTTTTACCTGGAATGAAACTTAGGTAGTACCTTACCTTACCTTATAATGAAAAAATGATACAAATGCATGTATATATATGAATATGATGAAAATGATAAATGATCTTATACTAGCTTATTGTTGTAATATGAAAACAGCATGGCTAGAAGACAAAGTAGAGTATATAGATATGATGTCCATTATATTATTAGATAATAACAGAAGTAAGTAGTATTTTTATGATAACATAAAAGCAGTAGAGTAAGTGTAATAGAAAAAATAAATAAGCAAGCTTAGCATAATGGTCTAAACAGTACTTAGATACGAATGAGAATTTATTAAACGAGTCTTAGTAAAATAATCTCAGTGACCTGAAACATTAGAATGTTAGGAATGAAGATACATGAGTAATATAATAAGTAGAAAAAAAAAATTTGTAATGTAGAGAATGTGGTACATGTATATTGTGCGAGAAGTAATAAGAATATTTCCAGAGTTAAAAAATGATGAGAAAGAGCAAAGAGAACAAAGAAGAAGTAGAAGAGTGAGATAGAGATTAAATAAAGCAGAAGAAGTATAACAGAAAATAATGAGATTAGGTTGGTCCAATCGGTTTTGGTTCAAACCATTAGTTGGTTTAACCAAACCAGTTTGATCAAATATCCGAAGTAAACTAACTGATTTGATCACTATGTTGAACCCTAACTTAAATAGGCTTAAGTGAAGCAACCACAGTAAGACATACAAATCGATCAGACCAGTAGCATAAGTAATTGTAACTACTAAAGTAAAGGGAACTTATTGTTTTTGGGTGCTTCTTTCTATGCATATATTTGTGAATTGAAAAAAAAAACTAATTTTGTTACTGGTTTTTGTCAGATTTGTACTGACTATATCATTTTTCAATTCCAGATGTCGCATGAGATGTGCACCACGATTCGTTGCTATGAGCGATGTCGTGAGCCAATGGAGCAGATAGAAGAAGTTGACTATAGTCCGATTCTTGGAATCCAAGGCAATATAGGAAAATTGGATCGGCTATTTTGGAAACTCGAGCAAGAAGAGTTCCCAATCTTGGATGACTATAGAATTGGAGCATTGATTCGTTTATTGCCAAAGCGTGCGAGAGAAGTTGCACATCAAATATGGGGGCATCATGAATGTCGTATCTCATATGCTGAGTTTTGTAAGCAGCTACTTCGCCATGAGTTCCTAGAGGATCTAGAAGATTCTGAGGAGGAAGATCATGAAATGTTTGAGGAAGATCCTGAAATGTTCGAGGAAGATCTGGAAATGTTTGAGGAAGGTCTTGAAATGCCTGAGGAAAATCCTGAAATAGTTGAGGAAGATCCTGATATTGTAATGATGGAGGAAGATCCTGAAATATTAGAGGAAGATCCAATAGAATCTGTAGAAGATCCCGAGACTGGCCGATTAGAGATGAACGAGAGAGTGATAGCCACTGCCATAATATTTTTTATTATGGGAATGATGTCAACCTATCTAGTTCATTAAATTCTACTGTTTGTTATACGAACTTATTAGGCCTATTAAATAAAGTTGTGCTATATGTTAACTGACTTGACAAATGATTAGTTCATTTAATGGGATGTATATAATATAATTGATCAATGTTAATTAGACTTGATTTCGTAAACCAATTCTAACATAGAGTATAAGATATGTGTGGATAGAGATTTCGTAAAAGATGATAGAGTAATGAGTAGAAAAATGACTAAGATTAGAAGATAACTGAGGGACGTAGCTCAGCATGTCAATACCTGCCTGACCTGCCAGCAAGTTAAAGCAGAGCACCAGAGACCCGGAGGAGTTCTGCAACCGATCCAAATTCCGGAGTGGAAATTGGAAGACATCTCTATGGATTTCATCTCAGGACTTCCCAGGACCACGAACGGATACGACGCTATATGGGTTATCGTCGACAGATTGACGAAATCGACACATTTCTTAGAGATCAAGATGACCTATTCAGTCGAGCAACTAGCTCAACTATATGCTAAGGAAATTATTATACTACATGGTATTCCCAAGACCATCATTTCAGATAGGGATGGCCGTTTCACCTCACAATTTTGGGAATGCGTTCATAAAGCTCTCGGCACGAAGCTGCGATTCAGTACCGCCTTTCGTCCTCAGACAGATGGGCAAACGGAAAGGGTGAACCAAGTACTGGAACACATGTTATGAGCATGTGCCCTGGATTTCAAAGGGAGCTGGTGCCAATATTTATGCTTAGCGGAGTTCGCTTATAATAATAGCTACCAAGCTACTATCAGAATGGTACCTTATGAAGCTCTGTATGGGAGGAGATGTAGATCTCCGATCTGTTGGTACGAAGGAGGCGAAAAGAAAGAGATGGGAGTCCAGACGGATTTCATTGACGACACCACCCGAGCTATACAGAATATCCACCAAAGAATAGAGACTGCTCAGAGCCGGCAGAAGAATTATGCGGATCAGCGACGTAGGCCTTTGAAATTCAGTGTCGGGGATTTGGTGTTCCTCTGAGTGGCTCCTATGAAAGGAGTAATGAGATTCGGGAAGAAAGGAAAGCTAAGTCCGCGCTATGTGGGACCGTACCAGATCCTGAACAGAATTGGCAAGGTGGCTTATGAGCTCAAGCTACCTCAGGAGATGTCATCAATCCACAACGTGTTCCACGTATCGATGCTCAAGAAATGTATTTCCAATGCAGACCAAGTGATGGAGCCGCCGGCCGTACAAATCCAGGAGGACCTGAGTTATGAAAGCAAATCCATACGGATCCTGGATTGAGATGTCAAGAGACTGAGGAACAAAGATGTACCCTTAGTCAAGGTCTTGTGGCAAAGTCAACAATCTGAAGAAGCTACCTGGGAACGCGAGGACGATATGAAACAAAAGTTTCCGGAGCTATTTTAAGTTCGAGGACGAACTTCCCAGAAGGTATGGAGGATTGTAACACCCCACTAAAATTCCCTTCAATATTATCCCTAATATTGAGTATAATTGCATGAATAATAGCCATATTGAGTATGATTCATGAATGATAGTTAGAGTTGTGGGAATTTTAGTGTAAGTGTTAATGGGCCTTATATGGGCTCTAAATGGTGGAAATTCCTAATGGGTCTTAAATAGCACTTCGTTAGTTATCCTAATGGGCCCCATGAGGATAAAAGAAATAACACATCATGTAATGGGTCTTACTTTAGATGGGCTTGCAAAAGAATATAAAAAAAATAAAATGAGGTAGGTGCCAAGGATCTAACCTTGGACCTTAGAGATGTTGTAAGCCTTAAGAATGCATATGTAACCAATTCACCTAGCAAGGGAGTGCTATTAGGAGGATAGAGGAAATTGTAGATAGGTGTAAGGGGGATGAAGAGTCACCATGGAGGATGAAGAGTCACCATGGAAGGTAAAGGGGTCACCATGGAAGGTGAAGAGGCATACCTTTTCATTTACTATAAGAAGATGAGGAAAAAATGCCACAAGGCATCTCCTCATCCTTCTCATTGCCGAAAACCTCAAGGCCCTCTCTCCATCAAAAAAAATTCTCTCCAAGAAGATCTAGTGAAGGCTTTGTGTTTGTGAAGCAAAGGAAGAGCCAAGGAGCAAGAAGTTCTTTCTTTCTCCTTCTAGGTGATATATATTGTTTGGGAATCTTTAGCACAAGGGTAAGACTCCCCTCACCTGCAACATAATAGCTTATATATGTTTTTGTTCATGTTCTTGTATGTTCTTGCGATGTGTTGCTAAAATCGTGAAGTTTTTCCCTATGAGCAAATTTCGGCCAAGCATGGGTTTAGGGCCTAGGTTTGTGTTTGATGCTATCTAATGACTCCAATGTTTTCTTGATGTTAAGTTATGAGTTATGATGAAAAAAAATGGAGCAAAAGACCCTTAAAAGTTTCGGCCAAGGCTCCCATGAAGCCATAGACCTTTTGGCATAAGAAGATGTTTGGGTTCTTTTTGACTAGCTAATGGTTTTAATTCCTTGTTAATGTTTTGTTGAGTGTTTTATATATATTTATGCCATGTTTTCTCCTCTGTACATGTTCGGCCCATACCCTAAATAAGGGCTAAAAAAATGAGTTAAAGATGCCATGTTACTTGCTAATGCTTCCTAGTGTTAGAATATGTATTATATGCATGTTGTATGGATCAATTGTTCTTGTTATTGTCATTTTCATGTTGATATGAACCTTAGACGTTTCTGATCAGTACCTTAAATTGGGTTTTAGGATGGGTTACGGTCACTACCTCACTTGATGATGTCTCTTTGTAATAGGAAATTCAATGTATGCATGTTGTATGAGTTGTGTGATGTTGTGTTGTGTTTTTATGCCATGATAACCCTATCTAAATGTTTTGACCAGTAGAGTATATGTTGAATTATGGTTGAATTAAAGGTATCCATGTTTTATTATGTCATGATAGATGAAAAAAATGGAACAAGTTCCCTAGGTGTATTATCCTTAGTTTTAAATTGAACATTATGTGTTTTATGAATCATGAATGATATGTTGGCATGTTATGAATTTTCTTACCATGAAATTATGTTCCTCCATGCCATGTTCACGCTTGAAAGTTATGATGATATTTATACTTTGAATGTATGCCCATGACATGTATGACATTATGAATAAAAGAATGTCTAAAGAGCAATTTCTAAGAAAAGAAAAGAAATGACGAACGATATGCTAAAGAGCAATTGCTATGGAAAGAAAAGGAATCATGTATGCTATTTTACTTTATGTATTGGCTTGTACCGGATCCTGAAAAAGGTCCAAGGGATGGGCTCCTAAGCAAGGCCTCGGTTCTGGACTACCGTAGCTGTCCCTAGGCTAGAGGTTGCCTAGTACCCTAGTAGGTCGGGATTAGCTACCTCGCACTCTACGAAGGGATGCGCGCAAATGATGAATGGGTACAAGCCAGGGATCCCAATGATGATGATATGTTAATGTTCAAGTATTATATTATATATATTTTCAAAGAGCATTCTTAAGGTTTATGCACATGTTTATGTTTAATGATATTGCATATGCTATGTCTAATGTTTATGCACATGATTATGTTTTAAAGATTATGAAAATGTTATGTGCTTTAAGTACTTGCTCATGTCATATCCTTAATAATGATACATATATTCATGTTTTAAGTGTTTATGCTTATGTGCTTTAGATGCTTTAAGTATTTATTCATGTTATATGTTTAAGTCAAATGATGTAGATTTCTACTTATATGTGATGTACGGATTTTGTGAGTAAGCAAGGAGCTTACTAAGCATTTTATGCTTATAGTCTACCTTCTTATGTTGCAGATCAAACTAAAGGTTTCTAAAGAAGGGGAAGCAGCAGGAGGGCATGTGTGTATGTGGCAGTGACTTGGCAGAACGATCCTACTGTTGTCTTTACTCTTACTTATGGACTTAATGTTGCTACTTATAAACTGCATGTGTTAGTTCTTATGTTTACGCTTACTACTTGTTGGAGTTGAAGTTCTTTATGATATACATGCTTAATATAAAACTATATACTCTCCTGTTAAATATGCTATGCTATGATTCACATGCTTAAAGTAATTTAGTTAGAAAGAAAAATTTATCCAAGTGCATATGTTCATGATGTAGTATTATTTCCGCTGTTATATTTACGCTTCATATGCAATAATGTACGAAAGAAAAAAAAAAAAGGTAACGCGTCGCTCACGTAAGGGGCGGGCATTATAGCCCTTCTGTACCATCAGTACATTACTGGTCTTGGTTTTCTTGAGATTTAGTTCAGAAGTTCTTAACATGCTGAGTATCTCAGGCAATGGCTTGTCAATTTCATTCGTGTTATAGTTCATGACAAATTGACTGTACCCTTCCGACAACGATTGCAGGATAAGGTCCATGGCCAAATCTTGGCCCAGTGGAAATCCCAATCTTTCAAGGTTCTCGATATACCCAATCATCTTGAGTACGTGAGTTCCTACCGAAGTTTCTTCTTGCATCTTGCATGCAAATAGGGCCTTAGACACCTCAAACCGCTCGTGCCTAGTTTGCCCTTGATATAGTTGTGTTAGGTGCTCAATCATATCATATGCATCCATGTTCTCATATTGCTTCTGAAGCTTAGAGTTCATGGTGGCAAGCATGAGGCATGATACATCGTGTGCATCATCCTGATGCTTCTTGTAAGCATCTTTTTCCGCATGGGTAGCGGTAGTGGCGGGTGCTTCTGGAAGAGGTTGCTCTAGGACGTACAACTTTCGTTCTTGCTTAAGGACGATCCTCAAGTTTCTGTACCAGTCCAGGAAATTAGCTCCGTTGAGCTTGTCCTTCTCAAGAACGGATCGCAGAGAGGGAGTATTTGACGTATTAGATGACATGATGATCTACAACAGTAAAACATACAGAAATAAGTATCATATCTAGATCATTTAATTAGGTCTTTAATTAAAAGATACTCCCACTAAATCATAGAGCATTGATAGAGGCTATTCATGGATGTAGGCAAACTCAATTTGCTCATACTACTATCTCTAAACCAAAAGGCGATCATATTCATGTGGGACAAGATCCATATTATACCTCATCTTGAGTTAGCTTTGGCTAATCGCCTAAGACTTTGTACAATTAGGTAGGTAATATTTTACCAATTCATCTTATGCAACTCTTTGAAACAAAGGGTCAAGATCCACATTACATATCATCTTGAGTCACTACGAAAAATCTGATTGTTATCGACAGAATTTCCCGACGGAATTTGGTCAGTATTCAGCCTTTCCGACATAACTACGATGGAAAAAAAATCTCAAAATATTAATTGTCGGGATAATATTACCGACGGAAATATTAATCTGTCGGTAAATAAAATATACTGACGGAAATATTAATCTGTCAGTAAATAAAATATACCAACGGAATATCTCGTTGGTGATCACCGACGAAAATTCGATTTCCGTCGAGTTTCCGTTGGGCATGTATTGTAGATGCTTTCAATACATTGCCGACGAATCCCTGTTTCCGTCGGTATTCCGTCGAAAAGTGATAAAAAATAGACAAATCTTTATTAATTTAATCCAGTCTAAAATATATTTTACACAATAATTTATCGTTCACAACAAAATTTTACAATTATATAAACAATCACATTACCAAAAACAATATATTACAAACACCTAGTTTGAAAACTTTATCAACATTTCTTTTTACATGATTTAAGATTTCTAAAAGAGTTTATTTTACAAGTTTTCAAATGCATAGCAATCAAGAAAAGTACAACAATACATGTTTGCATCCAATCCTAAGAATAATACAAGTTTTGAAGTGAAAAGTGAAATTTGCTCTCTAAAAGGTCAATGTCTACAAGTAGTAGTTTGTCATCCAATCTTCTAGCCTCCTTGATCAGGTTAGTGTCTACAAGCTGCAAGTCTTGCCTCAACTCGCTGCCTCAGAAATGTATGTTTCTCAGAACGAGTCCACTCCACCATCTCTTTGCAAGCTGAAAGACAACTATTTATTAACATACAATATCATCTAAAGAACGAAACAGAGTTGAAAATTATAAGTTGTAATGCTTCATGGAAAACATTATAAAAAAATGTCTTTCAATGAGACGATATCACACCTAATGTGGTAACACAGGCCACATAAGAACAATAGTGCAGCAATTTCTTCAGTGATAAGGAGCCCAATTGGAGTGCACAATGTTAGCTATAAGAGTGATGATACAGAAGTAGGGTCACATGCAATCTGTCAGCATTCCTCACCAACAACCAAAAAGAGGAAACCAAATAGCCCATCTGGTTCATGATAGAGAGATTGTCAAGTTTAGTTGAGCATTTTATTTTCTAGTGTTATACAATTTGATGAGTTTTCTGAGATTAATTTGAATATGCCTTGCCTTACATGAATGCTTAGCATATTTTAGGTGACTTCAGAAAACTCAAAGAAGTTTAAATATTATGATTGATGGCTCCACACCACTGCAATGCTTCTTTGCTTGCAGATCTTTGTATGGCATGTGCCCCCTGTGCTAAACCAATACTGTAACAGGGAGTCTATTCCTTTGGCTATTAGTATGAGTGGAACAAGGGCCTTTTCAGACATGAAAGAGAAAATTTGGCACTTTGGAAGAACATGAAAGGGACCAAAGAGAAATGACATTATTGATAACTGGGAAAAAAGGGCCAGTCCTTGCGTTCTATGCATGGGACCAAATAGACTTGTCATGTCTTATATGAGGATTGTGTTTCTTATATGAATTCATTGTCTCTACTTCCATTGAAGTAGAGAGCTTTGGCACAAGGATTTCACACTAAAAGGGAATTCATAACTTTGCAAGTTTATGGCAGTGTGTATTCTTGACATATCTGAATTTAAGAGTAATGGCAGTGTGGAATCACATGAACAAGAAGCAGAGCTTAAAGAATTGAGCCTGTCTTTAAACTTTTACTTACCTCTAAGACCTGACTAAAATGGTCCAAAACAATCCCATATATTAAGATCACTCAAAATAGTAGAATATTAAGAACAGTAAGTAAGAAAATGAAAGCCTGGTCTGAGACTATTAAAATGAGAGAGATGGAAGATTAGAGAGAAAAGAAGATAGAATTTATGATTGAACATCAGGTTAAAGATGAGTTCTACTAAAAAAGATAGAAGAAGATCATAGATAGATGAAGAATGTTATGTAGAGTGATTCGCTATGGGAAGAGTGAGAAAAGAAAAGAACAAAAAACTAAATCAAGCCCAGACGATTATCTATCGCATACGATCAACCCCGGACAATTACTAAGATAAGAAAGGGGCAGATAGGTAGGATTGCTTGCATACAAATTACTGATGTAGCATCTTGATGCATAGATTCAAAAATTTCTTTATAGAAATATAGATGTTATCTTTAGGTAGTAGATCTAGCGTCCACAGCTGAGGCGGCTGGCCCGCCTAAGGCCGCTAGTGGCCACGGCTGAGGCGGCTGGCTTGCTTGAGGCCGCCAGCGGCCACGGCCGAGGCGGCTAGCTTGCTTGAGGCCGCCAGCGGCCACGGCTGAGGCGTCTAGCCCACAAGCGGCCACGGCCGAGGCAGCTAGCCCACCAGCGACCACGGTCGAGGAGGCTAGCCCATCTGAGGCCGCTAGCGGCCACGGGTGAGGCGGCTGGCCCGTCTGCGACCGCCAGCGGCCATGGCCGAGGCGGCCGCAACCGCCAGCGCCCACGCTCGAGGCGATTGCGGCCGCCAGAGACATGCCGAGGCCGGCGCCGAGGAGACGAAGAAGAAAATACATACCGGGGAGGAGAGGAGACCGCACGCGCTGATTATCGCCGAGAGAAGGAAGGAATCGATCGCGTGAGGGAAAAAGAAATGCCCCAGCCCTAATTTATGCACACTTACTGACGGAAAATGGATTTCGTCGGTAAGCACCGACGGAATGGTGATTCCGTCGGAAATTTCACCCACATGGCAAAAAACGACGGCAACCCCTAAATTTTCGGCGCCAAACCCTTGGCTATTACCGACGGAACGGGTGTTCCGTCGGTAACTACCGACGGAATTGGTGTTTCGTCGGCAACTGCCAATGGAACGAGCGTTTCGTCGGTGATTCCCTAAATTATCAAAACACACATTTTTTTTAAATGAATCCCTAAATATTTCGATGGAAAATATTCTCCATCGGTTATTACCGATGGAGTTATAATTCCGTCGGTAATTTCACCAATTGCCGACGGAAAATGAAACCCCACACCTAAATATACCGACGGAAAATTTATTCTATCGGTATTTGCTAACGAAAATCAATTCCGTCGGTAGTTACCGACGAAAAAAAAATTTTGTCGGTAATTCCGTCAGTACATTTATTTTTTCTTGTAGTGACTTAGCTTTGGCTAATCGTCCAAGACTTAGTATAATTGTTCTATTACCTAATTTTCCCAATATTTGGGATATGCCTCTAAGTTTCTCAATCCAATTGAGGTGACTTACTTAAGTCTCACCCAAAGTTCGATAGCGGGACATCACAATTGTCCTCTCGCACTCTACCAAGATAAAATGTGTCGCTTTCCTTTGGCAAACCCAACAACAAATGATCGAGGTAGTTTATGAGTATCAAACTTTGGTAGGCATATCGAGTTGACTTAATTAAGAAAATATTTATCTAATCATGCATCACATACACACATTGCATATATCAACATATAAGCGATAAATGTGTCATGGTTATGGCCCGTATGCTACAATCTTCTCAAGCCAATGAGAAAATCGATGGTCAACCTAGGGATAACATCTTCTCCAAGTGCATCCTTCGGTCGTCATGTGTCGCACATCCTTCTTGTAACTTTATCCTTCAATGGGCATTCCACTCCTCATTTTGTACATTACAAATTAGGAAAACTCAAGTTACATTCGAGTCTAAATCTATTTTACAACTAGAAAAATAGAGATAAGGCACGACACACAGGCCGTATTATGAATTACATTACAACATACACACACACATATACATCCAATCATATTGGGGTTAAGGCCATAACCATGCACCATGTCATCAATCACACACAATAGATTTAGAACATCAATTTTATTATGATTGTAAAAATGCTCATGAGCCGAAACCAAATGTTATAAAATTTATTGAGTACAATCGGATCATAGCACACTTTCATATTCATATGATAATGCCATGGACATTTAGGTTGATCAACACAAACATTTGTATCTTAACAAATGCTCATATATTATACAATCCACAACAAAATTATGTCCTACTTCTATATCACATATAAAAATTTTTTCTAAACTTTGTATGATCTTTCGCAAGTGGCTTTGATACCACTGTAGGGATCTATGGGCAAAATATTTAAAATTAGTTGCGGAAATAACATCTCTTGTGCGATCCATGTGAAAGAAAACTCATACAAAGTGAATCTACAAAAATGCTATCCTATAGGTATACCTTTAGCGCGTGCCCTTCGCTTATCTCGCTTATTCGAGGTATGCCGGATCTCTTGCATGTTCAAGTGTCCGTGCCTCTATGCGTATCCACACGAACATGATCTTTGCCTCTGAGAGGAACCACCTTAGTTGTGCTAACAACTTGGGATGGTTCACAAAGCACAAGAACCTTCACTAGGTTGTTTTGGACAAGGAGGAAGAAAGAAGAAGAAGAGAAGTCCCTCTCTTTAGCCTTTGACAAGTGGGGGTATTTATACTCATCTAATGAATACCAAGGGTCTATGTCCCTTGAGCTTCTCTCATCTTAATGCTAATAAAACCCAATGGACACCAAGCCTTTTGGTATTCCTTGAGACTCTTAATATTCTATTCATCTAATGAATAAAATGCCTCTTAGCCTTCCTCTTAAATAATTTTCATTAAACCATTTAATGAATATTATCCATAATTAAGTGGTTGAGTCTAATCTAGATGAGTTTAACTCAAATTAGACTCAATCCCATAATCCAATTGGATACACTTGAGTCTAACTCAATTAATCCAATTCGGATCAAATCTTAGTCAAACTAAGATCAATTAATCTCTGAAGCATCGTGTCCTTAGTGTGTAACCCAATAGGTTCTCATAACGTTGGCAATGTGTTTTAACCACTTTAGACACATAAGCAATGACCGGCATCTAGCAATGCATCATTGCTACCCAAGTGACGAGAAAGTCGAGATCCGACTTAACCTCCGTGACTATGACAATGTATGACCTTGTCCTTCCATCCTCGATATCTAGATTGACCAATGAGGCATAGACCATGTCATCCTCAATCAATCTTTGTGTTTCTTCATCCCCAAATAGACTCACTCAAACAAATGAACTCAATATCTCATATTGACTATTTGAGCATGGCCATGCGTTTTAGTAGTCCTACTCTATCAAGGGGCCCATAGATATCACTCCCATCATATTGGAGGGATAGATCCCATCTACATCACTCACATCCCTCTGCATAATTTATTACATATCCAGTGATGACCTTTTATAGTCCACCGTGTTACGAGTGACGTTTGACGATACCAAAGTATATAAATCCTTATGTAAGAAACTGTAGTGACTTCAGGTCTAAGGACTATTCCTACTAATAGTCACATGAGAAAGTTTATGACAATCATATGACAATCTATGAAACTTTCTCATGGTGGGTCAATTCAGTACACATTCTCTAATGTATAACCATATGTCAACTTGATATCACATATCCATGACTTATGAGCTCAAGTTATTAATTGACCTACATGCTAGTCTCCATGCATTAATATTTCCATGCATTAATATTGTCCTTGAATATTAATGCTTGACTTAGAATGGTTTAGTATAGTGTTCTCTACATCATCTCACTATTAAATCAATCAATCGATATGATGTAGATAAGAACCTACTACCCAAGGACATTATTATACTTAGTTATTTGGGACAAATATAAAGTAAGTATAATTACCAAACATGCCTTTATTACTGATAGAATATGATACAAAAAGTCCTTAGTCAATCATCACATAATTGACTCTAGGGCTTCTACTGACAATCCTTTCACAAGGCATCCCCACACTTAAACTCTCAATGAGTTAGGATTTTCATCAACAAAGGCTTTTTATGAACCTCTCCAAGGCTCCCCCTATATTGGACTTACTAAGGCTTTTTAAGAACCTCTCCAAGGTTCCCCCTTTTCCAATAAATGAGCAACAATGCTCCCCCTTTACCTAAGCTCCCCCTTGACCTAAAATTACTTATAAAGGCGTGTTTGGTTTCCCACTTAAACCTAACACTTTTCCCCCTTTTCCACACATAAAAATGACTCCAACAATATCTCAATTATTAGATCCTTTAACCTCTAATGACTATAAACATTGTGTTAGGATGTATACTAAATGCCTAGCTTTTGTATGAACATCTATAATTTGGAACAAGAATCACATGGTCATTGTTTGCATTTTATATTTGTTATATATGTCATTTACTTTACATTGTAGATAACATGGTGTGTGGTGCCACACAGAAGATCTTGTTATCAGTTCCTTGTGAAGTATAAGTAGTGGCTCACAACCGAGATGGATTTGGATAAACCATTGGAATGGTTGTAGTGTAATTTGGTATTAGTTTATCTTGACTATAGAATTACACTAGCACACTTTGTGTGTATTGAGCAGGACCGATTAGAGGCCCTTGACCTAAAATTTCTTACAAAGGCGTGTTTGGTTTCCCACTTAAACCTAACACTTTTCCCCCTTTGTCACACATAAAAATGACTCCAACAATATCCCAATTATTAGATCCTTTAACCTCTAATGAC
The DNA here is from genome assembly GCA_024364735.1 of Boesenbergia rotunda. Taxonomy (NCBI): domain Eukaryota; kingdom Viridiplantae; phylum Streptophyta; class Magnoliopsida; order Zingiberales; family Zingiberaceae; genus Boesenbergia; species Boesenbergia rotunda. Next base: position 45,586 of record JAGFNQ010008384.1, on the reverse strand, counting down.
TATAAACATTGTGTTAGGATGTATACTATGTTGGGACCGGGTGCATGTTGACATGGATACGGGTTCGTAATTTTAAAATTTAATTACGTGCAGCGAAAGGTTTAGCATAAATAATTTCTCAAATTATTTTAACCACGTATCTAGCATGCAACCTTATGTTGTGGAGACATGATCATACATTTAAAATTTTGCAGAAAGTAAACTAATTTACTTAATACCTCGCGTAACTCGTAGAAAGGGACGAGATCCAACCGTAGCGTCCCTTGGAAGCTCCGCCTCTATTCGCGTCCACGCCGGGTTTTCTTCGGGATGACTTCGCAAAGCCACGAGTTTCGTGCCGACAAGAACTACTAGATTCTCCAAAGGCACGACAAGAATACCAAGAGAGAGATGAAAAACTAACCACCAAACGAAAAACGGAATCAAGATTCCGGGAGGAAGGAAGGAGTCGCGCCCGCTTCTTCTTCTTCTTCGGCTTCTTCTTGGTGGTGGAAGCTCACGGCAAAGGGGGAGGGCTCTAGGGCCGGCGGCACTAGAAGAGGGAGAGGGAGAGAGGCTAGGCAAGAATCCTTGATCTCTTAGATTAATTTCCAAGCCTTGCCTTGGTACCTTTATATAGTAGCCTCTTAATCGCCAAGTCTCCTCTTAACGGAATAAATTTTTCATAAGAAATTTATCTTATAATTTTTCTATGAATTATTCCGTTATGCCAAGTTTTTATTATAACTTAATTTATAATAAAAACAACCATGTCTCCCCTTTTATTATGGAAAGAAATTTCTTTATATAAATTTTTTATATAAATTTCTTTATCATGGCAAATCAATCCATTATTGATTTTATAAAATAAAATAAACCATTCCAAGGTTTATTTTAATTTCCATGATAAATAAATCTCTTTATATAAATTTCTTTATATAAATTTCGTTATACAAATTTCTTTATACAAATTTCTTTATCCATAATTTTATAAGACAAACCACGCGTGGTTTATTTTATAATTTTGAACCAAACAATTTGGTTCTTCCCTCTTATTGTGGCCGGCCAAACAAAGAGGGTGGGGACCCTCTTTGGCCGGCCAAACCCAAGCCACGATCTCACGAATTAAACTCATTTAATTCGTTCAATAAGTTTTCAAAAGACTTAGCCATTTTATGCTTCCGATGCGTCTCTGAAAAATTCAGATTCGACTTATCTCTCTTGATTGGAAAATCCAATTTTCAACTCGTTTTAAATCCCTCGGACTACTCGTAGTGCGTGTGACTAAATAGGCTTTCGATTTATGTTGGCCGTCTATAATTAACCAATTATAGAACGATCATGAGTGGCACCTAGTAGTACATCATGATCCCCAATTAATCGAAAGATCAACGGTTGACCTCAGAAACTATTCTGAAACCCTTCAGCAGCTTTAATGAATCGTGCCTCATTCCCTTCACCATCTTATACCCACTTGGTTCAGGACACGGTCTATGTGTGTCAGTCCCCACTAGGCTGACTACGTCACACCTAGCCCAAGCAATATTTTTCTCGTCCTACGGATTCTAGTTACTCTCATGTTTCTGAGAGATTCATACTCTGAACATGTGATGCTCTGGCCAGAGGCTTCGAGTAACAATCCAACGATAGGCCTTGGGTATACATCTCCTCGCAAGGAGTGGTGAATCCTTTGTAGGCCGTTCAAACATCTTCGGGCACTTCGGCTTATACCCAACCATCCTGGGTCCACACCTCCTTAGAGATGCTTGCTTAAGATGTCAAAGTATAAGTCTCCATGACCAAGATGACTTGAACACCGCAAGTCAAAGGAACATCGAACTTAAGCTGCAGTAAGAACTTCATTGACATATCTATATGTAGATTACCATATGAAGTCTTACAGCTAGTCACTCCAATGAACTAGTTCCCTTAACTAGCATTCATGTTTATCTCCGGACATCCCAATGTCACCAGCCAGTGAGAATCAGCTGATTAGAGAATAACCCATGCTAGTCTCAACAGAATTGATAGTGTCCGTATTTATCAATTCATCGACTAGGAACAATTTCAATACTTCACAATTGCACATGTAGAGATAATCACTAGTTGTGAATTCATCACAAATTCTCTCATGCTATGAATTGTATTGCGGACATTCAGTAAATGAGTTTAAGATCTCAATCAAATACACGAACATGTATACTCAAATAGTGAATATTCATTTATTAAAGTAAATGATTACAATCATAAGGCGATTGCATTAGGACACTTCTCTCATATTACTAACAAACTCCCACTTGGCCTAATGTCAATCGCTACGGTATCCAATACCACAGGCTCTAACATGACCCTCAAACTTGCTTTGAGGCAAGGCCTTAGTTAAAGGATCCGCTAAATTCCTTTCAGTGGGAATTTTCTCAATTTGTATATCATTCCTACTTATAATCTCTCTGATCAGATGATAGCGGCGAAGCACGTGTTTGGATCGCTGATGAGACCTTGGTTCCTTTGCTTGTGCAATAGCTCCATTGTTGTCGCAGTAAACCGGTATTATTGTTAGTGAGAGCCATAGAGCCAATCATGTGATGGTTGTTGTATGGACTCATTGTATCATATTTCATATATATATATAAAGGCATTTGATTATGGTTATTATACTTACTTGTATTGGTGCCAAATAACTAAGTGTAATAACGTCCTTGGTAGTAGGTTCATATCTATATCAATCGATTGGTTGAATCGATAGTGAGATGATATAGAGAACACTACTCTTAATTATTCCTAGTCAAGTATTAACATTCAGGGACAATGTTAATGCATAGAGACTAGCATGTAGGTCAACACGATGACTTGATCTCACAAGTCATGGATATGAGATATCAAGTTGACACATGAGTATGCATTGGAGAATGTATACTGAATGACCCACCATGAGAAAGTATCATGGATCGTTATATGAGTGTCATATACTTTCTCATGTGACTATTAATATGACTATTAGTCCTTAGACCTGAAGTCACCATAGTTCCCTACATAAGGAGTTATGTACTTTGGTTTCGTCAAACGTCACCCGTAACTGGGTGGACTATAAAGGCGATTACTGGGTATGTAACAAATTATGCGGAGGGATGTGAGTGATGTAGATGGGATCTATCCCTCCTATATGACGGGAGAGATATCATAGTCTTGATAGAGTGAGATCACTAAGTGCATGGCCATGCCCAAATAAGGCAATATGAGATATTGAGCTTATTTGATTATAGTGAGTCTACTTGGAGTTCAAGACACATAGATTGATTGGAGGATGACACGGTCTATGCTTCATAGAAGATCAATCTAGATATCGACGATAGAAGGACATTGTCACATATTATGAAAGTCATAATTAGTAGTCACATTGGTGATGTTGGATCTCAACATTCTTGTAACTTGGGTAGCAATGATGTGTTGCTAGATACCGCTCATTGCTTATGTTTCTAAGAGGTTAGAAGCATTGCCAACGTTACAAGAACCTATAGGGTCACACACAAAGAACAAATAGATGGAGAAAAAAATGAAGTCAAGTTTGACTTGGCTAAATATGGAAAGTCCATAAAAGGCAAGTTTGACTTGACCCAAATCCAAATCATGTTTGACTTGACTTGGTTCCACTTCAAGTTAGACTTGACATGGGAGAAGAAATGGAGTCAAGTTTGACTTGACTAAATATGGAAAGTCCATAAAAGGCAAGTTTGACTTGACCCAAATCCACCTCAAGTTAGACTTGACTTAATGCCACATCATGGTGATGAATTGGCATGGAGCCAACCATTGATGATGCTCCACATCATCAAGAGCATTAAGTGTGGATGCCACCTCATCAAGGAAGATTAATGGTCAAGTTTGACTTGACCAAAAAGGCCACCTCACCTTGACTTGACCAAGTGATGACTTGGCTTGGTATTTGACCAATGATGATGCTCCACATCATCTCCAAAGGTTGTAACCCCCCCCCCATTTGAATTTGAATTCAAATTGAAAGGGGGTTATGGCGGCCACTTAATGGCCATTATGTGGCCAACCACAATGAGAAAGGGGGTTATGGCCGGCCACTTAATGGCCATTAATGGCCATTATGTGGCCGGCCACAATGAGAGAACAAAACCAAGTTTTGGTTCCATTTTTCTGATGGTGTGTCTTCTCTTCTTCCTCCTCCAAGTGTTGGTGCTCTTCTTCTTCTTCTCCTCTTGGCCGAACCCTTGAAAGGTGCTAGCACACCTAAAGGGTTTCCTCCATCCACTTTGTTCGCGTGGATACTTCTAGAGGGACGGCACTTGACGTCCTAGAGATCCGACATCCAAAAGGAGCGAGCGGGATTAAGCGGGGCACGCACCAAAGGTAAAATGGTTTATCCCTCTTTAGATCTAGGAGTAGATCGAGTTTTGAGCATGAAATGAATACGTGATTTTTGTTTCGGAATTTTTCTTCGCACGAGATCCATGGCTTTGGGTTCTCGGGGTTTCCGCGACGCGAAAAGGCGGTTTTCGCGGCCCGAAAAACCCAACAGTGGTATCAGAGCCACGTGCGAAGCACGTATTTATTTTTTTTTGTATGGGATACAAAATTTAGAGTAGTTTATGATTCTGTAATTTTTCTAATTTTTAGGATTTTGTGAGTATTTTTCTCGTAGAGGCGAAGCAACGAGTGCGAAGCACTTGTACACTTCGACCACCGAGAAAAACTTCTCCGAAACGGCAAGTTTCGCCCAAATAGATTTTGGGACAGCGGGTTAGGCACTGTTAGATCGCGATACGACACTCACGAAATTAATTTCGTGAGTAGGGGCGCCGCCCCTAACCCTGCAAGGGGCCTTGTCACGTGATTGTGCCCGAAACCCGCTTAACGGGACCGCCGTGGAGTTGTGACTCATAAAATTCGTAAAATACATAGAAAAATTAGATAAATTTCTGTAAAATACATAATTTTGAATTATGTACAGTAGTGTGATGGTCATGGCCCAAGACCCTATTTTAATTAGATTAAAATATGTGTGTAATTCATATTACGGCCTGCGTGCTGTTATTTGTGTTGTGTGTATTGTATTGTGATTGCGACCTACGTGTCAGCCTTTTATTTATTATTTCTGTTAAAATTAGTTTAAGACTCGAATGTAACTCGAGTATAAATTTTGTAATGTACAAAATTGAAGATGAAGGAAATTCTGGAGAAGACGGACTCGTGGGAAGCAAGCCGACAACACATGGGGTTTTGGAAGGAGGAGCTTGGAGAAGCTGCTGCCTAGACCCTAGGTTGACCAAAGGATCTTCTCATTGGCTTGAGAAGATCTTAGTAGGGCCATGACTAATCACACTTTAATTTTCTTATATATTTTATTTTTCCTTATATGTATGTGATGCATGTTAGTATAGAATAGAATATACGTGAGTGTATGTGATGCACATGTAATGTAGGAACCACATCTTGATGTGCACCTAATACACATTTAGGTTAAATTAGATTTAATAAATGCCTAAATACGATGCACATCATCGATTAGATTAGATCTAAATCGAAATCAACTCGTATATGCCTAACGAGCCTTGATACCCATCACTACCACGATCATATGCGATTGTTGAATCTGCCAAAGCAGAGCAATGCATTTAATCTTGGTGGGATGCGGAGGGACAACCTTGGTCCCGCCTATCACGCTTGGGTTAGATTGAGCTCAATTAGATTGAGTAACTAGTTAGCTCAATTGGATCGAGCCTAACTATAGGCATACTCCAATAGTTGGAAAGGTAGGACAAGATCGCATTTATCAATAGTCTTGGGCGATTTAGCCAAAGCTAACTCAAGATTATTCATAAATGTTAATTCTTGATCCTATAAACAAGAGTTGCATAGAGATATAATTGGTAATTAGTACCTACCGATCATACTAAGTCTTGGGCGATTTAGCCAAAGCTAACTCAAGGCGTAGTATGATGTGGATCTTGACCTACGAGAATTATAGTTAGTTGGTGTGGATCTAGTAGTGTGGTTTTACCACATCTATGACTCGATTCTACCAAAGCCCTATAATTCAGTGGGAGCATCATTTAATTAAAGGCCTAGTTAAATGATAAATAAAATATGATACAATGGTGGATATTTATTTTCTGCATTTTATGTTGTAGATTACCATGTCAAACACGAACACTCTCTCTCTACGATCTGTTCTTGAGAAGGACAAGCTCCTAGGAGCTAATTTCCTGGACTGGTACAGGAATCTGAGGATAGTCCTCACGCAGGAACGTAAGCTGTACGTTCTGGAGCAAGCAGTTCCTGATGCACCACCAGCCTCTGCCGCTCGTAGTGTTAGAGATGCTCATCAGAAGCATCTAGATGACGCGTTAGACGTGTCATGCCTAATGCTATGTTGTATGTCTCCTGAGCTTCAGAAGCAACACGAGAAAATGAATGCTTTTGATATGATTGGCCATCTCAAGCAACTATATCAAGGGCAGGCAAGGCATGAGAGGTTTGAAGTGACTCAGGCCCTCTTTTCATGCAAGATGAAAGAGGGAACCCCTGTAGGAACTCACGCACTCCAAATGATTGGGTACGTCGAGAACCTCGAGAGGTTGGGGTTCCCTTTGGGCCAAGAGCTGGCTACCGATCTGATCCTGCAATCGTTGCCGGTGAGTTACCGTCAATTCGTCATGAACTACAACATGAACGAATTAGACAAACCACTGCCCGAGATACTCAACATGTTAAGAACTGCTGAGCCTAATCTCACCACTACCAAGTCCAGTACCGTCCTAATGGTACAAAAGGGCAAGTGGAAGCCCAAAGGTAAGGGTAAGACCCAAACCAAGGGCAAAGCCAGCTCTTCAACACTCAAACCTAAAGGTGGGGTTGCTAAGGATGCTACCTGCTTCCACTGCGGTAAGACTGGGCATTGGAAGCGGAACTGCAAGGTATACCTGGAAGATCTGAAGAAGAAGAGAAGTGAAACTTCTACTTCAGGTATAAATGTTATAGAAGTCAACCTTTCTATTTCTACATCATGGGTATTAGATACTGGGTGTGCTTCTCACATTTGTACTAATGTGCAGGCGCTGAGAAATAGCAGGGCATTGGCCAAGGGCGAGGTGGACCTACGAGTAGGCAATGGAGCAAGGGTTGCTGCTGTTGCTATAGGGACTTACTTTCTATCTCTACCCTCTGGGCTTGTACTGGAATTGAATAACTGTTGTTATGTACCTGTACTAACAAAGAATATCATTTCAGTTTCATGTTTAGATAACAAAGGTTTTTCATTCATAATAAAGGACAAATGTTGTTCTGTTTATTTAAAGGATATGTTCTATTGTAGCGCACATCTGATGAATGACCTCTATATTCTAGACTTAGAGAGCCCTATCTATAACGTGAATACCAAGAGGTTGAGATCAAATGAGTTGAACCCAACCTATCTCTGGCACTGTCGCTTAGGCCACATAAATGAGAGTCGCTTGTCCCAGCTCCATAAGGATGGTTTGCTGGACTCATTTGATTTTGAGTCATATGAGACATGCGAGTCATGCCTTCTAGGCAAGATGACTAAGACTCCCTTTAGTGGACATAGCGAAAGAGCGACAGACTTGTTAGGACTCATACATAGTGATGTATGTGGCCCTTTCAATGTCGCTGCCAGAGGTGGTTACAGGTACTTCATCACATTTACTGATGACTTCAGTAGATATGGCTATGTGTATTTGATGACACATAAGTCAGAATCCTTTGAAAAGTTCAAAGAATTCAGAAATGAAGTACAGAACCAACTTGGCAAGAGTATTAAGATACTTCGATCAGATCGAGGTGGAGAATACTTGAGCCATGAGTTTCGTGACTACCTAGCTGAGTGTGGGATTCTATCCCAACTCACTCCCCCTGGAACACCACAGTGGAATGGTGTATCCGAAAGGAGGAATCGTACCTTATTAGATATGGTACGATCTATGATGAGTCACGCAGATCTTCCTATATCCTTTTGGGGATATGCTCTAGACACGGCAGCGTTCACACTAAACCGTGTTCCATCAAAGGCTGTCATGAAGACACCATATACGATATGGACAGGGAGGAGTCCCAAGATGTCTTTCATGAGGGTTTGGGGTTGTGAGGCTTACGTACGACGTCAAGTCTCAGACAAACTGGGACCCAAATCTGATAAGTGTTATTTCATAGGGTATCCCAAGGAAACGAAGGGATACTACTTCTACATTCCTAGTCAGCACAAAGTGTTTGTTGCTAAGACTGGAGTATTTCTAGAAAGGGACTTTGTTTCTAGAAAGACTAGTGGGAGTACGTTCAGTCTTGAAGAAGTTCAAGACATGGACAATAGCACTGAAGCCTTGATGGAAGTTGAACAGGAACCACAAAGTGTGGTGGTTGATGAGGTTGTTGCACAAGAAGCTGTGGAACAACAACCTGTTCATGTAGACCTACCTCTTCGCAGGTCTGATAGGGTACGTCGTCAGCCTGAGAGATACTCATTTCTCTTGTCTGACCATGATGACGTTATGCTCGTTGAGAACGAGCCTACCTCCTATCAGGAAGCTGTGATGAGCCCAGATTCTGAGAAATGGCTAGAGGCCATGAGATCCGAGATGGATTCCATGTACACCAACCAAGTATGGACTTTGGTTGATCCACCTGAAGGGGTCAAACCCATTGGGTGTAAGTGGGTCTTTAAGAGAAAGACTGACATGGATGGACTTGTACATACCTATAAGGGTAGACTAGTAGCTAAAGGTTTCAAGCAAATTCATGGTATTGACTATGATGAAACTTTTTCTCCAGTCGCGATGTTCAAGTCCATTAGGATCTTGCTTGCTATTGCAGCATACCACGATTATGAGATCTGGCAGATGGACGTCAAAACTGCGTTTCTGAATGGAAACCTCCTCGAGGAAGTGTACATGACACAACCTGAGGGTTTTGTAGATCCAAAGCATACTGGTAGAGTATGCAAGCTGCATAAGTCCCTTTATGGACTAAAGCAAGCTTCTCGAAGCTGGAATCTTCGATTCGATGATGCAATCAAACAGTTTGGTTTCATCAAGAATGAAGATGAACCTTGTGTCTACAAAAGGGTTAGTGGGAGCACAGTTGTCTTCCTTGTTTTGTATGTAGATGACATACTACTCATTGGGAATGACATTCCTTCACTACAGTCTGTGAAGACTTGGTTGGGGAATTCCTTCTCAATGAAAGACTTAGGTGAAGCAGCCTATATTCTAGGCATAAAGATCTATAGAGATAGATCTAAGAGATTGCTTGGCCTAAGTCAGAGTACATACATTGATACCGTTTTGCAACGGTTTGCCATGCAGAATTCCAAGAAGGGAAATCTGCCAATGTCACATGGCGTGAGTCTTTCGAAGACTCAAGGTCCCTCTTCTAGAGAGGAGAGAGACCGCATGAGCAAGATCCCTTATGCCTCAGCCATAGGATCTATCATGTACGCCATGTTATGTACTCGTCCTGATGTCTCGTATGCTTTGAGCATGACGAGCAGATACCAGTCAGATCCAGGTGAACGTCACTGGATAGCAGTCAAGAATATTCTTAAGTACTTGAGAAGGACTAAAGAATATTTCTTGATATTTGGAGGCGAAGAGGAGCTAACTGTAAAAGGTTACAGTGATGCAAGCTTCCAAACTGACCAGGATGACTACAGATCGCAGTCAGGGTTCGTGTTTTGCTTAAATGGTGGCGCTGTCAGCTGGAAGAGTTCAAAGCAGGATACAGTTGCTGATTCTACAACAGAAGCTGAGTACATTGCTGCATCTGAGGCAGCAAAGGAGGCAGTTTGGATCCGCAAGTTCATTACTGAGCTTGGAGTGGTTCCTAGCATAGCCGACCCAGTACAGCTCTATTGTGACAACAATGGAGCTATTGCGCAGGCTAAGGAACCTCGTTCACACCAGCGGACCAAACACATACTACGGCGTTTCCATCTCATTCGAGAGATCATCGATCGAGGAGATGTGAAGATATGCAGAGTACCCACAGAGGCTAACATTGCAGATCCCTTGACCAAGGCTTTGGCACAGACCAAGCATGATGGTCACACTAGGTCATTGGGTATTAGATACTACAGTGATTGGCACTAGTTCTAGTGGGAGATTGTTAGTGAGAGCCCTAGAGCCAATCATGTGATGGTTGTTGTATGGACTCATTGTATCATATTTCATATATATATATAAAGGCATTTGATTATGGTTATTATACTTACTTGTATTGGTGCCAAATAACTAAGTGTAATAACGTCCTTGGTAGTAGGTTCATATCTATATCAATCGATTGGTTGAATCGATAGTGAGATGATATAGAGAACACTACTCTTAATTATTCCTAGTCAAGTATTAACATTCAGGGACAATGTTAATGCATAGAGACTAGCATGTAGGTCAACACGATGACTTGATCTCACAAGTCATGGATATGAGATATCAAGTTGACACATGAGTATGCATTGGAGAATGTATACTGAATGACCCACCATGAGAAAGTATCATGGATCGTTATATGAGTGTCATATACTTTCTCATGTGACTATTAGTATGACTATTAGTCCTTAGACCTGAAGTCACCATAGTTCCCTACATAAGGAGTTATGTACTTTGGTTTCGTCAAACGTCACCCGTAACTGGGTGGACTATAAAGGCGATTACTGGGTATGTAACAAATTATGCGGAGGGATGTGAGTGATGTAGATGGGATCTATCCCTCCTATATGACGGGAGAGATATCATAGTCTTGATAGAGTGAGATCACTAAGTGCATGGCCATGCCCAAATAAGGCAATATGAGATATTGAGCTTATTTGATTATAGTGAGTCTACTTGGAGTTCAAGACACATAGATTGATTGGAGGATGACACGGTCTATGCTTCATAGAAGATCAATCTAGATATCGACGATAGAAGGACATTGTCACATATTATGAAAGTCATAATTAGTAGTCACATTGGTGATGTTGGATCTCAACATTCTTGTAACTTGGGTAGCAATGATGTGTTGCTAGATACCGCTCATTGCTTATGTTTCTAAGAGGTTAGAAGCATTGCCAACGTTACAAGAACCTATAGGGTCACACACAAAGAACAAATAGATGGAGAAAAAAATGAAGTCAAGTTTGACTTGGCTAAATATGGAAAGTCCATAAAAGGCAAGTTTGACTTGACCCAAATCCAAATCAAGTTTGACTTGACTTGGTTCCACTTCAAGTTAGACTTGACATGGGAGAAGAAATGGAGTCAAGTTTGACTTGACTAAATATGGAAAGTCCATAAAAGGCAAGTTTGACTTGACCCAAATCCACCTCAAGTTAGACTTGACTTAATGCCACATCATGGTGATGAATTGGCATGGAGCCAACCATTGATGATGCTCCACATCATCAAGAGCATTAAGTGTGGATGCCACCTCATCAAGGAAGATTAATGGTCAAGTTTGACTTGACCAAAAGGCCACCTCACCTTGACTTGACCAAGTGATGACTTGGCTTGGTATTTGACCAATGATGATGCTCCACATCATCTCCAAAGGTTGTAACCCCCCCATTTGAATTTGAATTCAAATTGAAAGGGGGTTATGGCCGGCCACTTAATGGCCATTAATGGCCATTATGGCCGGCCACTTAATGGCCATTAATGGCCATTATGTGGCCGGCCACAATGAGAGAACAAAACCAAGTTTTGGTTCCATTTTTCTCATGGTGTGTCTTCTCTTCTTCCTCCTCCAAGTGTTGGTGCTCTTCTTCTTCTTCTCCTCTTGGCCGAACCCTTGAAAGGTGCTAGCACACCTAAAGGGTTTCCTCCATCCACTTTGTTCGCGTGGATACTTCTAGAGGGACGGCACTTGACGTCCTAGAGATCCGACATCCAAAAGGAGCGAGCGGGATTAAGCGGGGCACGCACCAAAGGTAAAATGGTTTATCCCTCTTTAGATCTAGGAGTAGATCGAGTTTTGAGCATGAAATGAATACGTGATTTTTGTTTCGGAATTTTTCTTCGCACGAGATTCATGGCTTTGGTTCTCGGGGTTTCCGTGACGCGAAAATGTGGTTTTCGCGGCCCGAAAAACCCAACAATTGCTTCATCAATGGTTGGAACCACACCAAGTTCTGAGATAAACTTCTTGATCCAGACTGCTTCTTTTGCTGCTTCCGAAGCCGCAATATATTCCGTTTCCGTGGTAGAATCCGCTACAGTGTCTTGCTTGGAACTCTTCCAACTTATTGCGCCTCCATTCATAGTAAATACGTATCCAGACTGAGATTTGGAGTCATCCTTTCTGGAAACTGGCATCTGTATACCCACGTATTACCATATCTCCTTCTCCATATATTAGTCTAGTAGTGTCGATCCCATGACAAGATATTGAGAGGTAAATTATGGAAGATATTTTATTCTGGCACATCGGCCTTTTCATTGGAAGAGGTGCAATAAGACAATTTATATTTGTTGAAAATTGATCAAGATCTATTAGAGTAAACACTTATGTAGATACTAATTGCGTAAATCCATAGGGAGAATTCTGTAAAATAGCGAAATCTATCACTTTAATATCCCTATAATTATTTTATCCTATTGAAAGGGAATAAATCAGGACCTGAAATGACTTAGGGATCAGTATCTTACTTTCCTTTCTTAATTCTTGCTATATAATAAGTGAGTATGATGGATCAAAATGATAATATAAGAAATAAAAATAATAAAATAAATGCACTTGATACCGTAATATGGTTTATAGACTCTATTTCTTCTCTGTAACCAAGTATGATAAAATATTGCAATTGTTTCTCACAACAAAAATCTATCGAGCATTTGATGTAACTCTCAATTATATATTTTTAAGTTGAGAAAATCCTTAATCTAGATTCGTCTCCAAATTAAACAAAAAAAAATATCTTACAATAGATATCCTTTACCAAAGAACACCTCTGAGATTGTGCTCGCTTCCTATGGGTCCACCAAGGTTGCCTCAAGTGAGCTCCGATCATTGCTAGAAACCTTTTAGTGAACTATTACAAATAAAACCAATAGTACTTCTAGATCCCCTCTAAAAGTAACCGAACTCTCAAAATCTTATCCTCGCCTAAAGATAATAAACCCTAGCTAGCTAGGTGAGAAGAGTGTTACGCAAGAGAACTTCAAATCCAAGGATGAGACTCTGCGTATATTTTCAATGACTCTAAATATTATTGCCTTTAGTACTGAGAATGATACAGAATCAGAAAAGATCTTTTAATTCTAAGGTCTAATTCAATGTTGTTCCGCCAAAAACACCTTTAAATAAGGTCTTAACAACTCTATCCAAGCACTTGTGATCCAATTTACCAAATATGAGGCCTCAATTTTCAATTCTGGGTCAACGTAGTCGACATATTTTCGACTTTGTTGACACAATGAATATGCTATTTCTAAAGGGGGAGGAGTGAATAGCGTACCTACAAATCAAACATCTAATTTTCTCAAGCTACATACATGTTACTATACAAAATAGCCAACCAAAAAAAAAAAAGCATATCATGATGAACATCAGGATTTAATCGGTTCACAATCCCAAGTTGCTACCTCTAAGGCCCATGCACACCGTATCCAATTTTTTTTCTTATTTTTGATAAAAGATGAACAAACCTCTTAATTCAACAAATGGTAGTAATACAATACAGAATAAGAGATTTTATAAAGAAATAGCAATTTAATTTTGTACTAGAGTGTGGTAGTTATTGTTGGTATTGGTTGTACCAGATAATTGAATATGATTTTGATATTAGCAAAGATTCAAAGTTAAGACTTATTTGTAATCTAACTATAGGATCGATGATGTCGATAGAGGAGAATGAATATCGATCGTCATTTGTTCATTTGAATTTCATGTCAGTTCGCCTTTTCTTATCAGAATTGTTAGTTTCAGCGGAAAAAATAATATAATAAAAGATAAGGACACGCAGAATTTATTTACTTGGTTCCCAACTCCCAGGGTCAGTATGTCTAAGGCCTATATATACTTGGCATGAGTCCACTAATGATCTCCTTTCCGAAACTTTCCGGCTAATGGTCTCCTTTATGGAAATTTTTAGAGGCGGAAAAACTCGTCTTACAGATCAATAAATACAAGCAAAAGTAAATGAAATAGCGATTACAAATAATAACAATCAAACCAAAAGTCGATGAAGATCCCGGCCAATCTGGATGTCCGAAACACAACACACTTCCTCCTGGAGCCTCCTTGGTCGCAAAGCTTCGTTATAGTACTTTTCTTTCGCAGATAGAGAATAGTAGGATGAAAAAATTGATTGTTTGGATGCTATCCTCGAACCCCTTTATATAGTGGTCATACGGGCGCCCCAAGATCGGTGTTATCTTATCCGAAGTACCCAAACCTTATCGTCGAAGATAGGGGCTGCGCACTTAGTCCCGGGCACCTTAGACTAGGGGCGCCCGAGTGCATTGGTGGCACCCAGATCATCCGGGTGCTCAGGAGCAACTTGAGCACCCGGGTCCTCCCAGGCACCTGGGAACTATCCCAAGCTACAACTTCTTGTATTGTTTGCATTTGCTCTCCACTCTTGCCTCCCGCTTCAGTTTCCTGCAAGACAAGCAAACACAAAGCATGCATGCAAGCAAACAACCTAAGCCTTAGTTCTAAGCCTATCTGACATACTAGGCTTTGCTTGGAGTCAACTCTCGATGACTTTGAAGGATCGTCTAAGCATGTGCTAGAGGGGGGGGTGAATAGCACTTTGTTCGTCATTTACTCTACAGATTGTTAGCGCAGCGGAATATATAATAGATCAATCCCCGGATAACCTCCGGCTAGCTCTCGTCGCTCCTTGTGGGTGGAGAAACTTCGCCACAATCTCTTGGACACTATCTGGGCACAAAAGACTACTAACTCACTTTACCCAAGTGAGTTTCGTCAAGAATCTCAGCCACCACGAAGTCCTCTTTAAATAGGACTCGGGCTGAAACCCTCGCTACCAGTCGACTGCCCCCAGGGCAGTCGACTGGTGCCACTGAAATTCGATCGTTGCACCCCAACGTTCGAATTCTCAGCCAACTCACCAGCCACCTACCAGTTGACTGCCCCCAGGGCAGTCGACTGGTCCTAGGGCTGAGACCTTTCTGTGAGTTCCATCAGTCGACTGCCCCCAGGCCAGTCGACTGGTCTACTTACCCACCTAAGGTTTCCCTTCCCGAGTACATTCCACTCCGCACTCAAACCCTAGGATTTCCCGAGTACAATCACACAGCACTCGTACCCTCATGACTCGACCGACTCCTCATCCGCAGCCTCGACTATTGCCTTCGCGCCCTCTTCATCTTCGGCTCCCGTCCCTCGGATGCACGCAAGCCTCTAGCTTGCCTCCATGTTATCCTTCACGCATGCCTCGAAGTCCGCGCCCCTCAGCTCATCGTCCCTGCTCTCCAAGGTCCCTCGGGTGCACACAAGCCTCCAGCTTGTCTCCATGCCACCCTTCACCGTACCGAGGCCGTCCAGTCAAGTCAATATGTGTACCTGTACAACCTGTACACTCAACATACACATATGAGATAACAAGGGAAAACCTAACTTAAACCATTTGCCCAAACATCAAAACACTTGATCGCTCCGGACCACAGATTGCCTCAACAGACTTTACTTCCTAAGATCAACTCCTTAGGGTATCCCATTGTCTAACTTCACTCACTAGGATTTTACCTTGCCTGACTTCACTCACCAGGATTATTACCCAGCTTTACTCACCAGGATTTCATACCTAACCAGCGGTCAGGACTTCGTGCCCAGCTTCACTCACTAGGACTTCGTCTACCTAGCTTCACTCACTAGGATCCAACTTCACTCACCAAGATTTTGTGTCTAACCCGCGGTCAGGTCTTCATGCCCGATCCTCAACCAGGAGTTCAATCCTTGACAAGGTTTTTGTGCCTAATTCTCCGAACCAAAACTTCGGTGCCTTAACAAGGACTTCATTGCTACTCATCTGATCTTGATTACACTTCTCTCTTCCAAACATCATGTCCTGTTTGGATTACCCTTGGTCAACCTGACCAGCCATGGGTACTTTGCTTTGCCAAACATCAAGTCCTATTCAGCTTAACCCTTGGTATATTATCAAACATATTTACTTCTTTCTCTAAGTACTTTGCTAGTCATCTAATCTTGATTAGACATTACTCTGTCAAACATCAAGTCTTGTTTGGCTTGACCCTTGGTCAAACTGACCAGACCTTGGTATATTGTCAAACATCGAAACCCTATAGATTGACTGTTCTTGTCTGATGCTTCAGGCACTAACAATCTTTCACTTTTTAATGTTTGATAATAATCTTAAGTTAGGTCTGAGTTTAAAGGTTTTAGATCAAAATTTGGGAGACTAACAATATTTCTAACTTAAGGTACTCTCTCCTCCTTTGATACACATAAAAAAAAATCAAGCCAAAATTATTAAGTATGGAATTTGCACCAACAATGGGATTTTTTAAATACTTAGAGTTTTTAAGAAAAAAACATTATTTAAAAAAACCTTTGTATGTACTAAAAAAGATAACATAAGTATTTGCCTATTAAAACATTAAAGAAAGCTAATTACTTAAGAATAAATGCTTCATTTGATTTGGACATTCCTAAATCTGACATAATCCAAAGAATTTTGTTGACCGCAAGAAATTTTCTATGTGTCTCAGAGATTTTTCAAAAGAATTGTCAACAATATTTTAAATGATTAAGAGATTTTTAAAACGTTTTGAAAAATTCAACTCAAGTAGTTTTGAAAATCATATTGACTCTTTTAAGTTGAACTCCCCCTAAGATTGACGCAGTCCTAGGAAGCTTGTTGACCACAAGATGATCTTCCTATGTATCTCAGGGTTTGACTCAAACCAAAAGAATAAAATAATATTTTTTTCAAAATAATCTAGAATAGTTTGCAAAAGATTGAGTGATCTTGATGTAGACTCATCAAGATTCTCTCTATGTCTAACATAATCTTAGGAATCCTTGCTGATTGTAATGAAAACTTTCTATGTGCCTTAGGGTTTATCTAAATCATAAGAGCAATGAAAGTATATATTCGAAAGTTTTTTTCAAAAATAAATTTTCAAAACACTTTTTATAGCATATTTTTCAAATATAAAATAATTTTGAAGGTACCCATTTTGAAAAAATATTTTTCAAGGATATAATAACTTTTAAAGGCATATTTTTTAAAAATAATATTTTTTTAAACACATTTTTAAAAAAAAATCTAAAGCATATTTTTCCAAAATAATTTTCCAAGAGCATTAATAAATAATTTTTTAAGCAATAAAATATTTTTAAATGATATAATAGTTTTTGAATGCTTATTTTTCCAAAAATTTCCAAGATATGATAATTTTTGAAAAATATTTTTTGAAACAAAAAAAATATTTTAAAAAATAACTCCCCTTTAACCTGACATCTCTTGGTTACCCTTGTTAACTACAAGGAACTCTACCTAGGTATCTAAGAGATTTTAATGTTGACTTAGAGGGTTTGTATCTAAGTGTAGGTCAATCAATTTTCAAAAGAATATATAGATTTTTGAAAATTATTTATAAGTACACACAATTATGTAAAAATTTATTAAAACATTATTATGTTACATCACTATTTTGAAAATAGGTTTAAAGAAAATATTCAAAGGATTTTGAAAATATTTTTAAAATATTTATCAATTAATTAGTCCTTATTATCTCACATATTCTAAGTATCCTAGTACAGTCAAGCATGGTAATCTTATGGATGTTGTGAGATGCTTGATTAATTTTTCTCAATTTATTTTTATAGATTGTTTGACCTTGAGTTAAATTCAGGTTTAACAATTAATCAATTAAAAGCACATTTCAAGAATTAGGTTCCAGGCTGTGGTGACGCATAAGGGCCTCTTGGGTATTTGAACAACAACCACTTTCTAGTCAAAGCCTTTAAAAGAAATTATCCTTTAAATTTACTCTTTGTTAAACCCTGGTCTAACTAGTCTAAGATGTGGTGAGGTAGCTACAGCTAGTTCCACATAGCTAAGTCAACCAAGTCGGGTACTCCTTACCCTTCCTAACTTCCAAGACCAAGCTTTCTTAATGTACTAGCATCTCTCCCCACCCTAGTACTATGTTGGGTAAATATCAAACAACATTTATCCTATCTAGTCATTCTAAATTAAGCAGGAAATAAACTAGCATGATATATATATATAGAACGATGATCGGATGCGGACCGACGCTGCGGACATTTTGCGGACGTCCTACGTGGCTGATGGCTAATTTGCGGACCGAAGCCAGCGTGGACGCGAGCGCTGGCCGCCAGAGACCAAAAGGGCAAAACAAAATTTAAGCGGCTGGTCATTTTCGTGACTCCCTCTCTCGCGCCCGCTCCTCCTTCCTCTCTCGCGAACCTAAAAGCTCCTCGCTGCTGCCCTGCTCCTCCTCCCTCTCTCGCGAACCCTAAAAGCTCCTCGCTGCCGCCCCGCTGCTCATCGCCTGGTACCTCTCCAACCTCCCGGCCTACCGCACCGCCGTCAGCCCGCTCCTCCGCGGCATCGAGGTCGGCCTCGCCCACGGCTACCTCCTCGTCGGACCCTTCGTCAAGACCGGCCCGCTCTGCAACACCGAGGTCGCCGACGTTGACGGTGACCGGGCGGAAGAAGGAGGCGGACAAGCTGCAGACGGCGGAGGGCTGGGCGCAGTTCAGCAGGGGCTTCTTCTTCGGCGGAATCTCCGGCGTCATCTGGGCTTTCTTCCTCTACGTCCTTGACCGTCCTTGTCTCCGTCGTCGCAGTTTGTTTAAGCTCGCGAAGATGGGTGGTGGGGTTCGGCTCTGGTTGGCTTTGTGTCTTGTTGTTTTGTGCTTGAGCGATCTTGCGGGAGCTGGAGATGTTGATAGTGATTGATTGATGAGTTTTGAGTTGTTTTTGAAGCGTATTTGTTGTTAAAAATCGTTAAGTTGAGGCGGGTTGTGGATGATTTGCAGGGTTGCTCGCCAATGGCAACTTCGAGATCAGCCCGAGGAAGGAGAAGCTCAACAAGACGCTCATCGTTGGGAAGCACTCGCTTCCGAGCTGGACGATTCACGGGTTGGTGGAGTACGTCTCCGGCGGGCCGCAGCCAGGGGGAATGTACTTCGCGGTGGCGCACGACGTCCACCCCGTTCGCCTCGGCAACGACGCTTCGATATCGCAGAACGTGACGGTGACGCCTGGCTCGTTAAGTTTATTTGACAGTTCTTGATCTGGTCAGAGTTAGTCCGGTGAAAGCTTGAGTCTTGTGGATATCTGAAGGATCAAAGTTTAGATTTTGATAGGATCGTGTTGATCCTGGTAGATTTGTTTGGACGATCAAGTTTCTGCTACTAAATTGCTGTACTAAGAACGAGTAGTTGGTAGAAATGCAAAGAGTGCCTTTTCGGTCAGCCTTCAAAAACAACAAATATCTGTAGAACCCAATCAACAATTTAACACCCAGAGAAAGCAAGAACTGAATGACCCTCGACCATTATTTTCTCTTTCTTACAAAATATACTTGCTGATTAATGGAAGTTTCAAAGCTGCTATTGAGCACCCACTGGGAGTTCAAGCCTTGTGTTGCTCTTTCGTCTCCTTTGCATCATAATCTTTCTCAGCAAACTTGCTCCTGCATCTTGTTTCTTAGCCACAACCATAAGCTTTCCTTCATCAGGATCACCTTTGTGTTTGCCAGAAAGATTCTCTGGTGACATATGAACTTCATCGCTCACCGATGGATCGCAGGACGGGATGGATCGCACTACTTGGGAGCAGTAGTTGATACATTGCTGAACAAAGGTCCATCATCCGCTGATGCCAAAGCTTTCAACTGCTTCCCAAGATTTAGGATGGTTTCTTGGCAAGCAGCAATTGTTTCTGTAGCTGCAATTATGTCACATTCCTGAGAGATTGAAGATTTCAATTGCCTTAAGATATAGGGGGTTAATGGTCTTGGTCACTTTGTGGCTAAGTTGCAAAACCTGAAAGTTAAATTAAGTTGTCTGATACTCAATGATCAAATTTGCATGGCGAATTAACAAAATTTTAGTAGAAATTGGTCACTTCATTTTCAGCAAGTGATGTAACAGAGCTTACCGTCGGGATTTTCTTATCTTCGGGGCGCATGACATACTTCGGAGTTTCTTCAGATGAAGCTCTGTGTCACACATAAATACAGATAATCAGAGGAACTTTTAAGACTACAGCTGAAACACAATATGAAAGCAGTAATTTGCACCTTTCTAACTCTAGCTGTAGTTCAAGGCAAGTTTCCTCCAGTTCTTCACAGCAGTTGCTCCTCTGTGCAAGTTGGATTTCAAGGGATGTAAACGTTTGAAGAGCTTCATTCAATTCAGCCCTTGCAAGGGTTAACTGAGTCGCAAGGTCTTCATTAATCGATATTTGATTTGCAATCTGTTCTTCAATCCAGCCTTTGTTCTAGCATGCGAGTCTTCTCCTGCTCTCTCGATATTCTCAAGGAAGCGTTGTTAACTACGAGCTGCTGCTCTCCCTTAACATTACACACTTTTTGCATGCATTCTTGCAATTTTGTATCCTTTGCCACTAATCTTTCTTCTACAGTTTTCTTCTGAAGCAAAGCACCATCCAATTGTTGCTTTAAAGAAAGTGATTGAGCTTCTGCTTTCTCCCATCCTAACAAGTAGATCGAGCACGGTTTATTCTCAAAATATTGTAGTTTCAGTGTCTGGGGAAAAAAAAAATTCTGACCTGCCAATTGGCTTTCCCTCAGGCTACTTTTGCTTGCTTTGGCCAAAAGGTCATCTTTAGCCAGTGGACTCGACTGACTCGATGCTGGCCGATGTTAGTTGTTCATTCAAGCTTTCTACAGATTTCTCCAACTCCAGGGTCTTCTTTTTCTGGGAGAAATCATAGACATTTACAGATTGACTTCCAACATAAGAAGGAAACATATGTTGTTGCTAATAAGAGCTGAGAATTTGTTTGACATGATCTTAGACATATATTTTAAAGAAAACGATCCAAATTTTTATAGTAATAGAAGATAACAATCTCTGATCAGTAATCCTTCATGTTAAAGAAGAAATTGCAAATTATTATGACAAAAGACACAACAATCTATGAGTACGAACATTGCTTCTGCCGATCATTAGTTGGATTAAATGTGTAATAAGCGGTAAAAAATAAGATTTTATTAATGCTAACCTCAATGTTCTTCTCTGCAGACTTCCTCTTCCACAACCAAGTCTTGTTCTCCATGATTCCTACAAATTCCTGAAACATAGATAGAGCTTTAGATCAAAAAACACGAGGCCACTGATAAACAGTGAAATTGAGGTATCCTTTTGTCTCTCCTGTAGTAATATGCCAAACAACGTCTTGACTACTTCATATCTAATTTATTTCAAAGTTCTTCTCTTCAGAATAAATTTTCTCTTTTCTGAAGAAAGAAAACAACTTGCCCAAGCGAACTATCGAATGTACCTCGAGAAAATGCTCTGTACTAAAGAAGAAAACCTCATTTTAAGCCAGAAATTCCATCCAGCACAAGTTTTTTTTTATGTAGACAAGCACAAAGCCAAATATGCACACAGGAAGGAAGGAAAGGTAGAAGATAGAGGAGTTGAGATGATATATGGCGACGAGACCACCAAATCTGTTGTTTTTTTTATGGCTTCCAATTATTGTTTATGATGGTTTTTGCTTGTAGCGTTGGGAGTGGGAGCTGGCGCTTGTATGCGGGTGTTGGTGCCTGGCGGGCGCGAGGAGAAAGAGCCAAAGCACGCGAACAAGCGCCAGCTCCTCCTTCCCCAACACCCGGAGATTCCGCCGAAGAAGAAGCCCCCGCTGAACTGCGCCCAGCCCTCCGCCGTCTGCAGCTTGTCCGCCTCCTTCTTCCGCCCGGTCACCGTCAGCGTCGGCG
This sequence comes from Boesenbergia rotunda, assembly GCA_024364735.1. Taxonomy (NCBI): domain Eukaryota; kingdom Viridiplantae; phylum Streptophyta; class Magnoliopsida; order Zingiberales; family Zingiberaceae; genus Boesenbergia; species Boesenbergia rotunda. Next base: position 23,660 of record JAGFNQ010008384.1, on the reverse strand, counting down.
ACCTCGGTGTTGCGGAGCGGGCCGGTCTTGACGAAGGGTCCGACGAGGAGGTAGCCGTGGGCGAGGCCGACCTCGATGCCGCGGAGGAGCGGGCTGACGGCGATGCGGTAGGCCGGGAGGTTGGAGAGGTACCAGGCGATGAGCAGCGGGGCGGCAGCGAGGAGCTTTCAGGGTTCACGAGAGAGGGAGGAGGAGCAGGGCGGCAGCGAGGAGCTTTTAGGTTCGCGAGAGAGGAAGGAGGAGCGGGCGCGAGAGAGGGAGTCGCGAAAATGACCAGCCGCTTAAATTTTGTTTTGCCCTTTTGGTCTCTGGCGGCCAGCGCTCACGTCCATGCTGGCTTCGGTCCGCAAATTAGCCATCAGCCACGTAGGACGTCCGCAAAAGGTCCGCAGCGTCGGTCCGCATCCGATCATCGTCCTATATATATATATATATATATATATATATATATATATATATATATATATATATATAAGCAGGTAATGATCATGACAATTATGTATATGTCAATCAAGTCAAAGCATTTTAATTTTATTTCTAAAGTATTAAATTCTCAATTTAATACAGATTGTGTAAACTCGCGAATATGTCAACCCACTTTTGAAACATTTATGATTATTAAATTAGGGCTCCATTTGGTAGAATTTTATTAGTTTCATAATTAAAGATATTTAATCAAAATTTAGTTCATGAATTTTATAATAATAAATTTTGATTTTTTATAAATTAATAATCAGCCATTTGAATTTAGATCTTAACTTTGAATTTCCAATTAGAGTTGAATTATTATTATTGATTAAAATTTAAGATTAATTCAATTATATTTGAATTTTTAAGAGTTAATTAAGAATTTTATATTAATAATTTTTGAATTTTTGAATTAAAATTTTAGGTTGAATTTCCAATTAATGTTTAATTATTATTATTGATTAAAATTTAAGATTTATTCAATTATATTTGAATTCTTATGAATTAATTATATCTAGTAGTTCAATCTCAATTGACATTTTTAATTTTATCTTTTGAATTAATTTTGATAATTCTGACTCATAAATTGATTCATTTGATTTTAAGTTTTCAATTATTTTTATAGTTTTTGATTTATTTTATTCCTTATAATATTTTTTAATTAAGTTTTCAAGGTGAATATATCAATTAAATCATCTTCAACATTATCATAACTTCAGAATTATATTCAAAATTATTAATTGATTTGTCATCATTATCTTCAGAATTATTGATTAGTTTTTTAGAATTATCTTCAGAATTATTATTAGTTTTTTATCATTATCTTCAGAATTATTGATTAGTTTTTTAGAATTATCTTCAGAATTATTATTAGTTTTTTAGAATTATCTTCAGAATTGTTAATTAATGTTACATCATTATCTTCATAATTATGATCAAAATTATTAGTTAATGTTTTGGAATTATTTTCAAAATTATTAATTAGATTTTCGAAATTATATTGTGAATTATTATTTAGATTTTCATAATTATCTTGAGGATTATTAATTAGATTTAGAATTATCTTAAAGATTATTAGAATTAATATTGAAATTTTCAATATTATCAGGATAAGACTTATTCATTAATATTGTAGAATTATCTAAAGAATTAAACAATAAAATTTCAATATTAATTTCAAAAATTTAGCATTAATATTAAAAATTAATGAATTAATATTTATGATTTTAATATTATTCATGCTTTTTTTAAAATTCTTATCATGTATTTTAACATACAATGTTTTAAATTTGTCATGTAGATTATCTAATTTGACAAAAAAAATTAATATTATTATCATACACATTTTTTAAATTACCAGAAAAATCATGTAACTTTGCAGAAGTTGTAGAAATATTTTTGTAGAAATTAAATTTTTATACTTTCTTTACCTTCATCGCATTTACCAGCATTGTGGATCCGTTTATCATCCATTCTGGACACAAGTTCTTGTAGTGCCCATGCTTCTAGTGTTAGGATGTATACTAAAAGCCTTACTTTTGTATAAGAACATCTACATTCACTACAAGAATTTTTGGATTCAACAACACCCAATAGACAACGGTATTTTGAAAAATCGTTGTCTTTTTCATTTAACAATAGTTTTTTCAAAAACCATTGATGTTGATAAATTTTTTACGGAAAAAGACAACTATTTTTAAAAAACCGTTGTCTTATGTATGTCAAAGACAACGGTTTTTTAAAAATTGATGTCTATTTGCTTGGTTACGACAACTGATTTTAATTAACCGTTGCCTATTTGTGTTGCTTACATGGTAATACACAACAACGAGCGAGTGAGCGCGAAAACGAAAACGCCCGCGCGTTTACATTGTAATGAGTAATATTTTATATAACACATGGTACCTCCCCTTTTTGCCATGCCCTAGTGATGGACCCGATTTAGCTAATTAAAGTTGTCACGAATGTGTGGATCCGTCAGAATTTAGAATTTATAAAATGCTGGAAACCCTTTTTGCAATCAAAATATGAAAACGTAGTAAAGGGGCCACAGGTCGTATTTTTCCTCGGGACTAGTTGATGTTGTGTGATTCATGCTTGTATTTATGTGTCGTGATTGTTTTTGGGTTTCGAATGTGATTAGGGTTTGGATTGCAAAGGAAAATGAAATTGCAAAGAAAATGAAAGAAACCAAACAAAGGAATTAAACAAACGATAGTGAGTGATAACTCAATCGAAGGTAAACCAACTCAACCAAGGGAACTAAATCGAAATTAAAAGGGACACAATGGATATTGAATGTAGCCTTGATGCTAAACAAATGAATAAGTGCAGTGAATGCAGATTTTGGAAACAAACAAGCTTAACACAATTAATAGCATGCGAAATTCAGAAATCACACAAGCAATTCAACTCAAACAAGCTATAATTTTTGGGAGCCAACCAATGCAAACAACATTCAAAAATCGATGCTATACTTATTGATTTCAAAACACAATCATCACTAGAAAAACAGGTGAATTCCTGATGGATACAGTGCTAATTCAGTTTGGTACGCAAAAGGAAAACTCTTGTGCCAAACTTGCCACTTTTGTGCCAAAAACTGAACTAATTGCCTCAGCTGTAACCTGGCAATTCAAAATGGCTGATCGGGTAGAAACATTGCAGAAACTGAAGGAAAAATGCAGCAATTGATTGGCATGCAGAACTCCAAAACTCTAGTGCAGACTAGGCTGCAGAATTTCAGAAACTTGGCTGCAGGAATGCAATGTACAGAAAATTCGGAACAACTGAACACAAAACACACGAGCAAATGAATTCAAAGGCTGAAATCTAAAGGCAGCACTTCACGGATACATCCTCAGCAATGATAGCTACCATGTGCAGAATGAAACGAACTAGCACAGATAATGGATTCAAGTTGCAGAAATAGGGATTGATTGCAACAAGCTGAACCGAAAGTGCAGAAATAAAATCAAATTGCTAAACAACTCAAATCAATTGAATTAGTAAACTAAATGTTGTCTTCAATTGCAGGGAATAAGCTAAACAAGAATCGAATTGAAATTAAACTGAAAAACTCAGAACTGAACTGAAATTCCAAATCAGGCTGATACGCAAGCTGTAACTGTCTGATACGCAAGTAGGGAATTGCAAGCAAATGAAACTAAGTAAAGTGTTAACTAAATGGGCTAGCTAACTACTGGAAGAACAAATTCGAACCATTAATTAAGCCGAAACAATGCATTAAACGAAGTTAACGAATCTGAAACAAAAACAGAAATTAAACCAAGTGCAGAAATAAAAGTTACAGCTACAAACAATGAAAATTAACCAAGTAAACTAATCCTCAATGCTTCCCTAGCTCGAATCCTCCTTGTTCGTCACGCAAGTGTGAGCCTCGAACCCGCAAGCTCAGCAAATCGATGGAAAACAGCCCCTGCGATTCAAATCCAGTTCAGCTTGCTCAAATCTGAAATTCTCATTCGGTATCCTTCAATTCAGCTGTGTCCGCGATTGATGATGAGTTGGGGATGATCCAAGCAATCTAGGGAACCCCTCCAGAAGCTCGGGTGGATGGAAATGGAGCACAACCGATCCAAAGGCAGCAATTGGACAAAACTGCAGAAACCTCTCAACAGCTCTGTCCTTGGGCAATTTCGAGCTGAAAAATTCACCGAGAAGCCTTCCCAATGACCTAGGATTCGATCTAAGCAAGAAATGAAGGGTCGCGCCCCTTGGATTGAAGAAATACTGAAGAAAAACTAAAAACTAGCTGAAGAACTCGGTTGCGGCGAAGAAGACGCGACAAGGAGAAGAGCTGTGAAGCGTTTGATTAAATACATAAGCATTGGACGGTCCAGATTGATTTAGATGAATCCAACGGCTGATCTTGCTCCGATCTGATCCAAATTTTGATGATGATGATCTGGGGTCAGGATCTGCCTCGTGGTAGCTCGGATCCTCCAGATGTGCAACGGATGGTCCAGATCAACTTAGTCTTTGAATGGACGATCTAGAGCCCTCCGAGCTTGATCCAACGGTTGATTTAGCTCTGATTGGGATGAAACCTTCAGATCTTGATCAGAGTGCTTGATCAACCCTAACCCTAGCTCAGATTGCTTCAGATGGTCCTGGATGGCTCAGATCTAGCCGCTCTTGAATCGGATGGCCCGAATTTAATCCTAATCTTGATAACTCGATCCGGGTCACTTCCGACTCGAGTTTGACCCAGTATGCCCTAGGTCCATGAACCTTTCATGCCTACAAAAAATAGATCAGAAATTTAGTGGCCAAATAATCCAATTTAATTCAAATTTGCAATTAAGTCCAAAATAAAGGTAAGTTCTAAAACCTAGGGCAATTTCACAATTAAGCAATAAAAACATAGGTCAAACATGGATTTTAGCAATTAAAATAATCAACAAAATGGTATCTATCAACTCTCCCACACTTAACCTTGAGCGTCTCGCGAAACTACTAAGTATGTATCCCCTAGATTTTCTTAAGCATAATTAGAAGCAAATGAAAAGAAATTACCTAAGGTTGTCAATTCTCAAAAATCCAAGCTCTATGGATTAATATCTTGTCCTTAAATCAACAACTTAGTCTTTTCATCCATCATGAGTCATTGAGATGAATTCAACTTACTAGCCTTTCAAGGAAAATTTTGGTGGCTCTCTCCTTAAGTTCTAAGTTGATGGTGGAAGTGGAGCTCACTCAAACACACATGCTTCTTGCACTACCATAGGCTTGTTTATTGTCTAATCTCCACTATTATTCATGATTAGGATCAATATCTACAAAAACAAGTGAAAAACATAGAGAATGGTAAGAATTGGAGTAAAAATCAAGAAAAATGGAAATTTTGATGGAGCGGGAGACTTGGTTGCTCAAAAATGTTTCCAATGTGCTTTGCCCCATCTTTACAGTCCTCTAGCGAAATCAAAAGTGTGATGGAGTGAAATTTAAGTAATTGCCTTTGATTTGGATGAAAAACCCTTCCTTGATTTCCTTGTGCCAAGTTTGCCCCTTTTTGTGCCATTGTTCCTTCTCTTTTCTTTTCTTTTTCTCTTGGTCAGCTGCTGAATCGTTTTCTGCTTTCTTTCTTTCTTGTAAGGTCAAAATGTATTGGAACAAGGCTTTAAATCGGATAAGAAAAAACATTCACTTGTTTCATGGTACCAACACTACAATCTTGTGCCATTTTGCTTCTTCTCTTTTTTTTTTTCTTTTCTGCAATTGGTCTTAGCTGGAGCATATCAGATCTTGCAACACTCTAATTCCTTCATATCAGTTGGCATCTAGAAGTTGTTGAGCACTTAAAGTGTTCCACTCGAAAATTCTGCTCAATCAAGTTGAATTTTAGCCAACTTCTTTCCATTTTCTTCTCTATTTCGAAACTCCTAGCATCCAAATTCCTTTCTTGTTCTGATAGGCTGTGATGTGCTTCAATCTATGATACATTCATCCACTTCATTTCGTGATTCACAGCCTTGGAAAATCTAATTTCAGCTTCAACTTGGCACAAACTGCCTCACTAGCAATTCCTTGATGTTTATGTTCTGATTCATCCCTTTTCTTCCACTTGAAATCTTCTCCCCACGAGGTTGAATTCAGCTAAAAGCCATTCTACCAGTTATATTGAAAACCAGCAAGAAACTCCTGGATTAGGAAGCCTGAATTTAACTTGAAGTTGGTACAACACTGCCTTGTATGATATTGTAAACAATTTCTGCCCAGATTTCTGAATTTGTACTTGGCATAGATTTGTTTCTGTTGTTTTCAGATCTGCCCAGCTCCATAATCCATTTAGCAAGATGTGTTTTATTTCTAAGCAAAAAGCAGCTGCAAATCCAATGCATTCTGATCAAAACATGCTATCCAAAGAATTTATTCCTTCAATGGCACAACCATGTAGCAAGATTGTGTTTTCAGATTTTTTTCTTCTGTTTTTTTTTCTTTCTGCCGAATTCACAATGGCACAATCTTGCTTAGATCTTCAACTTATTGCTTGACTTCTTCCGGAATTTGGCTTCAATTGGATGGTTGCGTGCCACTAGACCTTGGTACACAAATTCTTCTTCATCCACCGAATTGAACTTGGCACATGTAATTTGCAAAAAAAAAAAAAATCTTCTTGAAATGCCTAGTCACTCCCCCACACTTAAATCTTTGTCCGTCTCGGGCAAAATAGCATTAAGAAATATCTCAAGCAAACAAATCCATAGAAAAATTGGGGTTAAGATTAGGAAATAAGTAAAGAAAAAATGGAATGAACATGATTTTTGCCAAAATTGATTGGAAAGGTAGACAAAATGATTAGTCTCTATAGATGTGATCCAATCATTGAAATATGGTTTTGAAAGAACCTAAGCAAGTTCTAGAGTACAATAACATATGTGTGTCACAAATATAAGGCTAAATCTCACTAGGCAAAAACAATTCATCTCAAATCCTCAATTAAGAATTTAAAGCCAAATAGTACTCAAGCATCCAAGAATTCATCCATTAGCTCAAACCTTAAGTTTTAACAACCAAATTTAATTTATTTTCAAAAGACTCTAAAAGACTATGGAGATAACCTAGAGGGATACATTTATTCCTAATTATGCAAGAAAAAGTGCGAAAAGAAACAACAAGGTATTTACAATGACTCCTATGCCTTCTACTCTACTCATGCATTTATTAGTAAGGACACAGTTCAAAGGAAAATTCTAATTCTAGAAAGCATGAAAATGAAAAATGAAATAAAAGAAAATACAAGAAAGAACAATCTCCCCTTTATTTCTAGTGGACGGAGTCTATCAAGCAGTAGCCTCCATCGTGGTAGTGGAGAAGTCTGGGTGGCTGAGAGAGCTAGGACTCCCCCACACTTGAACTTTGCAGAAAATTGCTCTGGTGGCCTAAGGCGATTCAGGTTCAAGATCCACTGAAGGAATGGAGTGCTTCGAATTAAAGTAAAATCATCTCCTCCTTCTTGATGCCTTTCAGAAGTCCTTCCAGGAGGTTGAAGTCTGTTCAGTTGGAGCACCCACTCCTGAAGTCTTCTGGACCCTGCAAAACAATGTAATACCTCTCTCAAGCGTTCAGTGTCAGAAAGAAATAAAATAATATCAGTCTCTGCATGAAGTGAATCCAAAACTGCATCATATCCAATTAAATCAAATTTTGGTACCTCAATGAATTTTTCATAAGTAATATCCTCCAAAGGTATATCAAGAAACTTATCACAACCCATGAAATCAACTTTTGGCACATCAATAGTACTTTCACAATTATTTCCTATCAAAAATGTATCAAGCAATGTATCACAGCCAATGAAATCAATCTCAGATACCTCCATAAGTTTTTCACATTCAACCTCAGCATAAGATATAGCAAGAGATTCATCAAAATAAATAACATTAATTTCAGGCACTTCTAAAAATTTTTCACTATCCATATCCACAAAAGATGTATCAAGTAATTCATCATAACAAACAACATCAATTATAGGTGCCTCTAAAATTATTTCGCGATCCATATCAAGAGATGTATCAAGTAATGCATTATGACCAATGAAATCGATTTTTGGTACCTCTATTGGATTTGCACAAACAATTTCTACACAAGGTATATCAATAAATTCATCATAACCAATAAAATCAGCACTAGGTACCTCGCTGAATTTTTCTGAACAAAGAGGAGAAATACTTACCTGAGCGTGCTAGAGAATACCTGAAGGTTCTATAATAGTAGATGTATCTGTGACCTCCTCCTGGTCAAGTACATGCTCCTCTTCAGCCTCAGGCTCTGGTGGACAATCAACTAAAGCAGGTGATCCTTGGGTGCTTGCTTCCACCATGCAAGTCCCTACACTTCCTGGTTCATTCTCTGAATCTTGTGGTGGTCCCTGGGGCTTAGTGCAATCCCCTACACCTATAGAATCATCTCCTATGCATTCTTCTTCTACAATATCTGCAACAACAATATCAGAAAAATTAGGACCATCAATAATGCTATCATCACAAAATAAAAGTCTAGAATGGTCCTGTGGAGCTTCAATTTCTTCTTCTTGAGCTGAAAAATTTGGAAATGGATTTTGAGTAGGAATCTCCGGAGGGATGCATGTTGTAGGTGCCCTGATTTTAATGATTTCTTCTTCTTCTTCTTCTACCAAATTTGCAAGATTACTTGAAGAAGGACTTGGCCATGCACTAGGGTCACCTTGAACTGATATAAAACCAACTCCGGGGCTCTCAGAATTAAAAATAACTTGAGAAGATAATTGTTCTGATCTTTGGGCTTTTATCTGATTCAAATCACTAGCCACTTGTTCCATTTGCCTTCCGAGGTTTTGAAGCTCTTGTTGAAACATTTGTTGAAATTGAGACTGTGGGGGTTGATAAAATGGTTGAATAGGCTTATTAAACTGCTGGAAATTTGGTTCACAAGTTGGCGGAGATTGCTGAAAATTGTAGCCCTGGAATTCTTGGATCTGAGGTTGAAATTGTGGTGGTGAAAACTCAAATTGAGTGGCCTGAAAATTCTGGTTGTAAGGCTGAAAATTCTGATTATAGGGCTGTGAAGGCTGAAAATTTTGTTGGTTTTGAGGTTGGAAAGTTGGAAATGATTGAAAACCTTGCTGCCCTTGCTGATATGGCTGAAATTGAGGCTGCGGTTGCTGAAATATAGGCTGGAAATTTTGGTTAAGATGCTGAAATTCTTGCTGAAATTGTTGAAATTGCAGTTGGAATTGTTGTTGTGGCTGGAATTGTTGACATGGTGGCTGAAATTGCTGAATTGGTTGATCAAAATGCTGGAATGGTGGCTGCCCATGCTGAATTTGTGGCTGGAAATTTGATTGATTTTGCTGAAAATTTTGGAAAGGCTGAAAAAACTGGTTTGGTTGCTGATTGAAAGGTTGGTTCTGCTGAAATTGTGGACACGGCTGCTGGTAATTAGATGAGAACATTTTGAACTGGCAGTCCTGTCACAAAACAAACAAGAAAAATGACAACAACCGTATACAAAAGATAAAGCAAAATAAAACAGAACCCAATGATATGTCTATAAGCACACAAGCAAAAATCAAACAAATTAACTAGTTGCTTCCCCGGCAACGGCGCCAAAAATTTGATGGACCTGATTTAGCTAATTAAAGTTGTCACGAATGTGTGGATCCGTCAGAATTTAGAATTTATAAAATGCTGGAAACCCTTTTTGCAATCAAAATATGAAAACGTAGTAAAGGGGCCACAGGTCGTATTTTTCCTCGGGACTAGTTGATGTTGTGTGATTCATGCTTGTATTTATGTGTCGTGATTGTTTTTGGGTTTCGAATGTGATTGGGGTTTGGATTGCAAAGGAAAATGAAATTGCAAAGAAAATGAAAGAAACCAAACAAAGGAATTAAACAAACGATAGTGAGTGATAACTCAATCGAAGGTAAACCAACTCAACCAAGGGAACTAAATCGAAATTAAAAGGGACACAATGGATATTGAATGTAGCCTTGATGCTAAACAAATGAATAAGTGCAGTGAATGCAGATTTTGGAAACAAACAAGCTTAACACAATTAATAGCATGCGAAATTCAGAAATCACACAAGCAAGTCAACTCAAACAAGCTATAATTTTTGGGAGCCAACCAATGCAAACAACATTCAAAATCGATGCTATACTTATTGATTTCAAAACACAATCATCACTAGAAAAACAGGTGAATTCCTGATGGATACAGTGCTAATTCAGTTTGGTACGCAAAAGGAAAACTCTTGTGCCAAACTTGCCACTTTTGTGCCAAAAACTGAACTAATTGCCTCAGCTGTAACCTGGCAATTCAAAATGGCTGATCGGGTAGAAACATTGCAGAAACTGAAGGAAAAATGCAGCAATTGATTGGCATGCAGAACTCCAAAACTCTAGTGCAGACTAGGCTGCAGAATTTCAGAAACTTGGCTGCAGGAATGCAATGTACAGAAAATTCGGAACAACTGAACACAAAACACACGAGCAAATGAATTCAAAGGCTGAAATCTAAAGGCAGCACTTCACGGATACATCCTCAGCAATGATAGCTACCATGTGCAGAATGAAACGAACTAGCACAGATAATGGATTCAAGTTGCAGAAATAGGGATTGATTGCAACAAGCTGAACCGAAAGTGCAGAAATAAAATCAAATTGCTAAACAACTCAAATCAATTGAATTAGTAAACTAAATGTTGTCTTCAATTGCAGGGAATAAGCTAAACAAGAATCGAATTGAAATTAAACTGAAAAACTCAGAACTGAACTGAAATTCCAAATCAGGCTGATACGCAAGCTGTAACTGTCTGATACGCAAGCAGGGAATTGCAAGCAAATGAAACTAAGTAAAGTGTTAACTAAATGAGCTAGCTAACTACTGGAAGAACAAATTCGAACCATTAATTAAGCCGAAACAATGCATTAAACGAAGTTAACGAATCTGAAACAAAAACAGAAATTAAACCAAGTGCAGAAATAAAAGTTACAGCTACAAACAATGAAAATTAACCAAGTAAACTAATCCTCAATGCTTCCCTAGCTCGAATCCTCCTTGTTCGTCACGCAAGTGTGAGCCTCGAACCCGCAAGCTCAGCAAATCGATGGAAGACAGCCCCTGCGATTCAAATCCAGTTCAGCTTGCTCAAATCTGAAATTCTCATTCGGTATCCTTCAATTCAGCTGTGTCCGTGATTGATGATGAGTTGGGGATGATCCAAGCAATCTAGGGAACCCCTCCAGAAGCTCGGGTGGATGGAAATGGAGCACAACCGATCCAAAGGCAGCAATTGGACAAAACTGCAGAAACCTCTCAACAGCTCTGTCCTTGGGCAATTTCGAGCTGAAAATTCACCGAGAAGCCTTCCCAATGACCTAGGATTCGATCTAAGCAAGAAATGAAGGGTCGCGCCCCTTGGATTGAAGAAATACTGAAGAAAAACTAAAAACTAGCTGAAGAACTCGGTTGCGGCGAAGAAGACGCGACAAGGAGAAGAGCTGTGAAGCGTTTGATTAAATACATAAGCATTGGACGGTCCAGATTGATTTAGATGAATCCAACGGCTGATCTTGCTCCGATCTGATCCAAATTTTGATGATGATGATCTGGGGTCAGGATCTGCCTCGTGGTAGCTTGGATCCTCCAGATGTGCAACGGATGGTCCAGATCAACTTAGTCTTTGAATGGACGATCTAGAGCCCTTCGATCTTGATCCAACGGTTGATTTAGCTCTGATTGGGATGAAACCTTCAGATCTTGATCAGAGTGCTTGATCAACTCTAACCCTAGCTCGGATTGCTTCAGATGGTCCTGGATGGCTCAGATCTAGCCGCTCTTGAATCGGACGGCCCGAATTTAATCCTAATCTTGATAACTCGATCCGGGTCACTTCCGACTCGAGTTTGACCCAGTATGCCCTAGGTCCATAAACCTTTCATGCCTACAAAAAATAGATCAGAAATTTAGTGGCCAAATAATCCAATTTAATGCAGATTTACAATTAAGTCCAAAATAAAGGTAAGTTCTAAAACCTAGGACAATTTCACAATTAAGCAATAAAAACATAGGTCAAACATGGATTTTAGCAATTAAAATAATCAACAAAATGGTATCTATCACCTAGCTTCTCCGCCCGAACCCCACCCTCGCCAACCCCTCTCCCTCTCGCCCGATGTCGCCAACCCCTCCCCAGTCGATCGCCACCTGTCCTCGTCAGTGTTGAGCCAGCCTCTCCTCTTCGCATCGCAGCAACCCATCATCGCGCAACCTCTCTATTTCTCCCTGACACCGAACGCTCGCATATCTTCCTCAACCTCGTGCGACAATCACGGCCGCCACGCCAGTTCCTCTTAGTAGGCTCCTCCCTCGATCCAAGCCGATGCCGCAAGACTAAAAATCGTGATTTTTCTTCCTCCTTGCGGTTGTGATGGGGATGGGCTCAGATCTGAACTGTGGAATCATTTCTGGTAAAATTTCAAGTATGAAGGTGAGGAGCTCTTACTGTTTGAAGCCCAGCTCTATCAGGCCATTGCTGTGTCGCAAGAGGAAAAAAAGGGTATCACTGTTCTGTAGCTTCAATACTTAATCGTGCAACCACATTATAGAAAGTAATGGCTGCACATGGCTGCAAGAAGGTAGCTTTTCAATGAGATTTCTTTACAAGATTTTGCTTAGAAGACTAAGAAATTTATATAATTGAGACATGAAAAAGTTTCGATGTTCTGTAATATTGAATTTTGTCTCCTTGGAGATTTTGCTTTATGAATAATTCTTGATGATCTTTTAAGTTCAAGATATTCATAATCTGTTTTGTTAATGATTTAGGAGATGCTTGCATTAAGCAAGATATCCAGCTTAACGAAGGAAGAGTGAGAGCAACAGCATCAGCACCAGCACTACAGTCATGTGAAATTCTGGTACCTATTCTCAGTTCCCATGAATCAGAAGAGACAGGTCACAATTCTTTGAAGGAATGTATAGCTGGAAGTGACGAAGTAGCTATGGATGGAAAGACAGAGGTGATGGTCATGTCTTTTTTCCCCATTTGTATGCATTTATGTTACTACGACCTGCTTAAAATCATTGTAATGCAGACTAAGAACAGACAGTCAGATAAACCGAAGATCCGTTTCCTAAATATAGAAGGGATTGAACACCTCCAGGTCAGAAGTCACAGTTAATATTGTTCATAGTTTAATTTGTTATTTCTATAATTTTCCCATGATCTTAAAATTATGTTTAAGATTATTTTTCCCATGATATTTTTCCCATGGCAAATGGAGAGGCACAGATGTCACCATCAAAAGAATCAATGATAGGATTTTTTCTTGGGAACTCCTCAGAGCAGGATCGTGCAGTATGCATTTCTAGTAGTACTTATCTTAATATGCTCCTTTTCATGTACAACATGCGTACATGTGTTTATGAATATACCCAGTGGGCTGACTTTCTGAATGAGGCTTGTAAACTTGCTAGTCTGCACCATCCAAATGTTGTGGCATTTTATGGAATCGTTCTTGATGGCCTTGAGAGATCTATTGCAACAGTAACAGAGTTTATGGTTAATGGTTCACTTCGGCGTGCTTTGCAGAAGAATGAGAAGTAATCACTCAATGCTTTTTTTTATAATTATTTTACTTCATTTGTTAGATTAGTTAATGTTGTGTCAGTATTTCCTCACAGTTACTTGAATTTATTAGAATTGGACTAACTGAACTGATTGGATTTGGAATTCTGAGCTGGAGACTTTAGTGTTCTTCAAGTTAATTCAAACAGTTGAGGAACTGGATTGAAGAAATCCAACTGCCAACTGGCCATTTTTTTTGTGAACTCGAAAATAACTGGCCACAAGCAACTTAAGGCTCCTCTTTACCCATAATCATTGTTCCCTTTGCCATAGAATTTTACTTACTCGGCGAATGGAAGTAAATCTGAAAGGAAGGCAGTCTTAAGCAGCCTTCTTCTCTCTTACAACATTTGTGGTTTTGTTTAGTAACTGCTCTTATCTATTAAGTTTACTGCCCTATACTGTAAGCATATATAGTTACTAATTTGGTGAAGTTCTAGGTACTTGGGTTATGAGTTGGATTGCTGGATTGGCCAACTGGATTAAGTTTTACTAGAACAGATTAAATAAATAAATTTTAATATATAATACTGAAAATAGATAAAAACAATATTATTATTTAAAAGATCTCAATGGAAAATAAAATTTAAACTGCAGTCTTTCAGAATACCAATACCAACTAATTTGAGAAATTTAATTAAGAACGTTTGTATGATAATCTCTTACATTTATGCAATTATTCCTCGAGTTTATTGAAAAAACACTACAGGCTTGCTTTCAAAAAAATAATTATAAAATAAAACAAAAAATGTGGATTGGCCAACTGTTTTTATTGTTTTATTGATTTTGTTCTTGTGTTTAGCTAATATCTTTTAGACAAAATTGAAAGAAAGCTATTCACCCCCCCCCCCCCCCCCCCCCCCGCGTCTAGCTTAACGCAAAGATCCTAACACCTAAGACCTGACCGAGGGTTGGTCACGATGTCCTGGTGCGTGGAATTGGGCAATAAGTCCTGGCCGAGGGTTGGGCACCTAAGACTTGACCGAGGGTTGGGCACGAAGACCTGGTTCGTAGAATTGGGCAATAAGTCCTGGTCGTGGACTGGGCACCGAAGTCTTGATCTGGAAGATCGGGCAAAAGTCCAATCGGAGGAGCCGGTTGGCAAACTTCTCCTGAGAGGAGTAGGCAAGGGCGCGTTCCCCGAGAAGGGAACATTAGGCGTCGGTTCGACCTAGGATTTCACGAGAAATCCAACGTCAGAACCAATCATTAAGGCTATGATTATATTTGTCTGTCTTGTGTTTGTGTATCTTGCAGGTACCTAGAGTTGGAGATAATGTAGGGAAGCAAACACAAAATGGCCTGGAAACTGCATCTAGGGTGCCTGAATGAATACAGGCGCCCTGGGGTACCAGGCGCTTGGATGTTCCAGGCGCCCTGGAGGGTCTAGGGCGCCCTAGAGGGTCTAGGGCACCCTGGACTGGCTATTCTTATCAGCATCATGAAGTTCGCGAAAATGAATGAAATTTTGACCGTATAGAGGTGCCCATAGCCTCTAGGGCGCCCGAGATGAAGCTATATAAAGGGGTTCGACCCCTCAACTCAATATAAGATCTGCTACAACATTCTAAGCATTCTGAGCGAAGAAAAAGCATTAGAGATGAAGCTCTGCGACCAAGGAGAGTCCAGGAGGAAGTGCGCTGCACATCGGAGTTCTAGATCGGCCGGGATCGTCGACTTTTGTTTGGTTTGATTTTATTTTACGCACTTAATTTACTTATCATTTTGATTGTAAACTTGAACTATAAAACGGGTTTCTCCACCTCTGAAAAGTCTGGAAAGGAGACCATTAGTGGACGGACGTTACCCGTAATTAGGCCTTGGACGTACTGACCCTGGGGGTTGGGAACCAAGTAAAAACCCGCTTGTCTTCTGTGTTGTTTATTTTCATTCTTTCTATTTTCCGCTGCACACTAACTCTTTGTCTAGAATGAACAAACGACGAGTCTTACAAAGATTTTTTTCAAGTTGATATTCACCCCCCTCTATCGACGACACCGGCCCTATAAGTGGTATCAGAGTCTGGTCGCTCTTCATCGGACTAACAGCTGACGGAGCAAAGACGCCAGGAGTTGAGGGGGTGCAAGGGTAAATCAGGTATATTTAAATTATGTCATTCTTTAAATTTCACATAATATGTTTTAAGTGCAGGGGGAGAGGACACTATAAAAACCAGTGTCCTACTCGTAAGACTCGATCATCACCACCGGCGGCAAAGGAGGTACCAGCGCCAGGAGTCCGGAGGGACAGGAGTCATATCAGATGCTTCAAATGCCAGAAGCACGGACACTACAAGAACCAGTGCCCATCCAAGGTACGAAAAAATAATCTTGGTAATAAATTTCAATTTCCTGCAAATTTTTCAAGCATGCTAATAATTTAGATATTACTGAAAAATTTTCTGATAAATTAGATTTGTTGTATAACCAACTTAATTTATTACAAGATAATTTATCAAATTTAAATAATTTTAAAATAACAAATATAAATTCTTTAATCTTTAACGTTTCAAAATTAATAATTCTTATAATGTTAAGGATAATAATGTTATTGATAATTCTTATAATGTTAAGGACAATAATGTTATTGATAATTCTTATAATGTTAAGGATACTAAGATTACTGATAATTCTGAAAATATTAAGGATAATAATATTACTGTCAACTCTGATAGTTTAAATATTTCTGAAAATAATTGTCAACCCCTAACTATTAAAAATAATCAGGATAATCTTGAAGTTAATTATGAAACATTAATTAGTAATCCTGAAAACTATTCTACCTATTTTGAAGATGATAATAAAATTTTAATTAATAACTCTAAAAATGATGATGAATATGATTCTGAAGATGATGAAGAATTCAACAAAATTAAGGATATAATTATCAAAGCTAATTACAAAAAGTCAAATAAGGCAGAAGTATTAAATAAATTTGAAAGTTTAAAAACAAAAGAAAGCGTTAAGGAATCAGAATTTTTTGAATTATTAGAAATGATGCAATTAGACCCACAATTACTATTTAACCCTGAAATCTTAAACCCTAATTCTTAATAACCTAAATTCAAATTAAATCTTAAATTCAAATATTTTAAATCCTAATTAATTCTTAACAACATAAATTAATTCTTAAACCTTACTTAATTCTTAATTAATTTAAACTCTAATTAATTCTTAATTTTCACTCTAATTAATTCTTAATTAATTTTAACTCAATTAATCCTTAATTAATTTAAATTCTTAATTAATTCATAATTATTTTAACTCTAATTAATTCTTAATTAATTTAAATTCTAATTAATTCTTAAGTATTTTAACTCTAATTAATTTCTAATTAAGTTAACTCTAATAAATTTAACTCTAATTAATTCATGACAATTTTAACTCTAATAATTTATAATCCTAATTAATTCGTAATAATCAAATGCTTAATTAATTTTTAATAATTTCAACATTAATTCTTAATAATTTCAACCTTAATTAATTTTTTTAACCTTAATAAATTTTTAAATTCAACCTTAATTATTTTTTTTAACTTCAATTAACTCTTAATAATTACACTTAATTAACTCCACAACTTGAGTTTTTCAATCCTTAATTTAATATAATCCGTCGACTGAAATTCAAATTAATTACCTTCAAATATGCAACTAAACAAAATTCTACTCAACCGAATCATCCAACTAAAATAATATTAAATATGTCAAAGTGGGTTGGCATATTCGCGGGTTTATACGATATGTATCAGATCGGGAATTTGATACATTATTAGAAACTTAATTAAAATGTGATGACTTGATTGACTCATGTATAAATGTTATGTTCATGCATTTGCTGATTTTTTTTAAATATTTGTCATGTCATTCATGTTTAATTTTTGCATTATTTAGAATGGTTAGATAGGAAAAGATTGGTTGACACTTGCCTAACCTAGTACCAGGGTGGGGCGAGATGATAGTACGTTAGGGAAGCATGGCTTAGCTAAGTGGAACTAGCCGAAGCTACCTCGCCATATCCTAGACTAGTTAGACCAGAGTTTTTCAAAGAGTAAAATAAAGGTATTATTTCTTTAAAAGACTTTGTCTAACAAAAGGGTTAATGATCCAATAAGGCTACGTCCAAAGAAGGCCTCTGTGCCTCGCCAAAACTTGAAAGCCGATTATTGAAAATTATCTTTAATTTACAAATTGATTAAACTCGAATATAACTCGAGGGCAACCAGTCTATAAACAAATTGAGAAAAATTATTCAAGCATCTCACAATACACCCATAAGGCAACCATGTTTGCTTGTACTGCGACACTTAGAAAGGGTGAGATGTTAAGGACTAATAAATTGACAAATATTTTTCAAAATGTTTTCAAAATCTTTAGGTTATGTTCTTAAAAACCTATTTTCAAAATAGTTGATTAAACATAATAATGTTTTTTTTTGAGTTTTATGCTTGCTTGATTGCTTACCTATAAACACTTTTTCAAAAAGCATATATTTTTTCAAAATTTGGTTGACCTACACACTTAGGCACAAACCTTTTAGGTCAACACTAAAGTCTCTTAAGACACTTAGGTAGAGTCAGACGGTGTCAGGTTCAGGGGGAGTTATTTTTTAAAAGTTATTTTGCAAAATTTATTCGTTTCAGAAATTATTATTTTTGAAAATTCATATCTTTCAAATACTTTATGCTTTAAAAATTATTATCATTTCAAAATATGTTTTCAAAAAATGTCTCAAAAACTTATTATATCCTTTAAAATATTTTTTTGAAAATTATGTCTTCAAAAAAAATCATACTATTTCAAAATGCTTTTCAAAGAGTGTTCTAATTGCTCTTTTGATTTGGACGAACTCTAAAGATACATAGGAAATATCCTTTATGATCTGTAAGGATTTCTAAGATTGTATCAGGTTTAGGGGGAGTCCTACTCAAAAGAAATTAATTTTATTTTCTGACTATTTCTTTTGAAAAATTATTAGATAATTCTGTTGGATCGAGAAATGCGAGAGAGGGGGGGGGGTGAATGTCGCAATTCGTTCGGATTTAAAAAGAGTGGGTGCGCAGCGGAAATAAAAGAGAACACAACAACGCAAACACAGCCGGTTTACTTGGTTCGGAGCCTGGGTCGACTCCTACTCCAAGGCCCACGGTCGTTGACCGTTTTCTGCGGGCAATTCTATAAGTTCGCAAAAGTTTACACACAAATAATAAAAAATATTCTCGTAAACTTAAATACAACTCTTGTTACCGACGTCCGGTGAAGATTGAAGTTCTGGAGCAGCGGGACGTCGTCGGCTTGAGTTGGCAGCTTTCTGGAGCGTGTTGTGGAAGCAGAAGAGCGTAGAATTGTCGAAGGAATTAGTTGTTCAAGAATAGGGTCGAGGCCCTCTTTATATAGGGCAGGGGGCGCCCGACATGCTCGGGGCGCCCCCCACGTGGCTCTTGATCCGGCGAGCCCTCTGGTCAAGGCTGATCTCTTCATCTTCGGGATCAGCTTTGACCGGGGCGCTCGACGCGCGCGGGGCGCCCGGTTGACCGGTCAAAGCGTCATCTTCAGGGCTTCGCGAGAGTGAGCTGCAGCAGCCTTCAGTGGCGTGGCACAGTGGGCGCCCGAGACACGCGGGGCGCCCGACATGCAGGGGCGCCCGACACACGCGGGGCGCCCCCAATTGCGCTGCTGTCGGGGCGTTTACCTCTCTGCTGACTTTGGGTTGACTCTGGGGCGCCCGACACATCCGGGGCGCCCTGCTCAGCTACGGCCTCACTCCTTTGAGGCTCTCTGAGCTGCAGAAACACAGTCCTTCGGTCCTGCATCCAGGGTTAGTCCAAAACAGCAAATAATAAGTTAGTTAAAACAGCCTTAGCTGTCTTGGTTCTGACTTTGGATCTCCAAAATGGAGCCCTAGGTCGAACCGACGCCTAATGTTCCCTCGAGGGGAACGCGTCCTCACCTACTCCTCTCGGGAGAGTTTTACCTGGTGCCAACCGGATCCTCCAGTTGGACTTTTGCCCTAGCAGTCCTTCGCCAGGTCTTGAGTTACCAAGCTTCCCTTCGCTTGGTGCCTAGCAGCCCTTCGCTAGGTTTTTTCTTCTGGCAGCCCTTCGCCAGTGCCTAGCATTCCTTCGCTAGGGCTTGTCCTGTCTGGCAGTCCTTCGCCAGTGCCTAGCAGTCCTTTGCTAGGGCTTGTCCTGTCTGGCAGTCCTTCGCCAGTGCCTAGCAGTCCTTTGCTAGGGCTTGTCCTGTCTGGCAGTCCTTCGCCAGTGCCTAGCATTCCTTCACTAGGGCTTTTCCTGTACACTCAAGAAACTCATTAGACAACCATTAACCCTTAACTTTTGAACCTTTTTGCCAATATCAAAACACAGGTTTGACTTGGGTGCATACTGCACCAACAATCTCCCCCTTTTTGATATATGGCAACCTAGTTCAAAAAGTTAAGGAAAAAAAGTGCTGAATTTAAAATCCTAAGTTAGATTCCCTCCCCCTAGAAGAAATCTCCCCCTAGGTTTTTCAAAAACAGGTGGTGTGAATGAAGTACTTAGAAGATTTCATGTTTTGATAATAAGTTAGGAAATCTCTACAGTTTTTGCTAAGTTTTTCGAAAAAAACATTCTTAGTTTGGGAACCTTTAGAAAATTTTCATTTTTGAAAAAAATTTCAGACTTTAGAAAATTTTCAGTTTTTGGGAAAAATTTCAAACTTAGAAACATTAAGTAAAAATCATTTTAAGCAAAAAATAGTTCAGAGCTTAGAAATAAAATTATACCAATTTTTCAGTTCAACTTTTTGAAAAGACTATGGAAAAGAAAAAATTGTGTTTCCTGTTTCCTTTCCAACTCTCCCCCTTTGACATATATCAAAAAGAATGCAGAAAAAGAAGAGAAAAAAAATTTGCAATACTTAAATAGAGCATTTGCTGTACTGAATCAAAATAAGACCTAAGTCTGGTTAATCCTTTAGGGACCTGTCTAACCCACTTAGCTACTTACTAACTGTTATAAACAGTAGTTTTGGCTAGGGTTAGTCAAGTTAAGTGAGTTGTTCAAGTTAGATTGTCTAAACTTGACACTTAACTTGATTGCTGTTCAGTTTGTATTTAGTGCCCCAACTGCTGCAGATGCACTGACTTAAAGCATCTTGAGTTAAGGCAAAGACCTAAGCATCTCAACCCTTTCTAGGTTATCATTCAAAAAGTGCCCTAAGGTGCTTGTGAGATGCTGGCTTCTAGATCTATAGGTGCATGCAGTTCTAGGGTTAGAGCCTAGGCTAAGTCCATTTTCGAAAAAGCCCTAGTTTTGAAAGGGGTAGTTTTTGAAATAAAACTAAGTAAAAAAACTTTTTAAAGTTAAAGTAATATTTTTAACAAAAAACATTTTAAAAGACATTTTAAGTTCAATTTAAAATTGAAAATCCAAAAACCAAATGATTCTATTCTACTAAGCATAACCCTAACTGCCTTCTTAGTGAGCTAAACTCAGATTCAGGTAGGGGTTTAGTGAATATGTCAGCTAGGTTGGACTTGGAGTCTACATGCTTAAGGACTATTTCACCCCTAGCTACGTGATCTCTTACAAAGTGATGTTTTACTTCTATGTGTTTGGTTCTAGAATGTTGTATTGGGTTTTTGGTTAAGTTAATTGAGCTAATGTTGTCAATATTGACTTGGGTCTGATTGTAGTCTAGCTGAAAGTCCTTAAGAGTATGCATCATCCATAGGAGTTGAGCTACACACTCTCCTAAGGCTACATATTCAGCTTCAGTTGTTGATAAAGCAACACAGTGTTGCTTTCTACTGCACCAACTTACTAAGCTATTTCCTAAAAGTTGACAGTTTCCACTTGTACTTTTTCTATCTAATTTACAGCCAGCATAATCAGAATCAGAGTATCCTGATAACTTAAAGGATGAAGTTCTAGGGTACCAAATCCCTACGTTTAGGGTGCCCTTAATGTATCTTAAAACTCTTTTTAGGGCTGCTAAGTGGGTTTCCTTAGCACAGGTTTGGTACCTAGCACACATTCCTACTGAAAAAAGTATATCAGGTCTGCTGGCTGTCAGGTATAGTAGACTTCCTATCATACTTCTGTAAAGTTTTAGGTCTACTGGTTTACCCTCAGGGTCACTATCTATTTTTACATTTGTGGCCATTGGGGTGCTTATACTTTTAGAGTTATCCATTTTAAATTTCTTAATTAGTTCTTTTGCATATTTAGATTGATGTACATAATTTCCATCCTTAGTTTGTTTGATTTGTAACCCTAAGAAAAAGTTGAGTTCCCCAACTAAACTCATTTCAAATTCACTTTCCATAATTGTTACAAATTCTTTTAGAAATTTAGAATTAGTTGATCCAAATATTATATCATCTACGTAAATTTGGGCAACAAATATATCTTTTTCTAAAATTTTAACAAACAAGGTTGGGTCAATTTGACCTTGTTTGAATTCTTTAGAGATTAGGTAATTGGATAATCTTTCATACCAGGCCCTGGGTGCTTGTTTTAGTCCATAAAGGGCTTTACTAAGTTTGTAGACATGATCGGGTTTTTCTAAATCCTCAAATCCTGGGGGTTGTCCTACATAAACTTCTTCCTTAATAAGCCCATTTAAGAAGGCCGACTTTACATCCATTTGGTATAATTTAAATCCTTTATAGGATGCAAAGGCTAGTAACATCCTAATCGACTCAAGTCTAGCTACAGGGGCAAAGGTTTCATCATAATCCAACCCTTCTACTTGGCTGAATCCCTTAGCTACTAAGCGGGCTTTATTTCGGACTATTTCACCTTGGTTGTTTAACTTATTCCTAAATACCCACTTAGTGTCAATTACGGATTTGCCCTTAGGTTTAGGTATTAATTCCCAGACTTGGTTTCTCTCAAATTGTGCTAACTCTTCTTGCATAGCTAAAATCCAGTCAGGATCAGGTAGGGCTTCCTCAATAGTCTTAGGTTCAATTTTTGAAATCATGGCTATTTGACTAAGATTTCTATAGGAGGCTCTAGTTCTGACTCCTAAGGTTGGATCACCTACAATTTGATCAGTTGGGTGACTAAGTCTGGGTTTCTTGGTTTGTCTAGTACTTGGCTCAGCTTCAGGTCCAGCTGGTCCAATAGGTTCAATTCTGGGTTCATTGGTTGGTTCAACTGATTCAGAATTTGGTTCAATTGTTAAGTCATTAAAGGGTTCAGTTAGGGTTTCAGAGTTATCTTCTTGATCAGTATTTGGTGAAGCTAAGTCAGAATTGTCAGATTTTGGGTTCGTTTCTTCATCAAATATTAAGTTGGTTGTTTCTTCAATTTTCTTAGTTATTTTGTTGTAGACTCTATAAGCTCTACTTGTTGTAGAGTACCCTAAAAAGATACCTGGGTTTGACTTGGATTGGAATTTTCCAAGATAGTCCTTGGTATTAAGAATATGGACTTTGCATCCAAAGACTCTAAGATAGTGTAGGTTTGGAAGTCTGTGGTAGTAAAGTTCATAGGGTGTTTTACTTAACCTTTTATTAAGCAGAGTCCTATTTTGGATATAGCAAGCTGTGCTAATTGCTTCTGCCCAATAGTGGTTGGGTAGGTCAAATTCATTAAGCATAGCCCTAGCAGCTTCCTGTAGGGTTCTATTCTTCCTTTCTACTATGCCATTTTGTTGGGGGGTTCTAGGACACGAAAATTCGTGTTTATATCCATTTACTTTGCAGAATTCTTCGAATCTTTGATTCTCGAATTCTCCCCCGTGGTCAGACCTAAGTCTTTTTATTTTGGTATCATTTTGATTTTCAATCAATTTGCAAAAGTTGTTAAATAGGTTCAGGGTTTCATCTTTGGTCTTTAGAAACCTAACCCAGGTGAACCTAGAGTAGTCATCAATTATCACTAAGCAGTACCGGTTTCCACTTAGTGACTTGGCTCCATGTGAATCAAAAAGGTCAAGGTGTAGGAGCTCAAGTGTGGTTTGAGTTTGATCAGATTGGATCAATTTGTGACTAGACTTGGTTTGTTTGCCTTGATTACAGGATTCACATATTAGGTTTTCATTACTCTTAATTTTAGGAACACCCTTT